>OX463844.1:16301112-16464660 GCA_949825065.1 Odontocerum albicorne
AGTCACCCACAAGCTCCTACATGCTGTTGTAAGTGTATCTAAATTAATTTATTAGAAGTCAACTTCTAAATGATGTGTTTGTAATGGAATAGAAATTAATAATTGAGTAAAACCGGAAAACACCTTGAACAATCGAAATGTTTAAAAGTCATCACAATATTTCAGTGTAGTCTTCGTTTTCAATAGTTCATTCTGGTACCATTATTTTTTATAGTACAATATATGTCATTTCGCCTCAAAACATACTACTCGTATTGAAGAAAAAACAGCTCAATTTCCAGTATTTATATGTCCTTCGCACCTTTCATTCAACTTTTCTTGAATCAATATTTTACTCTCTTCATTCAATCTATTTCTCATGTAAAACGCCTGTCTTCCAGCCCGGATGCTGCGGTTCGATTCATGATGAAACCCAGATTTTTTAATAAAGGACTCCAGTCTAATTTTCACTACAGGCCTCTTTAATGTTGGTTGGATTTGTTGGAAGAGATTACTAAATGGCAATAAGTCCGCCATGTTTTACTATATCCGAACGAAAATATAATAAATAAAAAAACTCTTATTTATAATTCAAGCCCAAATTGTTTGGGTTTGAAGTTGATCAAGTTAAATAAAAACAATATTTTCCAAAAATAAAATAAAATAGAGGCAGATTAGATAAAAAAAATATTACATATGGTACACATCTGAAAACACAAGGATATTCTCATTTAACTATTATGTCAATATCTTCTTGAGTATGTTTTTTAGTAAAGTCAAAATTAGACCCTTTTTTAGTTCCATATCTGTTACTATCAGAGTTAAACAAAGGTCATTATTGTACAGTTAAACAGTGGTCATTAATCAAATAAAAAGGATATAGAACTGTAGTAGTAGTAAAAAGGATAATAATGATGGTTTGACAACTTATGACAGAATTTGGAATTAAGTGATTAGGGATGAATGTGAACTTAAGGCTGATGTGTTGATTAAGATGAAGAAGAGCAGTCTGAGATGGTGTTGGTACGTGAAAAAATTGGTTGAAGAAAGACAACAAAACAAATAAATAATGCAAATATGAGTGGAAGGCGTGGCAGAAGACTAAGGAAAAAATTATTGGATCAAGTGAATAATATTTTAAAAGAAGGAAAAGTAAAAAGTAAGAAATATCATAGGAGCTGTATGAGAGGGTGTATGGATGGGGAGGAGACAAAATATGTGTCTTGTGATAACAAAGACTGGCACTTTGTCATATCTGTCTACTCTAACAAGGAAACGGCGTTATGGTATGTATGTATGATATAGAACTACAAAAGCGTTTAATTTTAATTATCGTTAAAACCGGAGTTCTATGAAATGAACATTTACAGCAATAATATTCGTAGTATGTTTTTTTCTTCAAGAATCAAAATAAACGTGTTCTTAAATGTATCAAATCTATTTCTGTCATTGGCAACTTTTATCACGTTGGCACCAGTGGTTATTTATATAGTCTCGTTATTTTGCAAACTTAGCAACAATTACACTACATTGATCTAAATTTACCTCTTGTCAAATAAGAACAATCTGAATCAGGTTGCGCTAGAATCTTGAAAAAATGGACAATTGTCACTTTTCACACACAATTATTTGTTCGATGTGCACGAACACGCTTCAAAATTATACGTAGAAGTAGGGATTGTTAAACCGGCTTCAATGTCTATAAAGTAAGTACCGGATTGATACTTTCCTTCCGATTTTTAAAATTGCTTCAAAATTATACGAAAAAGTAGAGATTGTTATTTCGGTTTCAATTATTATAAAGTAAGGACAAGCGTAATATGTTTCTTGAGATTTAGAATTGCTTAAAAATTATACTAGGAAGTAGGGATTGTTATACCGGTTTCAGTTATTACAAAATAAGCACCGATATAATATTTTCCTTGAGATTGCAAATACGAGCAATTTAGAAAGAAAAAAATTAATAATTTTTATGGTTCGAAAATGCCTGAAAATGTGTATGTACGTAGCAGAAGCGAATGAAGAAAGAATAATTGAAATAGATTGATCATGTAGAAAGAATGATTGATGATAGATTTACCAAAATAATTTATACAATTAGTATAGAAGGATCGAGAACTTTAAAAAGATCTAAAAATGTGACTCGACTGAAATAGGGAAAAGCGAAAAACTTTTATAACCTGTATGGACACGGTAGTAGCAAAATATGAGTACCAGGATAAGACAAATTGGGCATCTGTTTTTTCTGTCTACCCCAATAGAGATATGGCGTGGTGTTAATGAAAAATATTTCATGTGTAATATTTCAAATAGACACCTATTAAACAAATCCCTTCTTAAACCTTTTCTTTCTGAAACACATTTTAAATTACGTCGTTAACAATTCTGTGTTCCAACGGTAATCGAATTTGCAAACCTCGCGCTAGAAAACAAACAACTTAACAACTAGGCCACGAAGGTTATCATACTCGTAAATGGGTGTCTATTCATTACGTTACTTCGTATATCACTTTCGATGAGAGTTTTATTTCTGAACAGTGATATTTAAATTATCCTTTTTTATTATGACTAGTTCTGCCACAATCGATAAGAGCCAGAATCGAACCCGCAACTACCGGATCGGAAAATAGTATTTTTACCAATTAGACACCGTAAGTTGTCTTTGTATAGTGTTTAAAGAAATACTTATATAAAATTATGTGGGTGATTATTTTATTCGACTTCTAAGGAGAACTAATCCTTAAATATATTAATGAAACATGACTTTTTTTAATAGCTGAGATCAAGATATTTTGTCTTTATTATCCTTTTTAATTTAATTATATTGTCAAAATAGAAATCGCATTTTTTTTAAATTTCATTAATCACAAATACGTATCTTAAATATTTCATAACAAGAGAATGTTGAACCTTTCCGTGATCAATGTATAATATTTTGCTATAAGCATCTGCTGAAACGGATGAATATAAATAAAAAAGATAAATAAATGCGTTCATTATCAAATACAGTAGTCCCCCGTTATCCGCGGGATCTGTATTCGCGGTTTCACTTATCCGCGGTTAAACACTCACGATTTTTTAAATCATGCCAAATAAATGCTACCAACGATAAAACCAGGCATACCAAATACCCAAAAATTTATCTCAAAGCACCCACATGATTAGTCGCGCTCAATTTCTCGGTGTCATCGCATCTTTTCAGAGAATCTTGGTATTTACGAGTTCGTATGTTCAAATAACTCATATTTACCATAATAATTCTTTAAAAAAGGTAAAGTTAGTGATGCTGGGGACTTAAGAGATTGCAAATATACATCTAAAGGGCTTGTAATAAGTGAAAAGTAACGTTTCTGACTTATGATAGTACGTGAAGAAAACAATTGCTGCCATTGCTAGAATAGATGTAAAGAATGAATCTTCTATTCGTGAAGTGTTAAAAAAAGATATAGAAATTCGTGTTAGTTTTGCTGTGGTACCTCAAACTGCAAGTTACACAAATGTTGCATAAAAAAGCTTGATAATCTGCAAAGGCCTCACTATCATCGGCGAAGGGGCTTGAACCTATCCTTCGCGGATAATGGGGGACTGCTATAGAGATAACTCAAGACTCGTGGAAATGCTATGCGCGTAGAGATCATACCGATACATAAACTAATTCTGTAGGAGGAAACTCCTAGAAAGCGGCACAAAAAGGCGAGTCTTCTTACTACTGAACAAATAAAGGTATTTTTGTGTGTGTTCCTGATAATGGTCTATTTTCTGTTTATTTTTTTAAATTATTTCGCAAGGTACCCTTAAATACGAGTATATACGAATCGGTGATTCAAATACATTGAAAGGCATTGCCAGGAGAAAACATTATCTTCGGCCCCATTGATCAAACCTTCCCATTTAGAAACACCGGAGTAGGCACGGATCTTACAATTCGTCGTTGCACATACTGACAATTTTACGAAGGCAGACGAAGAATTATTTTAATTATTGTAAATGCTCAAAATTATGGTCGTTCTGGTCCATGCACTGCTGATAAAGTGGAATCGCAAACATTTCGAATAATTTGTTTTGGTATTTGAGCGCATTCTCTTTCAATGTCTGCCCTCAATTGATTGACTGCGGAAAATTTTTGGACCATAAACTTTATGATTGAGGAGTCCTCATAAAAAAAGTTCATTGGTGTGAGGTTTGAGGAGCGCAGCGGGTATTCAATGCTACCTCTACATCCAATCCATATGTTCGACAAATTGTCATCAAGATAGGCTCTCACATTATGATGGATGTAGGGAGGTGCACCATCTTGCTAGAAATAGAAGCTTTACTCATCCTTTCGAATGCA
Source organism: Odontocerum albicorne (assembly GCA_949825065.1). Lineage (NCBI taxonomy): Eukaryota > Metazoa > Arthropoda > Insecta > Trichoptera > Odontoceridae > Odontocerum > Odontocerum albicorne. Next base: position 16,305,425 of record OX463844.1, read on the forward strand.
TGGTATGACAAATTCCGGCAGCAAGTTCAAGTAAACGGGATTTTAGTTGATGTGTTGAGTAAGATGAAGAAGAACTCTCTGAGATGGTTTGGGCACGTGGAACACGTGAATGAAGAAAAACTAACAAAACAAAATATACATTACAAATGCGAGTAGAAGGCGTTGTAGAGGAAAACCAAGGAAAGTATGGTTGGATCAAGTAAAAAAGAAGGAAAAGGAAGAGAAATCGTAGGAGGTGTCTGAGAAGATTAATGGATGTGGAAGAGGCGAAATCTGTCTGTCGAGATAGGAAATATTGGTGCTCTCATCTCTCTGTTTACCCCAGCAAGTAAATGGCGTGATTGTACGTATATATGGTTATTTAAAATGTAAAAATTAAAGTAAACCATTTACAAGTTTCGTTCATTCATTAGTGTGGTAGCCCTTAACATATCCGAATTTATGATGCAGACATGTTAATGATTGTGTCTGGGACACAATATTATCTTCAACCCCGTAAATCGAGCCTTAGGGTTAAGAACCATTGGAATAGGCAAGTAACCTAGTTCACAATGTTACCGTTTGTGGACAGGCAATAACCAAACGAACTCGTTGAACAGGTTGGTATCCTTTGTAACTTTTTTTGTGTACTGGCGGAAATCGAACTCGAAACCTTCCGTTTTAAGACATGCATTTTACCAAAAAGGCCAGAGATATCGTTTTCATAATAAGTAAATAGTGAGGTGCATGGCTGTACTGGACTTCCGTACGGAAGGTCGTCGGTTCAAACCCCGGGCTATGTTAATCCCCTCGAGTGATAAATGCATTTTTTCCGCCTAGTATATTGTATTGTATTTCACTTTGGTTGTATACAGTATAACCATGTAATTGCCATGTAACCAGAAAGATGTTAAAGAGGTCAGAAGTGAAAACCAGACTAGAATTTACAGAAAAAAATCGGGGTTCTAGTGGGAATTGAACCCGCAACCTTCAGGCTGGGAGACATGCGTCTTACCATTCTGGGGTATAAGAATATCTATGACTTCGGTCATATCTATTCTTTCAAAAAAAGGAGAGATAAAAGCCGGTATGTTCCTATCGTCTGACTTGTGTGTGCCATCGGATTTTGTACAGCGGTGTGGCCGATGAGTTTGCTGGTGTGCAGCCGCTCACTCACTTAAAAAAAATTCTACAGCACAGTTTTGTTTTCCAATTGAATTGAAGTTGAAATGGATAGGAGATCCTCGACTACGAGGCCCCGTAATGAACGAACGAAAGTAAATACGAGTAAATTTGTTAAATACTCTGTTATCATTTTAATTTAAGTGATAAAACAAGTACCGGTTTCTTCGTACTTTCTTCCATTAGTGCAATCCCTAATTCGAGTCATTGAACCAGTGTCACAATGAATAGAAGTATCGGCCAACCTCAGCTCGAGCCAGTCCATTGGGTCGCAGCAGCAGCGTGCATATCAATGTCACTCGTGAATCTAATGAAGCTTTTCGACAATCACGTTGAATAATTAGCCACGCTCGCTCCAAGTATACTTCAGACTCTTTTAAACTTGTGTAGAAAATTTTCAATGCGTTTCAGTTAAGCTATAAAGGGCCGGCTTCAAGAAAAAGCCGCAAAATGTATCGTCCCAGAACGAAGATTTCTAGAATATTTTTTATCGTGAAATATAGAAGTACGAGTAAGACTTTCTAACTCTCATTATTTAAGTATTAATTCCAGATTCAGCCTTTAAAGATTGTATGTTTCCTTACATAATGTCTGATAATTTTTTTCACTGCAAATTATATTGAATATGTTAGTATTGTACCTTTATTGTGTCATCTTGTATTTTGTATTTTTGCGTTTATTCGAACTTTGCTGTATGGGAGTATAACGTGGACATTTGATGCTTTCATGTAATAATCTTCTTTGCAGTGTGTGTACCATCCACCATTAGATGCTTTAGTCTAATTATCTCCGTATGTGTACCACCATACCTTTGATGCTGTTACTTTAGTATAATTATCGCCTTTGTTGTGTGTGTACCATCAAACATTTGATGCAGTTTCTTTAGTGTAATTATCTCTTTTGCAGTGTGTGAACCATAAAAAATTTGATACTTTCGTGTAATTATCTCTTTTGCACTATTTGTAACATCCAACATTTGATGCTTTAGTTTTATTATGTCTTTTGCAGTGTATATAACACATCATCATACATTTAATGTTGTTACTTTAGAGTAATTATGCTATGATGGTCCACAACAGTAGTTGAGTACTTACTTTAAAGTATGAGAATAAAACGTGGACGAGGAAAAATACTGAGACGGTCCGAATAAATACTGGAGAAATACATGTACTGAGAAGAATGCATGGAGGGAGGGACAGTGTATGACAGATAAGACCAAGGAAATTATGATTGGATCAAGTATATTTAATTAATCAAGGAAACGTAAAAAATAGAGATATTGCAGGAGCTGTATAATAAGGTGTATATATAATAAGGTGTAAGGATGTAGAATAGGCGAATGATGTGTGTCAAGATAGGAAGGTCTGTGGATCTGTCCTCACCCTACCCCAACATGGAAATCGGATAATGCTATCTATGTACGAGTATGTATGTGTACGTAACGAAACGGAAGACGGCCACTCTGCAGAGAGAAATAAAAGCTTTGAGATCGTGCAAAAGGATCTTAGGAGGCTGGGAGTGGAGGGAGAGGGCGTGTTACCGATCAACCTGGAGAAAAAACGACCGGGAGGCTAACGCTCTGTAGGAGTTGCATGACCATCTGAGCTCAGAGTATATGATTTTTTGCTTGGAAAATATTTATCTCTCGAAATCTCTTGAACTTTTTTATTCGATTTTCATCTCCTTGAACCGCTTCTGTCCGTATTACAACGCGGTCAATTTTAATTCCGCACAAAGACGAAAACAAAACACGGACCGACCGGCGGCCGGCCCGTTTCATAAGTCGCATCAAATGCCTCCGCTCCGGTGAGCGGGACGGCTTGATGGACTCTCCCTCACGCTGGAACGGGAGACGGGATTCCCTTTGATCGAAGCCGACTGTTTCAACTGGACTGATTAGCATCTTGTTAGCAAGTGGCGGTTTTTTGCCGCGCTCGCGTTCTTGCACGGTTCCATTTTTGAATCATCAGTATCGCTAGGCAGTCCGCCCGGATCAGCGAATGTTTATGTATGGACCTGTGGTCAATGGTGGACGGGACATATGACAGCATTCATATATGTTAAAAATCTGCAGTGTCCAGCAGATGACCTCTTCAGAAGAATTATCATTAAGGTTTTGGCAACCTCTATGGTCTTATGGACAAACGCTTATATTCCACAGAGGTATTTTTGTTTGATTTCTTATGGTTAAAAATCATTTTGTACGGGTCTATTTTGATCAACCACCTGAATTTATTTAGTAGTACTGATTAGCTGTCTTTTATAAACTCGCAAAAATGTGCTCTTGAAGTGAAATTTTATTATTATACAAAGAGGTAAAACGATTAAAATATAGATGATGAAATTTTGACTAAGGGAAATGTGAGCCGCGTGAGAAACAGAAGAACATGTATGAGTGCGCACGACGTAAAAGCTGATTGTGTAAATAAGGTGGTGTGGACATCTGTTCTCTCTGCTTACACCAAAAATTATATGGCGTGATGGTATGTGTACATATATGAAAAAAACTCACCAGGTTCAATTTCTGCGGTGTAAATCATAACCTAGCCGACTTATTACAATATGACAATTTAACTATAGTAATCAGAAAGATGTAAAAATAACACTTGGACCTTACCTTTTTATTTTTAGTTCTATCGAGGTTTGTTATATGTATCATATACAACGATAATATAATACATTTGTCCTACTATGTAAAATTACTTTAAATAAAAATAAAAGTTATATACTTTGTCGAAGTAGGTGTTTCTTGACGTTTTTACAAAGATGCTACTTAGCAACATATTCTAAATGTTTTGTGACTAATAAACACTTTTATTAAAGTCATTGTTATTCTTTATAAGTTAAAGTTTTAATAAATATGCATATAATGAAGGCAAAAGGGTTGCCAGGAATCCGGATTTTCCCTAAAATCTAATCCTTTTAGAATCATTGGAAAATGTCCGGGGGAGATTTTTCAATGCGTCCGGAAATTGGCAACACTTCACTGTAGGATTTGACAAACCTACATTTTTTTACATCACTACTGTCTGTACTTGTTTTCTCAATACTGTTATCTGTACACAGCAAACTTTAATATTATAAGCATCCCTACATAATAACCAATAGGTGATAAGTTATAAAACACTCTGAAATTGTGAGTAAACTACTTAATTTTATATATTTTAAATATATAATTTTACAAAAAAACACAACCATATTATAAATTACATGTATAATTTTTCTTTGTAAATATTTTTTCTGTCACCCGTCAAAATGCCAACGAGGAAGTACGTGTTTAATGACGAAATCAGAAAAAAATTTGCTACATTTGAAAAATTCTACACATTTTATAATATTGTACACAGCATGTTATCAATGATATCAATCAACTTATCATGATAATAAAATAAAAGCATTTTATATAATAATATTACGTGTGTTTGAATTTTGGTAATTTTATTTATTCAATTGGCTTTAAAAAAATATACGACTTTCTTTATAAAAATAAGAAAGAAATGCACAAAAATGGATATCACGTATGTATGTGAGTAATTAATTATCCAAAAAAAACTTCATGTGGTCTTGTTTTGTGCTAGATTTTGAATCACATTGTTCTAGTATATTGTTCAAAATACGAGTATGGCGACCTTTTAAAATGAGTCGATATTCAACGTCTTGCTAAAAACATGCACCGTTCAAATATATAGTACAGTATCCGGCGATAAGAAACACACATCGGGCTTAAGAAACAGACTGTCGCTTTGTAGAGCGTCGTCTCTGTTGCACGGACTGATAGCGCATCGTGCGACAGAGACGACGCTCTATAAAGTGACAGTATCTTTTTTAAGCCCGATGTGTATTACTTATCGCCGGATACTGTACAGGACTGCTTCTCTGTAGTTCTCCACAGTTTCGAAAGCATCGTTCAAATATTCGAGATATGAATATAATCGAACTGTTAAGTAAACTTATAGTGTAAATATTCAATATATGCCACGCCACTATCGTTTCGATTATTTTTCACTTGTTAAAATGATTTTTCCTATTGAAACACTGTAGATTCGAACAATTTTTTTTTAATTTCTTTCCCAGGATTCTTTTCGCCTTCCAAGTTGTATTCTCGCTTTAATTTTCTGGTTTAGTTTATTTATTTGGAATATCGAGTAAAATACACAATAATACTGTAAGTGCAAAATACCAAAGCAATATATTATGTATTTCAACAAATCTTAAGTTGAAACCAGATCAAAACTTTTTTTTGGAAAATCCAAGTACCAATGAAGATCGAATCCGCATCTCCCGGATTCAAAGACATTGAACAAAAAATAGTAAAGGAAATTTACGTAAGGAAGGGAGAAAGTACACTACACACTTTCTGTAATACCCGGTCAAATTAGTAAAAATACATGCATCGTCGTGATCGAGATTAAAAAATCTGAAAAGAAAATTATGTTTTGAATTACTCATGCTAGATATATGTTACCTATATATACATCAATTTTGGTAAAGAATTATGAATGAACGATGATCGCTGATAGAATTCTTGTTCAAGTCGCACAATCGTAAAGAAATCAGTTATACATATAATGTCAAGAATTACGGTATCTGATAATGATAAAAAATATCGATGTTTAATTTGATTTACAAACCGAAGAAAGATAAGTTAATATTTAAAATAAAGTATGTTCAAGCCACGTGAATCAGCTTTTGGAAGAAGAAAATGAAAGAAGTCGGATGAGTTAAAGGAGCTGTAAGAGAAAGTGTATTGATGTACATTGAACAAAATGGGTAAGTCGTGACAAAAGTGTAAGAAGTTTTGTCATTTTGCCATACTCAACAGTGATGTAAAGTAAATGAATTACTCTATGCGATTTGACGAATTGCTCTATAAATGAAAGTCTTGAAGTAGGTTAAAGATAAAAATAATCTGATTTTTTAACAGTATGACGTTTTTCTGCTCAGGTAGACACATACTCGTACAACAGAGCGGTTGGCTTTCCTGTCTAAACACACATACGAGTATTCTACCTGTTTCACATCCATGCACCTTCACAAACAGCTCCATCTATTTTTCTTACATTTCCTTCTTTCAAATATCAATTACTTGATTCAACCACATTTTTCTTGGTCTTCCTCTACCCCGTCATCAACTCACATTTGCACTGTATATTTGTTTTGTTAACCTTTCCTCATTTATTCATTTCACGTGAGCAAACCTCCGAGTGCTCTTCTTCAACTTAACCGACACATCAGCCTTAAGTTCACATTCATCCCTAATATACTGCATTCTGTATTCCGTCATAAATTATTACCCCATGTATACTTCTTAGTGTACATATTTCTACTGCATTTATTCGGTTCTTTCTCTCTTTTCCCATTCACGTTTCACTCTCATATATCAAAATTTGTACTAAAATACTTTTGTAGACGATTATCTTAGCATATTTTTGTACTGTCCAGTTCAAGTATATAGTCATATAAATGCTGAAGAAATGCATTAATTTCTTCAGCATTTATTCGCTTCTTTTCAGTCCTTTTCCAAGTCCACCTTTCACTTCATTTTTTTACTATGAGTACACATTTTAACTATGAATAAATTTTATTTTTCAGATTGACTGTTATTTTTAACTTTTTTTTATTTTTCACTCAAGTATCTTAAACTCTATGTCACTTAATACTATGTCAATTACTCCCTTTAGTTTTTTTTCTTTTCTCCTATGTTAGATTTTTTGGATTTCTTTTCAGATATATTTTCATTTCAGTTAGTAATTAGGGAGGATTTTGCTAATATTTAATCTCCCTACTTTGATCTTCATTTCGAATTTCTCACTGATGATCCAAATTGAATTTTTCGAAAAATAAACAATGGGTTATAAATACTTGTACGTCTAATTTATGTAAAATAGTCGGATTAAAATATTAACATTAAATACAATTAAACTACAGTCTATATTAAAAGTGAAACCTTGATTACAAATCCAGTTATTTCATACATGTGTATGTACGCAAAACCTCTATCATTGCTTATGTAAATACATACGTAAAAAAGCAGGAATCTATCCGATATACAACAAACAACTTTGACGAAACGATATTTAATTAATATAATACCTCGTGATTGAGTATTATTGTCAGTCATTCTGTGGATGGAAGATGATTGTGAGTGTATTGGTTTAGTATGTAAGCTGTTGCACTTAAACAAGTATACAGTCTTCATAATTCAATCCCGTAAGTTTCGGTGACTATAGGATTAAACTTCCAATCGGGAATTAAATCCGTTTTTCAGTAGATAAAGTTTTATGTAGCGTCATATTTGTGCTGTTTAACAGTGCAATAAGATTACATGGTAAACAGCATATAATTTAAAGGTAAACTAAAATAGTCCAAGAATACAACCAGTCTGGAAATGCAACTACAAGGAATCAAACTTAGAGCGCCCGATTGTTTCGCATGAATGATAACCGTTAAACCACGGCCAACGATGTTCATTTTATAATTAAATCAACATCATACACGTAAATGAGGAATATGGATTTATTAAATATTTAATATATTAAGTTGGAGCTATTTCAATAGTTGATGTTAATGGAATAAATAATAATATATATCAAGTATGCTGCTAGGCTGTCCTTTCCGTCCCTTTAGTCCCAAACAGAATAGATCGCTTTGAAGTAAATTCGCGTAAATAGAGGCCTCGTAAATGGAAGTATTACTGTACTCTAAATATTGTATAAATATATTTTTACATCTATCAAAAATATTTGTAATAATTTATATAAACAGCCTTTCGATTTTAATACAGTATTATAAAACGTCACCTTCAAATTAAGAGCACTGGACAATCATAATTATATCAAAATATTAAAAATTTACTGTAAAAGATTTTTTTACATCAAATCACTTCGATATTTACACTAATGAATCAAAAGAATTTTAATTATTGTAGTATAATAAAACGAATGATTAAATAACATAAAACAAGAATGGTAAGAACACATTTATCCTTTATCCGAAAAATTCAGTTCTGGATAATAAATTTCAATTAACTGTTTCAAAGATTTCCTGATTCATAGAATATATGTGATACTCTTAACTAGAACTTCATTGGTTTTATATAAACTCTTAAATATTTGTTAGCTATTGTGTATACAATTAATTAAATCATACATATGGTACTCTTCAAAATAAAATGCATAAAGCGCACAATATATCGTCTCAGTTTAAGCGACATCAATAGTGAACGTTTGTAAGATTTCTTGTACAAAATATGCTAAGATGATAATAGTTTATAACAGTATTTTAGTATAAATTTTGATGTTTGGGACTAAAACGTAAATAAATGAAAAAAAGGTTGATATCGGGAATCGAAATTGTAGACCCTAAGTTGGAAAAAAATCTTACCAAATATGCCATAGGGTGGTGTCATTTTAGTTACATATTCTTCATCTTTTCGTGCACTATACTACTTCCGCCCAGAATTCAGCCATCTGGACAGTACTGGGCGTACCACGAGTCAAGTCCCCTTCATTGTAAGTACGTATGAATACAATGTATTTCCAAAATCAGTCAATTAATTTAGGTTCATATTATCTATTCTGTCTAATTCTCCTAACCTTCTTTATAATAATTGATCTTGTTCATTTTGATTTCCATAGTACAAATGTTGGCGCTGTGTGCGTGACAAACATAAATATGTTACGCGCGGCGACTATGAGTTGTTGCAAGCGTCAACTAATATTTCAAGATATTTTCATGTACAAGAATGCGAATGTTTAACCGCCATGAAATTCATACAATTCACGAAGAATTCTGAAACTGGAATTTTCATAGTCATAATGCCTATACTCCTTTATCGTAAATATATTTTATAAATCTTTAAATTATTATAAAGAATACAAACAGTATCGTCACACGATACGATGCGATAGGCTATCGATTCTCAGTCTATTGATTTATAGTGTGCAAGCTATTGCACTTCAGCAAGCACACAGTCTTGACAAATCAAACTCAAAGTTCCGAGAGCAATGAGAATAAACCTCCAAGACAATCAAGTTTAACCTACTACAACCTTTCGTTAGACATAATTTTATTTCTTATTTTGTATTGCTTACAAGTGCGATAATAATTTACGAACCTGGGGCGCCCGTTTGCTTGGTATGAATGTCAACCGTTAGACCACAATAGTCTACATTGTTACATGCATTATGGAGGACTTCTTTATTTTTCTCATTCTTAAGGATACTATTATAAAGGTCCGAGATTCTAGAGAGGAAAATATTATATAACTCCGAGACTTTAGAGAGGAAAATATTATTTAGCTCCGAGATTCTAAATGCATAAAAATAGGATGCCCAGAAACAATATGCCCACCTAGGCATCTAAGTGAATGACTGATGCGAATGTTGACTGTATAATTTGTATACCACTAACACACACAAGCTTGGGGCTAAAGTGTGTGTTAGTGGTATACAAATACAAAGTGTCAATATTTCAGCTAAGTGTTTCAGTATTTTTGTCAAATTCATGAAATTTTGGTTAATGAATGAAATTTTGGTTAAGGAATGAAACTTCATCACAGGCCTTGCCTGGTGCAATGGTTCTCTTTATCCACAAAGTGAAAGGTTTATAATATTATTATGTACAATACTTTTACTCGACGGTTTGTTTTGCCACTTAATATGTGTAAATTTAAAATGGTGTATTGTGGACAGTAAAAAATGAGATGAGCAAATAGTGTAATCAGGACTGATCGCAGAAACGTTGAATAAGTCTCCAAGTATCTGAAAGCATGATAATGCGATATACAAAACTGCGAGTATATGTAACATATATGTCACGGAAATGTTAATAAAGATTGGCCGGCATTGTGATGAGGATTAATGTCATGAACAATAAATAAGTTTACGGAAATTTTGTAATAAGTCTACGTAAAAAGAAAGTGTTATACATGATTCGCTCAGCCACTACTATATCTGTCAGACGTGATTTTTAATGTTAGTGGATTCGAGTCCCGAGTTAGTACGTACTAGAGGAGAGTTTGCACTCTAAACGGTGCTATATAAATTTGTATTTAAAAAAAATTAATCTTCCAATCAACCAGACAACAGTTACGTAAAATAGTATTGACTACTGGGTTAAACGGTTATTTTAAAAAAAGGAAAAAACTTAAACGATCAAATATGAAAAAAACTATAAAACAATTGTTTCGTAAATGTCACCAAATACTGGGAAAAGAGAAGGAAGATGGGCCAATAAAGAAAATAGGAGCTATGGAGTAACACATTTTATCGTTGAAGGGTGTTTAAATCGCCATTTGAAGCAAGCTAGCGAGGGCTTCTAGCTGCCGGTTACAGGTTTCAGAGTCTGACGACACGGATGGTAAAGGTCTGCGTGAATATTAAAACTATGATAAAATACAAAAACGATCAATATGTTGCCAAGAACAAGGACAATACCTACAAATTACAAGTGGTTGATTACTGTGAAAAGGGACTTCAGAGGTCTAGATATGGAGGAATCGACAACTATAAGACGGTCTAAATGATCGAAAGACATGGCGCCTCAGAACTAGAAGACCTGATCTCAACTAACTGAGATAAGATCCTTTGAAAAAAGGCTTTGTTATGCTATGGTAGGTTCTTATGTCATCATCATCATCATTATTGTCAACCAGGGTCGATCCACTGCTGGATGAAGGTCTCCCCAAGTTGACTCCAAATAGTTCGGTTTTTTGCTCGTTGATGCCATGTGATGCTGCCATGCTTCCTGATTTCATCTATCCAGCGTACCTTCGGTCTTCTTCTGGGCCTCTTTATGCCTCTTGGGTACCATTGGATTATTTCGGATGTCCATCGGGAGTCTGTCCGGGAGGTTCTTATGTAGACTAGTTTATTTATTCATTACAAATAATTGTTGAAATAGCAAAGTAAAGAAGTAGTATTCATACATTTGTAATTTTTCGAGCAAAAAAATATTCATTTACATTTAATAATAAAATAAAATGTATACATTCCACTCATTTAATTAAATAATGAATAAATACCCTTCAGATATGAATGAATGTTGTTGGTCCGTAAGATGTTTCTAAGCAATTATTGTGGGTATTTAAAACCTGCCACGGATCCAGTCTCCGGTCTCTTGACCATTTCTGTCTTGGCTAATCTGTTTACATTATTATTACAGAGGGACAAATATGTAGTCAGAATAGATTCTGCGTAATAATATTCAACGTTCTCATAAAACAATTTATTAGATCCATCGTACCTTTACGTTTTACACTATTGCTGCTTTTTCCAATCACTTTATATGTTTTTTTTATTTAACAAGGTAATATATGGTACAAATATTTGCCAAAGGCTTTACCTGTACACAAATTTATATCTTAAGAACTAATCTAGCTTATACATTATAACTATGAACTACCTTATTTTTATTTTCCTACATGTCATTTTAGTTTTAATATATAATTTCTAAGAAATAGTTAACACCTAACATACATACTATGTTACTTATAACTAGATAAAAATTCTTACAACTAATTATTTAGCAAGTACATGTCCAATTTAAACATTTATTTTTAATTTATTCGTATGGTACTCCACAACATATTCGAATTGGTTATGCAGATTTGTGCAAAAGCGTGGCCGAGAGACGATATCATCTTCAATAATCGAGTCATCCGACCAAGACCACTGAAGTCGTAATTTATATTTAGATGACAAGTAATTGTGTGTATACATTGAATAAAAAACTAGGGAACAAAAAGACAGGTTATTTAAAGTAGGCACTCAATTTATTAGGATATGGGTTCATTGCTTTTCGTGTTCCCAGTTGCCAAGGTTACCTCCAGCTAACAAGGACCTCAATTATTTATATAAATTTATTATATAAATAAATATGTTCATAATTTATTTTAATATAAATTATTCTCCGTGGTCTAGTTCGTAAGACGCCTGTCTCCTAATCCAGAGGTTGCGAATTCAAATCCCGCTGGAACCTAGATTTAAAAAAAAAAAGGATTCCAGTCTTGTTTTCACGTAGGCCTCCTTAATAATCTTTCTGGTTGGCTGGAAGAGATTGTCACGTGGCAATAAGTCCGCCAGGTTGTACGGTAAACAACGAAAGTGTAACACAATACAATACAAGGTTTTTGTCTGTATCTTATTGAGTTTTTACCAATTGTTGATTAACTATTTCATACCTCGGTCCTAAGATTCTCATCAACTTGATAAGTGGTGAGACGTACTTATAATTAAATATCATGTAACTCACGGTTCGCCATCAGTCTTGTTGTAAATTCTATCGCGCGTGGACGGGCAACAATACACATAGCACGTCTAGCGTGTACAAGTACTGTAACCAAAAGAACTCTTTATCCTGACTGGAATCCCTTTTATGTATTTTTTTATAGCATTGGGTATCGAACCCTAAACCCCGGGTGAAATATAAGTGTTTTACCAACTAGGTCACGGAGGTCGTCAACGGAGTCCTCTCCCATTTACTCACATGAACATTAAAACATAAATAGCTCTTTATCCAGTGGAATCTATGGTATACTCAAACATTTTTTATGAAAACACTTTTTAAGACATACTATAGGTACATATGTTACGAGTATGTTACATCTTCATTCTACCTTTTTTTCAAAAATTGATACTCCACAAATATATAATACATCATTTATTATTTTTTTAACATACATTGATTTTTACACCAAATCAATAATTATTTTTTAATATTATATATAATATTTTATGAAAGGTTTTGACCGTGCACGGCATGAGTTAATCGTCTAGTATATCTAAGAAGTATTATATTTTTTATAAATTAATACCAACTATAACAAATTGTTGTTATTTATTTATTGACACATTTCTTATGATTTATTGTCGTTAAAGACTAATAATACTCATTAATGAATAAAATGACAAAAATTTAATTACCGAAGGAATCAAATGTGACAACACAAAGGTTTGTCATCAAAGTATCGACGCTCGTAGATAGATGCATTGATCGATCTACATATTGGCAAGGTTCTGCATTGATTCCCACGCCTTGCTGATTGCAAATATTCTCGCGTAGGCTTGATACCAGTTTTTAACATAGTTCCTTGGCATTTTTATTTTAATACATTATTACAATAAATTATGAAAATGCGCATGGATTAGTTCTAGCGATACGTGGATACCGGGAACCATGTGTTGACTCTTTAAGCACACATTTGCAACCTTTTCGGACTGAATGAAGTGTGGAAAAAAATTAACATTAGAATAGTTTGTCAATTTTATATTTATTTAAAATCAAATAAAATATTTTAATTAAAAAAAAAAGAAACGTTTTCATATTTTTTTTCGAACTATTTACTAGCTGTAATCCGTGCAAAATCACAGGATGTAAATTGATTTGCTAAGCCAAAATATTGTAAAACAAAAACTGATGAAAAAGTTAAAAGAACGATTGTTTATTTTCATGTTTTGGTAGCTTGAAAATTCTGGTTTGCTGAATAGCTCCACGTTGAAGAAACTGACTTCATGGTCCATCTTTAAGAAGAACATTTGTTGAATAGCTCCACGTTGAAGAAATTGAATTCGTGTTCCATCTTTAAGAAGAACATTTGCTTTATGGCAGCAATATTTGAATTTTGAAAGAATCAATTTATTAGATTGAGAAAAAGTCGTCCTCAAAGTTCAAACAGGAACATCTCTCAGACACCGATTTAAAAGATACAATGGGGACATCCCATTAATACACTACCATCAAGTTTGAAATCAATCCATTCTTGACACTTAAGCCAATGTAGACTTTTTATGAATTTACATATCGAATACTGAGAACGTGCGAATTTATAGATTATTGTATTGAGCAATTCTTTTATTTTAATATGCTTAGAAGCAGAAGCTGTTGACAATGGGCACAAAATTGGATTTATAGATCCATCACGCTTATCATCCTACCTAATCAAAAAAGTAGTGTCATGGATATATGTCCTTATACCTCCACCAATGACATATATAACTGTGAATTTTGTATTGTTGATATGTTATTCATGTTGACGTCATTTTCTCAAGTAAAATATCAGGCCATAGTTCATATGAATTGATTCAAAATAACCTACAAATGGCTCATATTACAAACTAATTAAAACCCCCAACTGAGGGCGCATTGTATAATCAACTATCGCTATGTAATTGCCTTCACTGAACAAAAATAACTTTTTTTCCAACAATCTTCTTTTTCTAATTATTTTGTCAAAGATCAAAATAATTCTGTTATCTGGACAACACTGATTGCCCCAAGAAATAAGTTCTTTTCGGTGGAAGACGCCGGGCTCCTCGAGCACTGCAGCAAGTTTCATGTGGATTGATCTCCTTTGTAGATATAAAGAGTCGATCCATCACGTAATATCCACATTTTGCATTGTTATCTTTGGTTCTCCCAATTCATGTCTTTCAACAATATTTTCTTATTTTAATTGCATTCGAAATACAATACATGTGTTTATGTCATCGTTTTTAAAAAGTTTATATTTTTTCAAGCCTTTTAAAAAATGGTTGAAATATTGAGATACAACTGAAAACAAATTTGGCTCGACGACCAAAATTTAGTTATCCTGTTTTCAGCAATACGAATAACCTTAGATCTACTCTGAATAATATCCCTTAATCTAGAGGAATTAAGGATCATATCTGCGTGGCCGTTTGCAAGCTGATTCAGTACTGTTGACTCGAGAATGTGTAATCGTTCGTTGAATTTTAAATGATCAAGTTTTTCTTCGGGTATGAAAGTTTTGTTAAATGCGTATAAGGTGCTAATATTTTGTCAAATATAAAACTGTTTTTATTATGTATAATACGTAATAATAAGTTCATCTTAAAACTGAAATATCATCTACTGAGAGAACCGATGGACTAAAAATTCTTCTTGCAAACTAATCGATATATAACAATAATTAATACGTTTAGTAGCATTTTCTTTCCATTTAAAGTTTTTTTTCTACGTGTAGTGTCAAAAACACTAAATTATTTCCGTCCAGAATTCTGTCACCGGGACAGCACTGGACGTTCCAAGAATTAAGTCCTCTTCGGTGGAAACCGGGCTCCTCGTGTACTGTAGTAAGTGTTGCATAGACTGTTTCTCACCGCATATACAGAGTCGATCCATTTAGCGAAATTCCCCATTTCAACATGCTGTCCTTGGTTCCCCTAATTTGTGCTTGGGTCCTATTGATGAATTTTTTGATTCTCCAGGGCATTTAATAGTCGGGTTATAATGCTTCTGCAGGCAAAATCCAGTCCCTGGAGCCTGATGACACTTTCCACTCGTTCGCATTAGTAACATAATGGGGTTGTTTCAGAGGTTTAGTAGCCTTGACAAAACTGTGTCTGAATTTCGACATTGATGCTTGAGACTGGTGGTTATGCACAGGATATCTAGGGACTGGGAATTGGAGGTTCTGCAAAGTTCTGTTCGAACCTTGTTTATGGATTTTCAGGTCCTCCAGGGCATTTCATAGCCAAGTAATAATGCCTCTACAGGTGAAATCCACCCACTGGAGCCCGATATCACTTTCCCCTCGTTCATCTTAGTGACAGGACGTGATTGTTTCAAAAGTAACCTTAACGAAACTGTGTCTGGATTTCAACATTGAGACTGGTAATTATGCAAAGGGTATGTAGGGACTGGGACTTGGTGGTTCTACAAAATCGTATTTAATTTTAAAATATTTTGGTTGAATAAGTAATACTGAGAACATATTCAACAAACTTTAGTATCGATTATTAGTATACCTTTATTGTGATCCTCGAGCTAGAAAAACGTACTGTTGAAAACGGTCCGGGGTGTGGTTTTCTCATTATCACGAGCCTGGAACTATCCATTTCTGAACATAAGTCCCCCTCAAAAACCTCCATTTGGTTGTATTGTAGGTTTGTTTATGTATAATACGTCTTAACGAGCTCCTTGATTTTCAATAAACTCATCAAACTGCGTTTTTAGTAAAACTTAACCTTATATATCTGCCCAAACGTCTCAGGTATCAATGCCGATGAGCTATTGTTATGGACCTCTTAGTTTTAAATATCTTTTCAAACGCTCTTTACTTAGACTGGTATATTGTTTTACTTTCGGTACAATCTGGAATTGAACCCAAAACTCCCAGATGTAAGACAATCGTCTTACCAACTAGTACACAGAGGAAGTTATGAAAGTTATATTGTCCTAAATTTTATTATATTATCAAATTATACTATTCGAATGAGGAACACGCTAATATTTTTGGGATATACAGACACATATATATTCGTTGACACATATATTTTCAGCGATCCGCACAGAAAATATTGTACTGACGTTTTTACTTTAAAACGAATAAAAAATATAGAAATAAAAATATCAGAATTACCTTATGGCGTCGTAGTATGAGCAAGGCGTATATAACTGACTTTAAAACAGTGGGTCGTATGCCTTAACATTACTGGAAACCTGATATTAGTGTCCGAGTTCTATTATTTCAACGAAACAATTTCATCAATCGAACAATTTTTCTAGTAATTATCACAAAGTTTATTTGTTTCGAATTAATCTTCATTTTAAAGCAGCATTCTTTTATCAATGTTTATTCTAGACCACATACTCGTTCTTAATATGTTTTTTAAATGTACCAAATGGAATTCATGAGAAAAATCGCAAAATTTCAGCGGATATATATTTTAAAATTATTTTTTTTAATTTGGTCTCTGGTCATTATTTTGTAATTAAAAGCAGATTAAAATTAATAACATTATAAAATTTAATAGTAAATTACTTTTTATTTCCACATAAATATCCACGCCACTTGTGTCTACCTCCTATCTCAAATGAGCGAATTTCCGTCTGTAGAGAGCCTCGAGACTGGAGGGAGAAACATGTGTGGAGATTAATGTATAATAATTAGTGGGATAACAAAGTAGATTTATTATTAAATATCACAATGTGGAGTTGCATAAAATAAAAGCCGAAACCTTTGATATATGAATAATATTTTTAAATATTGGTATAACAACTTAGATAAGCAATAAATTATTGTTCTGTTTTTTATGTTATTGCACATTAATAGTCAGCAATGAGTAGATTCTACAGAGCTTCAGGTAGATTCAAAGTCATTTAGTAAAGAAACGAATGTTGTAGAAGCTGTTATAATAAACAGTGTTGATTAAACACACTCCAATTTCCTATCGTAAAGTAGATGAACAGATCGAATAGGCTCAGTTTGTAGTAGCTAGCTTATGATGTCGAGGTTTTAATATAGGTTGCAGATTTCTTTTACAAACCTTGTTAGTAGTCAACTTCGCCAAAAGTGGATGCGTGCTGGATACCGCTTGGCCTATAACGGAGTCTCAACCGTAACGTGAGTGCATGGGTCTGTCCCACTATGGGAAATCCACTTATGGCGAAGCTGATTACAAATGAGTCCTGAAGATGAAAACTGCAATGTTTTCAAAACGTTGGCATCATAAGCCAAACCATGCAACACAACACACTGAAAAACCTTATACAACTGACAAGAACCGCGAAAGCCTTAAGATGTATATATCATTCAACGCTATTTTGTTTTCTTCAAAGCACTTGTAGATTTTTAGAGAACATAAAAAATTGCAGGAATACAATAAAATAAGAGGAAATTAGTTTTGAGATAATTTAATTTTTTAATGATTAAATATTAATTAGAATTATTTTATATAATTCAAGATATTTGAACCATTTTAGATTGAACCCTTATATTACGGCAGAAAAATCATAACTTAAATTCTACCCTTTAAAGAATAAACTGCGTAATTCTGATCTCACTCATACTCGTATAATCTCTAGATCAAGCAAAACGTCGTTGTGAATGATTAAGAAATTTTGTAAAATCTGAAATTAATATTTTTGAGGGACAATTGTAGTGGCCACAAGTGCAAGTAGATAAGTCTGCAAAACATTAATCCACTGAAATTGAGATGTACAAAATCGAGCCTCAGATCCAGTTACATTAAAGATGACCACGAATTAAGAAGCAACTTCTAAGTAAACACAGAAGGAGATCCAAATATACCTTAGACAAGAAATAAAAAAGAACCTGACCTAACTGATCCTGCCTTTAGGCGATTGTTGGGATAAAATAAGATAGAGAAGGCAAATCCAAGATGTCGATCACAAATAGAGCATCAGAAAGATTAAGGAAAAGAAGGCGACTAGACTTATTGTTCAAGTAGCTATAATTATGGAAGTTCCTATTTTAAAGTGGTTACAAATAACTGCCTCTAATGAACATACAATTATTTAAGAGTTAAAGCTTCCTCGATGATGCTTCCACCTCTGAAGACCCATCGCTTTGTGTCCCCAATAACCCTCTCGTCAATTGTGTTCATTATCCAAGAATCGTCGACATGGTATATCAAACGTCCTACTTCCTTAAGGTCTAGTCTTAAAGAAAGTTTTATTGCTCGGCCATCTTTGCACCATAAACGTGGTCAACTCATGCCTAACGATTAGAACTTCCATAGCTGGTTATGATAGATTGCTGAAACGTGGAGTAAATGTATTCATTATTTCTGAGCTTCCATGTACCTGCCGCTTCGTCTGGTACAGACTAGGATAATCCATGAATTTTATTGCCAGATTTGTTATACGAGTGTATCTTAATTACAATGTATACGCGATAATGGTCAAGATTTGGTGTATTAAAAGTTGGGAATCACTGCCGGTAGAGCAGTTCCATAATTATCATCTTAAGTCGACTATATATGAATTTAATAATAAATTGTTTGTAATTAAACAGATCATTTTATATTTGAATATTCAACAGGTAATGTTATACAAATATGGGCTAGAATTCGAAATTAATTGTGTAATCTGTCAATGATTATTTTCTGTTCATTTTATTTGATAGCTAGATTCATTACAAATCAGATGTAATTAAATTTGTTCGCTAACTAAATTTGAATTATTTTAAAATTGCATCGAATGATAACTTTTAGCTGATGGTTCCCAAACTTTTACTAAAAAAACAATGATTACTTTTCCAAAAAGTGTATCTACCAATGCAAAATTATTGACAACATTTTATTAATACCGAGTGGACAATAGAAAGGTAGAAAAAAAGAGGTTCATAGTCGCATATACTTATATATCAAACAGTCTAATTTCAGTTTTTTATCCATCGAAATCATATTTTAACCATTTAGAAATCAATAATACAGCTTTCTATAGAAAAAAAGTGAGAAAGTGAATACAAGTTTGTGAAACTCTTCTAAAATCATGACAGCAAAGAAACTTTAAGGTTCTATAACTTATTTTTAATAGTTAATAATCTCAAATCTTTCGAAAGTCTTGCAAACATGTATAAATACTATCTGTATTCATTTACCAACTAATGTTAGCTTTGCTCCGTCGTTGGTAAGTTTTAAAAATGGATTGGAAGAAATCGCCACTTAAGGATAAGCCCGCTAGATTGTTACACAGTTAAGTGTCAAATAAATAAATTCTTTTGGGTTTAGTGATGTAAGTATTTCAACATATCTGTCATCATCAATTATGATCCATTCTGCAAGTCTACAGAACAAACATTCAAGATTAATCAGGTGTGGATCTAACATACTTAAACAACGTTTAAGGAGAATTGTGTGAGAAACAACATGTTTTTTTTTAAATTTTTGGATTATTTCTATCACGAGGTTCAGAGTCATATGATTTTAAAGTAACTTTTAATACAATTTGTTTAAATGTATATTTTCAAACTCAATTATGTATACAAATCAATTTTTCATAATGAAAGTGTAGTACTCGTATCAATTTCAAAGCATTTATCACAGAATTCGTTATTTCTAAAGAAAAAATACTTTTGTATTTATAATATCATTGCAATGATTTTTTTAATAATAAACAGATCGAAAATGATTTATTATAGCGAAACAGGTTAATCACCAATATTGAGTTTTATGAAATTTTTTAACCTTACAGTGAAAATAGCAAATTCAGTCATTTTAATAATTGTTCGAAAATCGTGTTAAAAATAAATTCAGTCATTTTAATAATTGTTCGAAAATCGTGTTAAAAATAGTATTCGAAACATAGTAGACATAATGTACATGACTTAAAATATAGTAAAATTTGAAGTAATTCTCGGTCCTTATATATACGAGAAAACACAAAAATTTTGGGAAAAAATATTTTTATTTCTCAACATAGTCTCCTTTCAGCTCGACACACTTTTCCCAGCGATGTTCAAAAGCTTCGATACCCTGTTTATAGTGAGAACCGTCGAGCGCCTCAAAATAGCCATCAACCGCAGATTCCACCTCTTCATTGTTGGCAAACCTTTAACCACCGAGCCATTTTTTCAAGTTTGGAAAAAGAAAATAATCCGAGGGGGCTAAATCTGGCGAATAGGGTGCGTGAGGAAGCAATTCGAACTTTAATTCATTGATTTTGGCCACCGCGATAACGGATGTGTGAACTGGTGCATTGTCTTGATGAAACAACACTTTCTTTTTCGCCAAATGCGGCCGTTTTTTCTTAATTTCATCACTCAAACGCTGCAATAAGTTTGCATAATACTCGCCGTTGATTGTTTTTCCTTTTTGAAGATAATCAATGAAAATTATCCCACGCACATCCCAAAAAACTGACGCCATGACCTTGCCTGCAGATGGAACTGTCTTCGCCTTTTTTGGAGCCGATTCTCCCCTTTCAGTCCATTATTTTGACTGTTCCATCGTCTCAGGTGTGAAGTGATGGCCCTATGTTTCATCCATGGTTATGAATCGACGCAAAAACTCGGCTTTATTTTCTGTGAAACATCGCCAAACACTCGATTGAAACATCCTCACGACGCTGTTTTTGTTCCATTGTGAGCAAAAGCGGCACCCATCTTGCGCACAGCTTTCTCATGTCCCAATTTTCAGTCAATATGCGATGTATAGCACTTTTTGAAATGCCTACCATTTCTGCTAGCTCGCGCACTTTCAATCGACGGTCATCCAATACCATTTTGTGGATTTTCTTTATCATTTCTGGCGTGGTCACCTCATTTGGTCGACCACTGCGATGTTCGTCTTGGCAGCTCGTACGGCCTCGTTTAAACTCTGCCACCCAATATTTTACTGTTGTAAACGAAGGATCAGACTCCCCCAGAGTAGAATCTAGCTCGGCTTTGATATTGGTTGGACTTAGATCTTTCAAATGAAAGTATTGTATCATATAACGATGACCAATTTTTTTCATGTTTACAAATTCACTGAGAGCGTTCACTATTGATGGCTGCCAAACAAATACTAAACAACGTAGCGTCTTAAAACTTGAAACTTAAGCTTTATAAGCTTAGTACTTTCTACCATAGTAATTTTTTAAAGCAACAACCGTCATCTATACGTCAGGTCGGGTACTCCTGGGACCACCCTTGTACGAGCAAGCTCTTCCATATTTGTAACACGATCTGACCAGGAAATTTTGAGGATATGTCTGTCGATTTAGATCTCAAAAGCTTTGATCCAACGTGATATTTTCCGGTTCAGTGTCCATACTTCCATCCCATAGAGATGAATCGAGAAAGTAGCGGCGAACCATAAGCATTTCATTACTTCGATTCTTAAGTTGAACTTAAAGCATAATTTATAAAATAGTTTATCATATTAAAAAATGGATTTATTGACAACTATTATTTATTATTATATACATTATTCAAGATCGTGAAAAATTTCCGAGATAATATGTGTTTCATTAGTAAAAAACTGTGAACATTTTGCTTTGTATAATTCTCAATTGAATATCTACAAATTGATATTTTTATTAATATAATCATAAATAAATAATATTACATATTATTATGACAAGAATTTCAGTTTTAATAAATGGTTCAGAGATACGATAAATATTACAAGAAATGACAATCTTGATTCCCAGTACGGTTCTAGATAATGGTATCGACTTTTTTTTTGCAATTAGACATGTTCACAACTAGTTAATACAACGACTTTAAGAGGAAATATTTAAAAAATCTCCTGATATGGTTGAAATGGCATTCAACATAGAACCATGATGGATACTTCATCAATATACCATGACACAATCGTGTACAGCATGAATATTAAAATATAAGAAATATGCATTCATATTTGAATTGCTCATTGCAATGAATGCTACTTTGAATAAGTAAAGCAAAATCATCAGGCCTGCTGCTAAGTATTTTTACGCCTGTTATGAAAAACGTAATATATTTATAATAATTAAACTTTGTCGTTTGAAAAATACTCATTCCATATGAAAATATACGTTCAAAGATTTCCACGACTTTCTTCGACTAGTTTAGAACATTTCCAGAGTTGTTGCCTTGATAAATAAGTTCAAATGATGACCGACGTTTCGAAGGCGTCAAAGCCTTCAATATCAGGGTAATGTAAAAAATACATTACCGAGGCTACGTACTCACCTAACCTCGGTAATGTTTTTTGACCTGAAGTGCCTGCTTCTTGAGTACCTACTATATTCGGTAATGTTTTTTGTCATCGCCCGGAGAGTGATGGCTGCAAGCGTTTGAAACGTTCATTATTTACATAGTAATATTAAAAAAGAAACAGCAACATAAACATATGGTATAATGAAGTCAGTTTTTATTGTTAGAATAGTTAAGTATGTTAATTCAGTTGGGTTGGGCAACAGATTGGGTGGCAACTTATTTGGTATCATCTTCTATGCTTCCACAAGGAGCTAAACTGATTGAACGTGAGAAAAGATACAAAATTGACATGATGTCTTTACTATATAATATTGGACTTGGGCTACACTCAAATAGAGATTGTTCATTGACGTTCCCGTTTCACCTATTTTCTTTTTTTATCTCGTCCTTTACAGTCCATACACTGAGACTCTGGAATCAGTTACAAATCAATGTTAGACTAGCTCCATCTTTCGCATGCTTTTAAAAGCGATTGAAAAAACTCTTAATTTCAATTCAGTTATATAACGTGTTTCATTCCTGATTTTTTTTTATTTTCCATGATCCCTTCTTTTAGTTTGATAGGTGATATCTCACTTTTACTTTTACTATGCATATTGTTCCTACATTTTAAAAAATGAATAATCATTTGAATATTTTTTGCCACCATGTAACTTCCTTTAGTTACTTTTACTCGGCTGTTTGGAAGAATTTGCCACCTGGTAATAAGCCCGCCAGATTGTTTTTACAATAAAATATTAAACAAATAAATATGCTGACGATGCAACAATCAGACAGATTCTTAAAACGAACTCTAAAAAAGATGCTCCATAGGTTCTAACTTTCATCATCATTCAATTAGTTGAGAAAACCAAATATTTAACATTGTCAAAAGATGCAGTGAGATGCCGACTTATGATTGATGACAAATATTTTAAACAAGTGATCAAATTTAAATATCTAGTTTTCAATTTGTTGAGTTATTGTGATCTCGACAAGGTTAAAATATACTAAGGAAATAAAACCGCTGCTGTCTTCCGGTGCCTTCAAGATGTGGTCTGGAATAACAAATATGTACATAAGAATATAAAGTACGAAAAAAGCGTATATGAGGTAAATCACGAGTAATAGAATAGTCTTGAGTAGATATAATAAAAAGAAAAAGTATGCTTAGAACTAATGAAATGAAAACGTTCAAAGTTGTTGCAAGCAAAATACTAAGGGATACAGTTATAATTTCTAACTCTATTTCTAAATGTTTTACCCGAAAGTGAATTGTTTTTCTCATAGTCACCATTAACTTCCTCATATTTTTGGTATTGTGGCAGCAGTTTCCTTATCATAGTTAAAAAAGGCTTTCTTTTGTTTGGAACCATT
The DNA here is from genome assembly GCA_949825065.1 of Odontocerum albicorne. NCBI lineage: Eukaryota > Metazoa > Arthropoda > Insecta > Trichoptera > Odontoceridae > Odontocerum > Odontocerum albicorne. Next base: position 16,329,396 of record OX463844.1, read on the forward strand.
TAAAACAGTTTAAGCTTTCTTAAGGTCAGTCCAGTTTGATACCACCACCACTTACACTCTTATGCAGCTGAGGGGTAAAAAAATTTCTCAGAATTTACATAGGAGATTGAAATATTTTTTAGCACACTACTTTAAAGAGATTTCTTCTTTAACTTACACATACAAATCGTAAAAAGCAGAGATGACAAACTTGATGATCCGACGTCATAGGAATAGGAAAATTACTCGCAATAAATGTACTTAAAATATTATTTCAAACCCGGAGAGAAAAAAAATTGCTTAGCAAGTTTCCAGTGCTTTAACAAAAAGCTTAGAATGCAGCAAAACTGTGCCACTGCCTACAGATTATTATCATTTAAAAAAAGCTTAACAATTAGAGTTTTTATAGTTCGTTGTAAAACATTTTAAATTTTCGTGTTTTTTTTAATTACTAAAAGACCTCACTTAAAGAAACGTGTGTATATCCCCTGAAATGTTTTGAGAATATGATAATATATTGTAGTATATACATTGAGAATATGATAATATATAATATGATAATATATACTATACATTTCTTTTTTATCCATGACAGATTTCTCATTAAGTAAGCCTAAATTGTGCCATTTCTACTGATCGATTATCTTGCTTAAAGTTTCTATATTTATATATTTACCATAGTGTACGATTCTTATAAACAAATGTAACTTTGGTCATAAGGTGACTTATCGATTTTTGTATGCCAATTATTATTATTTTCAGTATTTGGAAGCAATGCATCACAATCAGCATTCGGAAACTTTTTAACAATAAAAAAAAAATATTTTAAAATACACAATAAAAAAAATAGTATAGTTCTTATGACAAAAATATGACTGAGCATTAAAACTAGATTTCTGAAAATATTAATGTATTTTATTTATGATTAAGGCATTAGTGGAGGTTTAAATCCATTGTAATTGGTTTTTATAAAACACTGTTTATTCAACTGGTATAACCCTACCGGTTTCAACGCTTTCACCTCATCATCAGGGGAGCACAAACAAGACTTGTCTTGTTCGTGCTCTTTGTAGGTCTTGTTTGTGCTCCCCTGGTGAAAGCCTTGAAACCGGCAGGGTTTTACCGTGATAAAAAGTGGAATAAACAGTGTTTGATAAAAACAAATTATAAAAATTAATGGATTTACAGATTTTAAAATGAATTTAAATTAACCAAATTCTGGATACAATATTTGTCTCCAAATGATCCATTTATTCTTTTGCATTCCTTAAGTTTAAAATATTTTGTCAATTTCATAGCACTTAGTTGTAATTTCAATTAGAACAAACAACAAAATTTGCAAAAATGTAACAAAATTTATAATTTTTACATGTGTATATACCATCACAGTTTCCCTGTTGGGATAAACAAAGAGGACAGAATTATCACGCCGTGTCATTTACGAACTAGGCAGAAAGAACCAATCTCCAAACTTTTCTATCCAAGCACACATCTTTCATATTCTCCATATTAATATGAGTACATCTCGTCGTGTACTATGTTCTATTATTCATACTTCTCACTTTACCTTCTTTCAAAATCTGGTTCATTTGATCCAGCCACAGTTTCCTCTGTCTACCTCTTCCACGCACATCTTGCATTTCTGATTGAATAATCATTTATCTTTTAGACAGAATGCCAAACCTTTTTATTTCAATTGTGTGGATATTCTCACATGCAGCGTTGAGCGCTCTTGAGTTGAATCTTCTATGTAAATGGCGCTATATAAATTGTTATTTTTTATTATTATTAAACATGCACCGGCTCTGGTAATTTACTTCAAATTTCCTATTGATGTGGCCTCCAACCATGATGATTGAATACACATGATGACAGTATACACTGCACAGTATAAGTGTACAACCTTAGAATAAAAAGTAATTATTTTATTTAATAATAAATAAACACTTTAACTAACATATGTAATTGTGTAATTATAAATAGCTGTCATTCAAATTATACCATTTCATTTTATTGAATTGGATTTACTGTTCTATAGAATTGAAGCATTGTTAATGTATGTTAATAAGTTACTTAATTAAACAAGTAAAATATATGAAAAATTCAACTATGCATTAAGACGAGTATTAAAAGATTAAGTAAAACCCAATCATACTCTTTAGCATAATAAACAACTTCCGTGGCCTAGTTGGTAAGACGGCTGTCTCCCAACCTGGAGGTTGCGGGTTCAAACCCCGCTGGAACACAGATTTAAAAAAATATATTCTAGTCTGGTTTTCGCTTAAGACCTCTTGAATATATTTCTGCTTGGTTGTAAGCCCACCAGGTTGTGTACAACGAAAGTAATACAATACAATACGACATATTCACTTTACCAGTGTGGATATGAAGAGGAAATTGATATACAAAATAAACTGCTGGTAATCAACCAGGTGTTCAGAAGAAATTGCTTTTGAGCAATAAATCTATCTGCCAGATGTATTTACACGAAAGTGTTAAATCAATAAATAAGGTTTAGTAATATTGTTTTGGATAATGCGTCAATTCGAATTAATGTAGAAATTATTTTTTTACCACAATCCTGTATTTAATGTATCAGTAAATCCCAGGCGTGTGATATGAAATACCATTTACATTTTCTAGATATTTAATTGAATAATACCAGTTACTTCACTCCTTTCTTGTGTAATGTCTCCTGTGATTTTTTGTTAATCAAATTTACATTGATTACGTATAAATCTCTTAACGACATTAAGAGAAATGCTAAGAAAGGAGAATAGCAACGGTTACGAAAGGAGAATATTAATTATAAAACTGGTGGATGGTTTTATCTTTGAAGTTATGAATATTTATACTGTAAACCAATGGCCTTCCAAACTTTCACAATATATTTACAAAATCATCGGAATTGCAAAAAAATGCAAGAATCAGAAGATATCCATTTTTACACTGGTCTTCATTAATGAAATATTTTCAATCGAGTGTTTCCAAATTGTATTCACATTTTGGAAAAACTATGAGTGTGCAATATGACGCTCCTTACAAACACATGCTGAGCATTTGATTAGAAAGCGTAATTCTTTAAAACAAGTTAGGGAACTTCTGACAAAAACCAATTAACGATTAGTTCTTTGGTCAGGCTCCAGAGTACAATTAAACCTCGATTTATTAAACATGAGCTTCATGATAACTGCAATAGTAATAAAATAACTTATTTAATATGCATCATTGCTCCTGTATCTCTTCTAGGAAAACTGTTTTTATCTTTCGCATTCACTCCCCGCGGAGTTTTTTTAACTCGATCGACGCGATTTGCTATTTTTATTTACTAACATAAATTAAGACTTTTTGTGTGAACCAGGAACGTATAAAGTATATCTTCTTAATCATTATGTTACTGATGGAAAACTTCATGTTTTAAATAGTATATAATTTTGTTTATTTACAATTTAACCTCAGCTCAAGTAAAAAACACAGCAAGAGCCGATTGGTTTCGAAAAAAACTATTTCAGAAGGTTAAAGCTCTACATGAATTGTACAGCTTAATAAGGTAGATAAGTACATGTAACACACTTATAATCAAGATTTGTTACAGTCCACCAGAAGTATGTTTAATACTCGTATATAGATACAAATAATGAAATTGTAGAGCGATTTCAATTATATAAATATCTGGGATTCTAGCTAAATGATCAATTGGATCAGTCTCAAAATATCAAAGTGAGAGTGGAAACATCACAAAGCAGCTTGTTCAAAATGCAGGATCTTATTTACAACAAGGATTTCAATTTTCCATACTTTTCTATAAACCATAATAAAACTAGAACTTTTTGAAACGTAGTGGCGCCATCGAAGAATGCTGAGTCTCATGGGTTAAAAATCCTTAATTATGACATCTAGAAACGGTAAAAACAGATCGAGTAGTATTATCCACAATTAAAAAGGAATATAAATATATATATATATATATATATATATATATATATATATATATATATATATATATATATATATATATATTTATATCAAAATGTAATCAGTATTAACATATTTTGTGAATGTCAACCACTTGAATTGCTGATTCTCGAAAATGTCCAAACGTATTGGACGAAACGTCGAATTTAATAAAAATTCAACACGCGGTAAACCGAAAAACCATTTTAGTATATACATATATATATATATATATATATATATATATATATATATATATATATATATATATATATATATATATATATATATATATATATATATATATATATATATATATATATATATATATATATATATATATATATATATATATATATATATATATATATATATATATATATATATATATATATATATATATATATATCATCATCATCATCATCATTGTCAACCAGGGTCGATCCACTGCTGGATGAAGGTCTCCCCAAGTTGACTCCAAACAGTTCGGTCCTTTGCTCGCCGATGCCACGTGATGCTGCCATGCTTCCTGATTTCGTCCATCCAGCGTACCTTCGGTCTTCTTCTAGGCCTCTTTATGCCTCTTGGATACCATTGGATTATTTCGGATGTCCATCGGGAGTCTGACATTCTGGCTACATGTCCGGCCCATTGCCACTTCATTCTTTTGCACACCTTTATAACGTCTTCTACCTTTGTTATATTGCGAATCCAGGTGTTTCGTTTACGGTCTCTTTTAGTATATCCTAACATGCATCTCTCCATGCTCCTTTGTGCGGTCTGGAGCTTTTGCGTGTTCTTTACTGTGAGCGTCCATGTATATATATATATATATATATATATATATATATATATATATATATATATATATATATATATATATATATATATATATATATATATATATATATATATATATATATATATATATATATATATATATATATATATATATATTAAAAAACTAGAATGGGAAAATAAAGGGCTGGCGATTGATGGAAAATACCTGAGCCATTTGAGATTTGCAGACGATATCGTTATATTCTCACAAAACCCGAATGATCTTCAGCACCAAATGCAAGAATTGGCAGAGGTCAGCAAAGGAGTTGGTTTAAAAATGAATATCTCAAAAATCAAATATATGATGAACGGCTTTGCTACCCCAAAACCAATAAACGTAGATGGAAAGCCGCTAGAACTTATCCAGGAATATGTGTATCTGGGCCAACTTATTTCCTTTGTAGGTGGCATATCGGAGGAGATAGCACGAAGGACAAAACTGGCGTGGAGCTCATTTGGACGTTTGAACAACATCTTCAAAAGTAATCTCCCAATATCCTTGAAGCGAAGGGTCTACAACCAGTGCATTCTTCCAGTACTTACGTATGGCTGCGAGACATGGACGCTCACAGTAAAGAACACGCAAAAGCTCCAGACCGCACAAAGGGGCATGGAGAGATGCATGTTGGGATATACTAAAAGAGACCGTAAACGAAACACCTGGATTCGCAATATAACAAAGGTAGAAGACGTTATAAAGGTGTGCAAAAGAATGAAGTGGCAATGGGCCGGACACGTAGCCAGAATGTCAGACTCCCGATGGACATCCGAAATAATCCAATGGTACCCAAGAGGCATAAAGAGGCCTAGAAGAAGACCGAAGGTACGCTGGATGGACGAAATCAAGAAGCATGGCAGCATCACGTGGCATAGGCGAGCAAAGGACCGAACTGTTTGGAGTCAACTTGGGGAGACCTTCATCCAGCAGTGGATCGACTCTGGTTGACAATGATGATGATTATGATGATATATATATATATATATATATATATATATATATATATATATATATATATATATATATATATATATATATATATATATATATATATATATATATATATATATATATATATATATATATATATATATATATATATATATATATATATATATATATATATATATATATATATATATATATATATATATATATATATATATATATATATATATATATATATATATATATATATATATATATATATATATATATATATATATATATATATATATATATATATATATATATATATATATATATATATATATATATATATATATATATATATATATATATATATATATATATATATATATATATATATATATATATATATATATATATATCTAGCGTCTATTCAACTAGTCATAATTTGAAGTGAAAACCAGATAAACCAGACTATCAAAAGATTTGGGTCGGGTGGACTTACCAACTAAGAAATCAATTAACAAAAACAAAAAAAAATCACTTTTTTGAGAAACAAGATGAATACAATTTCAAATATAATTTTAAATCTATAATATATATTTGCAATATTTTAAATTCATATTGAATACTATGTAACAATACGGATAAACTTCAAAAACATCAATGCAATTTGTGGTTTTACATCTAATACGAGAAAATAAACCACGATGGTGTATTAACCTTTAATATTTCCCACTCGGGTTAAAATATTTAAATAATCCTTTAAACAGTCAATTTCATGCGAAGTGAGAATCAAAGTTACAGTTTACACTCAACTTTTATAACAAATTTAACATGTAACATATAAAGCTTTTAAATCAATGAAAATGTTACTAAATACGAGTATTTAAACGCGTAGCTAACGAAAACACTACAGAAAAAAAAGAATGACTTTCCACTTTTTTATTTTTTTACATTTAATATTTATAATTCAACCGCTTTTCCACGCATGCCTTTATTTTATTTTTGGGATGTTTTGCTCTAAATATTTTTTTAGCATAAAATACTTCGATATGTAGACGTCGTCCTAAAAATATCATAGTATAAATAGGCCAAAACTCATGCGATGGTTGTCGCCAAGAAAGAATACGAGAATTTAATTTTGAATACAAGAGAGCGAGAGTTGAAAACTTCGAAATTTGAATCTCAATGGGTCCGTGATAAAAAATGTTGAACCGGTGTAAAAGGGGACGACGTATAAATGACATCTATAAACAAATTCTATATTTATGAATACATATTTTCATAAATGTAGAATTTGTTTTACTTCCGTGAATATTTCAGGGGTTGCAAATAGTTGTTTATTAATAACTTTGTTATGAAAAACTCTGAGAACCCTGCGAATGTTAAATCACTTATTAACTTTAAATAAATAAATCTGATAACTTTTTTTCTTCTTCTAAGCCTACGAATGTTAATTCGCTTAAACTAAAAACAAAAAATCTGAAAGTTTTTTTTTCTTCTAAGCCGGCGAATGTTAATTCGCTTTTTATGTAACTAAAAATGAAAAAAATCTGATAACGTTTTTTTTCTTCTAAATCTGCGAATATTAATTCGCTTATTAACTATAAATAAAAAAATCTGTAAACCCTTTTTTTCTTCCAAACCTGCGAATATTAATTTGCTTTTTAACTAGAAATGAAATAACATCTGATAGTATCAACTCTTTCTATTGACCTGTCTGGAAATTAAATTAACACCAAAATTGAATTTCATTGAAATTCAGACGCGTAAAATTAAAAGTTTTATACAAAAAAGAAACTTCACTTTTATTTGATTTCTAAATTTTATGGTTACATTAATATTATTTTAATAAATTTATCAATCACACCTGTCGGAAATCAATAATGTAAGTGGCGTTGGGTTAAATCTTCACCAGAAACATTTTAAGCATTCTTTCAGAGAATCATCCCAGCAATCCAAATAGCTTAAATATATGCTTGATGAAGAAATCATAAAATGCTGTTCATTTTTAAAAATCTATATACTTTTAATTTATTGCAATAAAGTAACCTAAGGGTTGACTCACGTAGTGCACACTTGTAACTATTATACATAGATCTCACAACTTATTAAGTAAATGATATTTTTAACGTAAAAATAAAATAATAAATAACAATCGATATAAAGTGTCGACCTATTTTGCATGGCCCATGTTCCCAGTAGGATATAGCGAAATCCTAACATACTGGAGTCATGACGGATAAAGCTCATTTTGGAGAATTCAATTGAATTTACATGATTTTTTTCATATTATTATATTCGTATACATTACATTTGTAAAAACATATTTTTGACATACACGTACAGTGTATTATAGACTTTTCAGTAATTCTGAATTATCACTCGTTCTCGAATATTGGTTTTTAATCCTGCTAGATTCCTTAAATAAATAAAGCAGTATACTCACTAAATTAAACCTGCAATTAATTTAAAACGAATAAATAAAAAAACCTCCGTTACACTAATTCTTTCAAGAATGCTCAATAGCACAAAAATGTTGAATGACTGGTTTTGCCAAAAATTTATCAACCCCAAGTTCAATTTTACAAAGCTGTCATGAGAGATATTGATTACGACAAATTCCCCGTCTTACATCCTAGAGATTTATTTTCGATTCTCGGCGATTAAAATGGGAAAATAAAACATTTACATTTTTTATGATTGGTTGAAAGAAATTACAAAATAGCAATAAGCTCGCCAGATTGTTATAAATTTTATGTCAGTGTTATACAGCATACATAATACATACGAGTATTTTTCGGTTTTACGAAGTTTTTGATATGTTTTCTAATTGTGCATCGTTTGAAAAATTTGCAAAACCTGGCAACAATTGAAAGTATTAACGCAAAAAAGGACGATCTCATATTGAATCAACTTGTAGAGAAAATTTAATATTGTCAAGAACTATATCACATGAAAATTTAATATTGTCAAGAACTATATCACATGAAAATTTAATATTGTCAAGAACTATATCACATGAAAATTTAATATTGTCAAGAACTATATCACATGAAAATTTAATATTGTCAAGAACTATATCACATGAAAATGTAATATTGTCAAGAACTATATCACATGAAAATTTAATATTGTCAAGAACTATATCACATGAAAATTTAATATTGTCAAGAACTATATCACGTGAAAATTTAATATTGTCAAGAACTATATCACATGAAAATTTAATATTGTCAAGAACTATATCACATGAAAATTTAATATTGTCAAGAACTATATCACATGAAAAAAATGCTTGTCTTATAATTAAATTTTTAATACTTCTTTTTCACTTTCAAGTTAATTCACTTATAATAAGATAACTTTTGTATATAAAATATCAATTGTATTTTAATTTAAAAAACAAACTTTCTTTCAGAACACGAATATTCTATTAGAACGGGACATGACAGACTCCTTTGCATACCAATTCACCGTATCTTATTTTACACATTTTCATTTGCAGTTCATTCAACGCGACTATAGTCGCGTTGAATGAACTGCAAATGAAATGCTGCAAATGGACTGCAAATGAACTGCAAATGAAAGTACGTTCTATAGAACGTACTTTCAAGAGTTATCAGATGTGCTCCATCTTTGTTCAAGTTCAAGGAACAATTGTAAAAGGATTACATAACAGGGAACATTCTACCATCCAAATTTTCTTTTGTTTCCCTTCATTATACTTAGGTGAATTCTTTTCCTCTCTAGTCTTACCATTATTAGGTTAATATTTTTTACTTGATGTAAAATGCGTCATGGATTTAAACAATTAAAAAAAAATCAATATTAGCTGGTTGGAATAAATTACTATACACCAATAAGCCAGCCGGCCTGATGTGCTATGTATAATCATGCAAGTAAAAGAACAAGTAAAGAAAGGTTCAATTAATTAAGGTCAAATTATATACTCTTTTGTATATTTATGAATTAAATTCTCATTTATTGCAGTAATATTTTAATTTTTAAATTACTATATAGATGAATATTTGCAATATTGATTGCGAAGAGATTTATTCTCTCCGAGTTTACTTATGTCCCTTTACAGTGGAAGTATCTTTACAATATATCATTTTAATTACAATTAATCCCCTATCAAATTTGGATTGAAATATATCGAACATTTAGTGTAAATAGTTTTGTCTCTATTTGCAATTAAGATGCTTTAAAGTTTTAGATAATTCAAACTTCAAATCCAGTAACAACCAATATATTATATGTATTTATTATTTTTTCGCCATTTCAAATATACCAAAATTGTGGGCTGGATATTTTCTGCATACATGTATCTACGAGTATATATTCGAACAAGCTATGAGTGCGCAATAAGTAGAACGTGCGTTATGGCATTCTCCAGGGGTGTGGGGTGTAACCGTTCCCCTAAATTAAATTAATTATATAATTACTTTACTAAGTAAGTCCTAATTAGCATTGATCATTTGGTAAACAGCGTTGATTGCCGCAGTAATAAACCATTTTTAATGGACTATGAAAATACCTCGCATTTCGCGTTGCAACATTTTATCTTTGCTGCAAAATAATAACGGCAATGGAAATCTACCCTTTTAATTAAATAAATGTTTACTTCTTGAGAAATTTATACATTGTTTTGCGTCGTGAACTTAACCCCTATTACAATTTATATATGTCGTGTACATTCTTCAACGGTACTCTGCATACTCGCTGTCCGCAGAACTTATTGCAGCCCCATAGTACTCTTCACATGGTTGCTCCACTGCATATGTGATTTACCTCTACTTTTGGGACCCTTCACATCATAAGCTTTTCCATGTTCTCTGCTTCTCAATGTGATAGAAGAACTAAAAGTACATGTCTTTCTGAGATATTAAGTTATTTTAGTAAAAAAGAGATTGTCGTGTCCATGAAACGCTCAGTCATCGTGACTTTGACCACATATCAAATAAATCTTGTTTTGTTCTTTTTCTGGGTTTCATTGTTTTAGTTAAGATAAATCAGGGTTTTAATAGGACATATTTTCACTCCTCGAGAAACGTATCTGATTCTTCAGATCAGCCTTAGCCTTGACATAGCACTCTTTATCATACATTTTTTAACTATTCACAGATACCTCCAAAAGTTTATCGAAAAAACTATTTGTTTCATATGTGCTCCGATCGTCTCACTTCGGTGTGGCATCGGATCCAGTACAGTGGTGTGGCCGGTGAGTTTGCTGGTGTGCAACAGCTTACTCGCTTAAAAAAAAACTCCACGGCATAGCTTCGCTTTTTTACTGAATTGACGTTGGAATAGCGAGCGAATCCTAGACTACGAGGCTCAGTAACGAAGACGACTCTTAGACCATTTTACATCCGAATTTATGTTTTCGTGTTTCTGATGTTATTTATTTAAAATAAATTCTTATAGGGCTATCAAGCTACTCAAGATTAGCGATATATAAAAATTCGCCTAAAAAAAGACTGCAGCAGGCTAAAACCTTCCGTTCGTCATGGAAGTTTGGTCTCCTTGACATCGGAACTTAGGGTTTGATATATCAAGACTGTGAACTTGCTGAAGTGTTCCAGCTTGTACCATATATAACCAATACACACAAAGGCGTCGTTCATCCATACCGGATGGCTGATAATTACATTCGATAACGAGGGATTGCATATCTATCATTTTTAATAAAATGAATTTAATGAAGCAACCAAATTAATATGTTTTTCATCAAAGAATTTCTATGAATACTGGGTAGATTTCCACTCAGTATAAATGTATTTTACTATAACTAACCTCAAATTATGACGTGTTTGTATCTAATAACTTGTGGCCAATATAATTGCAAATTTCTCCACTAATTATTTGAATATAAGAAACGATTTTTAAGCCAAGAAATATGTATTAATTATGCTGTATAACACTGACATTAAAAAATATATACGAGTATATCTCAAAAAATAATTGTTATTAGATTAATTACAAACCCTTTAACAAATATAAATTATTTTAACATGTGGTGAACATATCTAATTCTGTTAAAATACTGTGAAGCTCTAAAATTTAAAAAATCTTTCGATTACTAAATATAAATTAGAAAAATCTATAATTGTTGGCCACTATTTACTACGTAATTTTGCTAAGGAGATCAAAAAAATATTTCATTGTTAGCGATGCGGTAATAAGACCAAAAAATGTAAAGATGCTAGTAAATTTTATTGTTAAGTCACCCAAATTCATATATCAGAGAATATATTTTTATTCATGTGGGGATTTAAAAAAAAACTATAGGAGTAGTATAGAAAGTACAAGTCTGGAAAGACCTAGAAAAACGTGGTATGATCAAGTGAAAAGTCTTTATAATAGGAGAGTATGCATGACGAGGCAAATGGGCATAGCAGAAGTGAAAGATAAATCATTATATATTTTTTTTCGTGTTATACATTACAACTTGGTTAAATTATTGCCATGTGGCAATCTCTTCTAGCCAACCATAAATGTGTTTATCATTCCTTAAGTACCCAGAAGGGAACCCTTTTACAAAATATGGGTACTAATGGGAATCGAACCCGCCAACCTCGGGTAGGAAGATAGGTATCTTATTAACCAGGCTACATGTATATCAGGATCGAATGAAGTGGATATCTGTTTTATCTTCCTACCTCAAAACAGACACGGTGCAATGGCGATGATGCTGATATCTGTACTACTATATATCATTTTGGGAAGTAATGGATAATCTAGACGGTAAAGTAGAGCTCGGCTGTTTAATTCAACCTCATCCAACAAAACAACATTTTACCTGTAGGATTTTCGAAAGATGTATACATCTACAGTATCTACCGTTTTGAAAGGGCGTGGTATGATCTTATAAGGGATTCTTGCATAAAACCTTCGCAGAGCGCTTAGCTCGTCGATTTACGAGTGATATCACATCAATATATCTGCTGTTATTCATGAGATGTGAACTACGGCTTGTATTTCCCTCTCATAATGCGACGAAATTATTCTTTATTCATCTCTTAGATATATATCAAACTTTTTTTAAAGTTTTATGTCATAAGCTTAATCACCTCCCATTCTTGAAATCGTTTTCAAAATATGAACGGTATAGTAATTGTTACATGCATGAAGTGGTAAACGGCTGCTCGTGTGATAAAATACGAGTATATATGTACAATAAATATGCGCGAAATTAAAAAAAATATATTGATTCACATATACACGCCTCCTTCCCCCGCCCTCCATCCAAATTCATTGCCAGTATAAAGAGAGAAAGAAAAAAATAGTCAAAATTTTCACAAAACAGAGAAATAAATTAGAAGACAAGTTTTTGCTGTGAGTTGTCAAATCACACGAGCGGCTGCAACTCGGATATGTGGAACTATATTATTTATGTGAAAATTTTGTGGGTGTATTTATGTGTGAATTTCGTGGGGTTAAACTGTTTTAGACCAAACAATAAGTACTGTGAGATGGCTGATTATAAAATTAAAATCAATAAATAATTGGTTTGCAACTCTTGGCCAAAAAAACTCCTAGTTTATTTCTCTGTTTTGTCAAAATTTGGAATCTTATTGTCTTCGGCTGACTGTGAATCTAGTGTTATGTGTATGTATGCGTTTATCATAAACTTGCAATAATATTAGTACATATATTTATTGTGTTTATAATTATATCAACTGCTTTGGTTATTATCATTTTTTAGTTACAGTTTACGTGTGTACAAGGGTGTGTGCTTAAAAAAACATCTGGCGTATTTATTGGTTGGGTGTATTTCGACTGAGACGATATTATGAGATGAGCCCATGCCTGTTGATAACTTCTCTCTCAAATTTATTTTCTTTTCCATTTCCTCAACATATATATTTTCTTGAAGGATTTATATTTACATACTAAATAAATTTATTATTAATTTGAATTAATATTTTGAAAGCAAAATGTAGAATAATAAGATGTAAAATTTCGAAAATAATCTTATTTTATTACATTTTCGAGACGCCCCGTTCTATCTCAAGAGATGCAAACTCTTCAAAACATGTTTCTTTACCACAACATCACCATCTTTAGACGTGCGAAGATCATCTTCGTATAAATATCAGAATCAGTAATTCTTCCCGAGTGATAATCAGTTTAAATTGTCCTTGTATCCGTATAAGAAAATGCATCGAAATTTGTATTTCCATCTTGCACGATTTCATGTCAATTTTGCGGTTAAACGGTAATTGTTACCAATAAATTATTATCAGAAACCTCATTCTTGTTGTTATAAAAGATAAAAAATATTCCTTATTTTTTATGGAAATGCTAGTGAATAACGATTCTACAACACTTTGATATTTATTTACTGACGAAACAAATAACACTTAAGGATCCTTTACATATAACAACAACAATTATCATATAGAACTAAATATGATGAATCATCCAAACAAAAAGAATTTCAGTATACATATTTCAAAATATAATACATGAAAATAAAATTTATCAACACGGAAATTAGGAACAATAAGCAAATACTATTAATTAAATTTAACCAGAACAATTGAGTAGAAAAAAATAGAATCACTCGTAAGGGCAATGGGAAAGGAAATTACCTATAGGGCAAATTACAAAAATGAAATTCTCAATATAAAAGTGGTATCTGTCTATTCATCCGAATAAAAAAATATTTTCGACAACAAATATAAACATTGAACGTTTAGGTGCGAAAATGACCATGACTCAATTATTCATGTGCAAAAATATGTTTAAATTCTTCATATCTGTAGTATCTTTAGGTAAAAGTAGGATGAGTCCTATTTGTATATGTATGTATGTTCAATCATTAATGCCCCTTATTACGAGTATTTAGATACTCTTTATTTCGCTGACAAATACTGCAAAACATATTTTATTCTTATTTAAATTTGCTTTCTTGTAAACCTGCAGTCTGCGAATCTACGACGTCTTAATAAGGGAATACCGAAAGGTGTGTCTAAATTACACGCTATCAATGCACGTGTATGTGAGTTTTCTTGCCCTTCTCCGACTCGCCTTAAATCCCGACGACCTTTCTGGGTCGAGGAGCAACAAATGGATAACTGACGACAGCAATGGAATTGGTACTTGGTCGGAAATATTTACCTTGTTAGTGATCCTAACGCGTTTCTTCAAGGATTGATCTGCCAAATAGATTGTAGTGTTTGAAATTATCTTAAATGTGGACATGATTGCAGTGGCAATCATGTCTACAGCTGAGACGATTTCACAAGTCCACCTTGCATCGATGGGGTTTTATTGTTTCCCCGTTATTCTTATGTGGAATGGTTCCGACTCCCAGTGATATCGTGGAAGAGTTGACTAATACAATATATTGATTCCCGGGAGTTCTGGAAGAGATTCATCGGGCTACTTCTAAGGATGTATTGAGTACTCGTATTAGAGACTTGAACTGTGAGAAAAAAACCACACGAGAGAGGAAAACAAACTTAAAACATTTTTAGAAATCCTTAAAAAGGTTAAAAAAACAAGTTGAAACAAAAGTTTACCATTTAAGTTGTGAATTAATTTTAGTGAGGGGTTTTGACTTCTAAGACACAGACAATACTTACCATATAACAACAGAAAATGAATTATTTAGTATAATATTTAAGCCAGAGGCATAATGGTAAGCATGTTTCTTAGTCTCTATGTGAACAATTTACATAAAATAAATTATTTACATAAAATAAAAATAGGAACTGCACAAAGAAATCAACAATAAGAATTATGTTTACTCATAAATTGGTTAAATTTAATTGATTCACCAGTATTTTAAACAAAAAAACATTGAATTCATATTTATATTTAATATTTTTGACAAACATTTGTACAATTTTTGGTCTAAGGTACTTGTTTCAAGTATAAAAGCATTTCATATGTGATTTTACTTGTCATTGTGAGGTTTGCAGTTATTATATTTTTGTTTACAGTGACAGTTTATTTATTTTCTTCTTCTCGTAGTAGATCCTTGATCATTATATTGTTATATTATTCCTAGGACGTGGACTGCCAGTTATTCATCTATCTCTTTTTGGGGGTCCGATTGATTGTCAGTTCTCTATGGAATTACCATGGGGAACTTGACAGGAAATTCGCGTGTCATGCATTCTTTAAACGTAATCCTTCCAATAACGCCTTCAATGTTTTCCCCATCATAAGATGACTTTAATATAATTTTTTTTAAATGTTTCTTTCCAAAAACTTAATTCTGAGTGTTTTACCTAAAATGTATGGCAAGACCTTCATTTCTGGTTCTAATTAGAGCATTTGTTCTAGTGTTGTATTTCTATAGTGCCATTTAACGATTCGATACTTTAGCCTGATATTTTTCGTAATTAAATAAAATATAATAATTGGGCACAATATAACTCTTTATCTGTTTCCAAACTACTCTTAAATCTCATTCTTAAAATAACCTGATTATGGATGCATTTCTTCACTTAGCGCTTCTCCCGTTGCGCCGGATTCAGGGCCGGCGGCTTATTTGAAACAATTATTGGACTTAATAACCTCCGACTATTATTCCTGACCTCTGCTCTTAACATATTTTACGTGAAGTGTCCACGTATATTTTTGCTGTGTCCAAGGAAGAAAAATAAAGGAATAATCCATCGATTTTTTTATATATTTTTCTAATTGTGTATAGCGAAACATATCGTGTATGATTCAAAAACACTTAGGATAAAGATAAAAGTTTGGTAAACTGGACGAAAATAAAATATAAAAAATCTACAATTTACATTATCTTTGATGACGACTAAGAGTGATCTAATAGTGCGTAGGGCTTTTCAATACGAAAATGTTGAGAAATATCAAAGCTAACCGAATAGATGAAGGTGTGCGTGAATCGCATACAGCATGCTGTAATAATTCAGCGAGCACATCTTGATAGACCATTTTTAAGATGATCAGACAAGTTTGATTTGTAGTATATTTATTCTAATAGGTTTTTAAAAAATGCTGTTTTGGTCAATCCAATACATTTTGAATATTAAGCATAGTTTGTATTAAACCGCAATTGATGTACAGAAAAATATTTTCTTCTTGTTGAATAATGACAGTGAACTCCTATATAAAATGGAATATACGCTAGTTTCGCATGATACTTCATAGATTATCGTTAGTTCTATTCACATGGGCGACATCGGACCAATTAAGTTGCCAAGTCCGTAGATGGTATTTTGAATGAACTAGAAAAATATTTAAAATTAATTTGAAGTGTAACCAGTATACCGCATTAAAAAAATAAACAATAACGTGCGATAGGTCGCCGGTTCGAACCTCGACAGCGATAGATCGCCAGTTTGAACCTCGACATCGATAGATCGCCGGTTCGAACCTCGACATCAAACATAGGATTTTTTTCCAGCTATAAGTATACTACTCTTTCAAAAAAGGATAAACAGAGATAAAACATGCCGGTGCGCTCCGATTGTTACACTTCGGTGTGCCATAGAATCCAATACAGCGATATGGCCGGTGAGTTTGCTGGAGTGCAACGACTCACTTACTTAAAACAAACTCCACGGCACAGTTTCGTTCTCCGATTGAATTGACGATGTGATGTTGAAGGGAACTATTATTTAATCTAAGTAACTTAATTAAATTTAAATTCATACTATATTTCATATGTAACTAAAAGTTTTGTAACATTTTTCATAACAACACCAAAAAACTGACCATTAAACACAAACATCCTTAAATAACGAAAAAAATTGTCAAAAAGAGAGGTTTTGAAAAATAATTGAATTGAAAATATATTCTTCACAAATATTACATATTAAAAAAAGGCAAATAGGTGGTCAGTTTTTAAAAATGGCATATAATTCGTGTGTGGTTTACAAATATAGTTAAAAATCGAGATGGAAAAAAACGTATGTTTGATTAAAAACATGAATAAAACTTTTCGTTTTATATCCTTATACAATAATCATCCATGGCTTATCTATCACGCGCATCTGAGCATCAATTTCCTGACATCGTTCTTAATTTGTGTTAATAAAAATGCATGGCACTTTGAGAATGATTCACCGTTTTGTATGTGGATTGTCCGTTACATTTGTCCTAATAGTCGATTTAAATGATTCCATTAAGCAATCATGTTTTGGTAGATTGAAAAGTGTCAAAAAATTATATTTAACAGTAATAGGCGGCACACAACATTGTAACATTTTAAGTGTAGACGAATCAATAATATAAGGTGTCAGTTTTTATTATCTTACTGAATTATGATTCAACAAAATATATTAAATAAATCGAAATGCCCATCTGAAAACATAAATAAAATATGTTTATTGATAGCAATACATGTGTAAATACGAGGGTCATCCAGAAAGTAAGGTTACAACATTTATGTAGGATCGAAAAATGCTTGTATTTAATTGAAATTCACAGGATACTTCACAAATATATTAAACTATTTTTCAACGTAATTGCCGTCGAGATCGAGACATTTCTGTAGTCGGGGCACCAGCTTTTGTAAGCCAGTGTCATAGACCTCCGCCGCCAGCTCTTCAGCCACTTCTTCACATCTTCCTCGACCTCCTGATCGTTGGAAAATTGTTGGGGTGTAGTGACACACCCACGTCTCATCCTTCGTCACGATAGAGTCCAGAAAGCTTCTCCCTCCTGTGCAAAACGATCCAAAAATTCACGCGCGGCGGTCACGCGATTTTGACGGTGCTCCGGTGTGAGCATTCCGAGCACCCATCTCGCACACAACTTCTTGTAACCAAGTTTTTTCGACACAATATTACCAAGGAGACTTCGAGAAATGTCAGAAAATTCTTTGTAAAGGTCGTCAAGCGTTACACGTGGGTCATTTTGCACTTGTTCTTCAATTTTTTGAACAAATTCGTCAGAAATCACTGCCTTGCCTCATCGTGAGTATCAGTACGGCCTTCTCTGAACAACCTAACCCACTTCGTGACATGTTGTCGACTCATCACATCACTACCATAAACTTCCACGAGCTTTCGATGGATATTCGCGGCGGTATTGTTCTGCAAAGTCAAAAAACGGATGACCGCGCGGGTCTCGCACGGACGAGAGGTGGCGGGAGCCCGCGACGACCTATCCATCGGAAGAATTTACTGTGACTGAACAAAATGGCCGACAAACACATGGGACCAAACAAACTGACCGTTAGAATTCCTCCTACACGCCAGGTGCACCAACTTTGAAACAAAAAATTTCCCCCGGCCTCAGGAGCCCTTGTAACCTTAGTTTCTGGATGACCCTCGTACATTCCGAAATTGAACATATTATATATCTTAAGATAAATAGCAATAAATACATTTAAGAAAGATGCTATCAAAAGATCTAGGCTCATCTCATGACATTCCCTCGGCCGAGATACACCGATTCAATATAGGGCGAGCCCAGTCGCGAGGATATCAGATGTTTTCAGCCCACATCCTTATACATGTAGATTAAAAAAACAGAAAACCAATAAATGGCAGAAAAAATAAATTGAAATTAAACCCACAAATTCCACCTCAGATTAATTGTCAGCGAAAAAAGAGAAAAGCTGGCTGGCAGGCGTCCAAATTTTTTCAAAGTTAAATCAAAAATGTAAAATGATGTTCATACAAATAAACTACATTATGAGAAATTTAAATAAATAAACAGCAATATAAAAAAATTTATGCTCATTACCATGACGAGTATTGTAGAAGACATAATACAAAGGGGTAATTAGGGTACTTGACGTTGGTACTACCGCAGATGTCTATGTAAACCAATTTGTGAAAGACGTATACTGTTCCATAAAGGGCAAGGACCTTCTGTACTTGTAGCATGTTTGCGTCTTCTTTCTCTTTTGCGTCTCCTATAATTAGCAACAGTTTCATGCCGTTTGACTCTATCTGCTGCTGTTTGCTCCCAGCTGTGCTGATGTTTCAAAGCATCTAATGCAATTGCATTACATCTCGTGTGCTGACCACTGTGCTTACTTCTGCCAAATAAGACATTTCTTATCGGTACTTGGAAGAAAAACTAATAAAACAAATATACAGTGCAAATGGGAATGCAAGGTATATAGTATAGGGAGGCCAACGAAAGTTTGGTTTTATCAAGTAAATGATATTTGGAAGAAGAAAAAATAATATTTAAGAGAAATTGTAGAAGCTGTATCTTAAGGTGTATTGTTAGACTTATACCTATTTTTACTAAATTAAGAGAGAAAGCGTTGCCTCCATGCAACAATAAAGCAATAGTTTAAACACTTCTGACACTATTTCTCTCTCAATAAAACTTACCCGGGTCTCAGCGGCATATGAAGAAATTACAGAACAAGTACTCTTTCGTCTCAGATCGCGATGGGCTCAATAATAATTTGTACTAGGCCTCCAAGATATTATCTCCGGGACAAGGGGAACAACAAAGGAAAGACATAAAATTGTGATAATACTTAGTTTAATCCAATGAGATTTTAATAAAAAAAACTCCGCAATAATGCCGAGAAAAAATTATATATATTACAAAAATACCAGAGTAGGCAGACTAATAATTTGGGCTTGCATTAAAGACCGATTCCCGCTCAATATTCATCACAAACATAAAGGTTATGAAGTAAGGAGAAATCAACAATGATAGGTTACAATAAAAAGAGATCACTCACCCCACAATACCATGAATATCGATAAGGAACAATACGCGTAATGTCTACACTCTCGGAACTGCGGAGGAACCAGAAGATTCTCCCCGAAAACGAAACCGGAACGATGACTCTGATGATGATGATGCCGCAAGCGTCCCTTTGAAGCTTCGCGCTGCGCCGATACAAAACTCTTCCCTGGCCCTTCGGCCTGGGAGAACGATTTCAGACCCGCAGTTATTTAAAGAACCGCTTTTCTTAGTTTCTCGAAACTTTACTTGCTTCACGCCCGATGGAGCCAATAATAATCCAAGATTATTTCTTTGGAAATACTATTCCGTAGATAAATCCCCGCGTCAAGTCTAGTCTGACGTGCGGGAAGAACTTTCACAAAAATAACTAATTATTAATTCGTACGCTCCCAACAGGAGATTATAACTCGGAACACAAGGTAACTGACCGATAACTTGAATGAATTAATTAATTATTAATTCGTATTCCCCCGACCGGGATCTGTCTCAATAACAGAACCAGTCGTCCTCACGGTACCGCTCGTAATGATGAACCGACCTTTTTTCCGCCTCACCTGTCCATGGCGCACGTGATGCCATTTCACCCGTCCATAACGTTTGTAAGCGATCTCTTGATTCGTCAAATCTTTGGTCGGGCCGTAATTCGACCAATCAAGCCCTTGCATCCGATTATTTATTATAAGTGACGCAATTGCTCGGTGATAGATGAAATTCTTTATACCGCGCGTTTTGGAATAGAATCTTCCAGAAACAAAGGATGATTGCATCATTCCCTGTCCCAATTACAACTGCGTCACGCTCGGACTCGATTCTATGCGTCATTATTTACCCGTCAAAATCAGAACAAAGGGAAAGTACGTTTTAATTCCGCTCGTAACAATCAATTTCGCGCGTTATTTTCCTTTTGGATAAATCCCAAACTTCTCACCCGTCTTTTATAAAAAAAATAAATATACTCCTAACACTCCATCTTATGTTATAAAAGAAAACAAAAAAAAAACAACAAAAAAAAAAAATTATCATTCCCAGAGTATAGACACATCAGCTGTAGGCAATTATAAGGAGCAAGGGGTGTATGTCCCCCCTACTGGATACGGTCTCGTGGCCGATTTACCGGTTGTCAGCATTTGCCTGCAGGACACCCCTAATTGGTGTAAGGGAACCTAGCCGCAAGGAAACCACGGAAACCTTACGATGACAACACACTACTGAATCTACTATAGCCCATAACCTTATACTAAGGAGCACGGAACAATCCTCCGGTAACTCCTTACAATAGTACAGAAGATTATCTTTCCAATACTGGTTTAACCACAGGGCAACCAGCACTGAAACAATTGCATAATACAGGGAGTACAATTCCTAAAATAATTTTAATAAACAAAACAAATAAAACAAAAAAAAACAAAGACAATAGATTATAGACAAATTCACCTAGGGCATGGTCACCGTATACTTCAAAGGTGATCAGATATAAACAAAAGAATTTCAAATAAAATTAAAATAACACAAAGTATTATGGATGGTCACCCTATATCACTAAAGGTAGGCCGTCCCTAAGAACAAATAGATAATGATTTTACATAAGCACGGCTTGTGATACATCAAAGGGTAGGTCAGAAACAAAACAAAAAGGAATCCACATTAAAAAAATTAAAAAAAACAAAATTATATTATACATGGTCACCCTATATCACAAAAAAGTAAGCCGTCAATAATAACAAGGAGATAATGATTTTTACATAAAGCCCGGCTGGTGATACATCAAAGTACAGAGCAGAAACAACAAAAAGGAATCCACATTAATTAAAAAAGACAAAATTATATTATACATGGTCACCCTATATCACAAAAGGTAGATCGTTAATAGATAATTAACCCACCCCTCCTCTCAGGACATCATGCTGAGAAAAGGTTTACAACCAAATTAGTTAATCACCATTCGTCCTCTCACTAAACACTGCAGCCTGTTTCGCGGCTGCCCTTAAAGATAACACTGGACACTTACTTAATTATACACTTACAGGTTTTATACGGGTGACTCTACTCCTCCATTGTCAACCTCTCCCCCTCACTGTGAACAGAGATCAATCACTACAAGCCCAAATCCAGCCCTCACGCTAAGGACTGCATTACACATTTCCACAATCCCTACAGTCCACCTACTTGGTATAATAAGTGGTAATTATTACGCAAGCCAATGTAATCAGACAAGGACCGAGAACTCTTTCGAGACGGACTTTTAAAAGAGCCCTTCTAAACTATTAGGCAATCTAACATAGCTAGAACGAAGCAGAACCGGCTGTTCAACGACTGTCCTACCACAAGGCTCACCCCTAACCTTCCCCTTGTAATTCTACTCCCTTCCTCATCTTTATCTGAAAAGTATAAACGATATTAAGGAAACATTCGCGGTTAGGCCCGATCCTAAGCAAGACACGTCCCCCGGACCCCAGACTGGAACCAAGAATCACGCGAGTCCGCCTTGACACTGTGGATAACCAGGATCTGAAGGTCAGAACACGCAGTTGCACCAATCGAACCCTTCCAAGCCAGAAGCGCGTGCCCACCAGAACATGCTGGAGCGGCAACTCTGCTAATGCGGGTTCATGACGCCCGTGGTGGAGATAATTCAATACATCGGTGATGCACCGAAAGGCCTTCACCAAAATATTAACCGGTCGAGAGGCTAGCCTCTCTCAACCCGAACTCCTAGAGGCAGTTCAGGGCTTCTGCATGCTACCTTGAGCACGAGAAGGAGGATGATTACAAAAAAAAAATCAATAATACACACAAAATACTGGATGAGTACCGGCCATCCGTAAGCCTCTTGAAGAATAATATTACATACACAAATTAATATAAAACAAAATGCTGGATGAATGTAGGCCGTCCGTAAGCCTTTTGCTGGATGTATTAGGCCATCCGTAAGCCTTTTGCTGGATGTATAACGGCCGTCCGTAAGCCTTTTAAAGAATAATATTACATACACAAATTAATATAAAACAAAATGCTGGATGAATGTAGGCCGTCCGTAAGCCTTTTGCTGGATGTATTAGGCCATCCGTAAGCCTTTTGCTGGATGTATTAAGGCCGTCCGTAAGCCATGTAAGAAAATAATTTTAATCACAATTGTTAGGGAGGGAGAAAAAATAAAAGGAAACAAAAGGAAAATCAACACAAAAACAAAAACAAATGATATTAATACGCCATGCAGTAAACAGGAATAACAAGAAGCCCTACCTAAACAAATTTATTCCCGTGTGCGGGACAACAACTCTTCGATGAGGGGGTGGTTCATAGTTAACCACCCGAAAAGAAAACTCACAGTATGTAACGAATTACAGAAAGGAACCAAAACTACTTTCAACAGAGAAGGTGAGCCAGCCTACAAGGCAACATATCTGAACTTGTCAATATAGTGCTATAACAAAACAGAACAGTAAATCCCAGGTTCTCATCCAGCGATGCCATTCCTCTCTATAAGGCAATAATCCCATGAACTGGTTACACCAGTATTAACCATCCGTACCACCGATGCAGGATACTACTATTCTCAAAAAAAAATTACTAGGAGCAACTCCAATTTCCTTAAATCCTCGGGTCCAACAGTCCAAGCCAATAACTCAGATATGCAATCACCGAACCAATAACAATTTTCTAACTCCTTGAGAATCCTTTTAGCGAGGTGACTCCATCTCCATTTCCATTATAACGAGCAACTAGCCTAACAATACTTTCCAACGTTTCAAGCAACTATTTTCAATGGAAGTGTGACTAGATTAAGGTTCAACCTTAAGAACATCCAACACGGAAGGAAACCAACCCCTCCCTTCATTCATATTTCTGTAGTTTCTACAGATTCTTTACCATACGGACTATTATCCGAAGGTAATTTTCCAACATCAACCATCCTCAATGGGTCTTGCACTAAAGCAACGTTCAACCTTATGAACACCCGATACTGAAGGAAGCCTACCCCTCAGTACATAAGAAATTCTGTATACTATACAGATTCGTTACCCTACGGACTATCATCCGAAGGTAGTTTATAAACAGCACCCATCCTCCACGGGTCTTGCACTAAAGCAATGTTCAACCTTATGAACACCCGATACTGAAGGAAGCCTACCCCTCAGTACACAAGAAATTTAGTACACTCTACTCGAGGCTCTCAGCATTCCGTCACTCATGGTCCAGGCCCAGGCTCTGAGCGCCAGATACTCTTTAAAAATAATAACCACACTAATCACGGGGAAGAGTACCAAACCCGTACATAGAACATATGGACATGACTCCATACGAGATTGCCTCACGACTAGCTCACTGTTTAATCACCCTAGCGGAATTATGAACTCTCACTGGTGATGTTATTTATAAAAAAAAACTCTACTGCCATTCATCAAAGAATCCGACAGTGCATACTTTCAAGGTATGATTTAAACATTAACAAGAATATAACGAAAATTTTAATTTAAGAACCTGTACTTTCCCGACCATGAATGACTCCCAATTAGGCACCGATGAGCCTATCACTACTCCATATGCTATTAACCTTCTTATACTCCACCGAGTCACTAAATAGTGGACACCGGACTGGATCTAACCTATGCGTGCGCATCCCTTCTCGTGCGACGACGGCTTTCTGCCTACTGCATGCGACGGCGGATCGAGACCACGGATGCTTGGTATATCATTTGCAACGATGGGTCAAGACGACGTGAGACAACGTGATTCAACTACCTACACCATGCCAAACGATCTATAACCGTATACGAAACGGAACTAATTCTCGATGGCTACTACTCTCAATGGTAAAAGAAATTCAACTGCGAATAGAACGGAACCAAATATATGTTCCGCGTCTCACGGCCTGCCGGAACAATTGGTCAGGACAAACGTGAGATTACGAAATGCTCATTAGCTACTGCGTCCACTAACGCACTCGAATCGAGCCAAGGCCTAAACGGCAAATCTTGAATACTATCGTGCTGGAAGGGCCGCTTGTCCCCTGAACCTGTAGTCTCAACCTAACCCCTTACAAGAAAAAGATACTCTCCCGGTCGCTGTGTAATGCGACAAATCCGGTAACCCCGACGTACTTAATACATTAAGGAATACAATGTTAAAGAGGATTGAATCGCAATTGCAACGGAATTGAAAAAGTATGCCGCGCCTCGCGGACGGACGGTATCAATTTGTCCGCACGACGCAAGACGACGAACTGCTAAATAGAATATTCCTCGATAAGGAGATACTAGTATGACGGAAACGGAATTGATAATAATGTAATACGTCTCCCGCGGCCTGACGGTATTTGTCAGGGCAACGCGAGAGGACGTACTTCACACCCTTAAGGTATACAAAGTTAAAGAGGATTGAATCGCAACTGCAACGGAATTGAAAAAGTATTCCGCGCCTCGCGGACGGACGGTATCAATTTGTCCGCACGACGCGAGACGACGAACTGCACAAGAGAATAATCTGCGGTGAAGGTGGTTCTATCTTAACGGAAACAAAGCCGATCGCAATGGCAACGGAATTGAAGAAGTAATCTGCGCCTCGCGGTCTAACGGTATCAATTTGTCAGTACGACGCGAGACGACGAACTGCTGATCAGCTACTGCGTCCACTGACGCACTCAAATCGAGCCAAGCCGAAAACGGCAAATCTTGAATACTACAACGTAGGTAGGGCCGCTCTTCCCCTGAACTCGTACTCTCAATCAAGCCTTTTACAAAAAAGGAAAACTCTCCCTTAGTTGAAATGTTCCGAAATTAAGAACTAGCAATTATAACCAATGTGTATTACTATCAAATTTCCTAAAACACGCTTCCACCACACCGCTTGCTACGAATCTAAAACTTAAATATCAAAGTAATTCAATTCAATATTATTCACTCTCTTATATTACAAAGATTTGTTCCGAAAACAATTGAGTATAAGCACCAAGTGATTTTATCTAAATGTAGTAACACTATTCCCCTTTACCGCATCAACAGCGACGCAAACCGAACTACTGTAAGTTATACGCACTCTCCTCTTGCCTATCCCCGCGCAAGCTATAAGGCGAGATTGGTTTCAAACAAATGGTCTTGAAATTCCAAAAACACTGGAATACTTCACGAACGTAACCACTAATCACTTCACTATCCACAATTAACTAGGCACTCTTTTATTTATTCAGTCGCTTATTTTGTTTGAACTAAACTATCACTCAATGCGTATCTAATCACTTTACGCGGCAAAACTATACTCCTGATTATTCGCAACCACCTCAGCCACAGATGCTTCTCGAACACGACAAAATGGCTACCTATGCTTATCTTACGAATTTGGCGCTAAATTTTCTGAAAAAAGAACAAATTATATTTTTATACCCTTTATAACCCCGTCACTCAGTCAAATACCCTGGAAGCCAGCATTTTTTAAAATGGCCCCACGTTCGGGCGACATTGTTAGACTTATACCTATTTTTACTAAATTAAGAGAGAAAGCGTTGCCTCCATGCAACAATAAAGCAATAGTTTAAACACTTCTGACACTATTTCTCTCTCAATAAAACTTACCCGGGTCTCAGCGGCATATGAAGAAATTACAGAACAAGTACTCTTTCGTCTCAGATCGCGATGGGCTCAATAATAATTTGTACTAGGCCTCCAAGATATTATCTCCGGGACAAGGGGAACAACAAAGGAAAGACATAAAATTGTGATAATACTTAGTTTAATCCAATGAGATTTTAATAAAAAAAACTCCGCAATAATGCCGAGAAAAAATTATATATATTACAAAAATACCAGAGTAGGCAGACTAATAATTTGGGCTTGCATTAAAGACCGATTCCCGCTCAATATTCATCACAAACATAAAGGTTATGAAGTAAGGAGAAATCAACAATGATAGGTTACAATAAAAAGAGATCACTCACCCCACAATACCATGAATATCGATAAGGAACAATACGCGTAATGTCTACACTCTCGGAACTGCGGAGGAACCAGAAGATTCTCCCCGAAAACGAAACCGGAACGATGACTCTGATGATGATGATGCCGCAAGCGTCCCTTTGAAGCTTCGCGCTGCGCCGATACAAAACTCTTCCCTGGCCCTTCGGCCTGGGAGAACGATTTCAGACCCGCAGTTATTTAAAGAACCGCTTTTCTTAGTTTCTCGAAACTTTACTTGCTTCACGCCCGATGGAGCCAATAATAATCCAAGATTATTTCTTTGGAAATACTATTCCGTAGATAAATCCCCGCGTCAAGTCTAGTCTGACGTGCGGGAAGAACTTTCACAAAAATAACTAATTATTAATTCGTACGCTCCCAACAGGAGATTATAACTCGGAACACAAGGTAACTGACCGATAACTTGAATGAATTAATTAATTATTAATTCGTATTCCCCCGACCGGGATCTGTCTCAATAACAGAACCAGTCGTCCTCACGGTACCGCTCGTAATGATGAACCGACCTTTTTTCCGCCTCACCTGTCCATGGCGCACGTGATGCCATTTCACCCGTCCATAACGTTTGTAAGCGATCTCTTGATTCGTCAAATCTTTGGTCGGGCCGTAATTCGACCAATCAAGCCCTTGCATCCGATTATTTATTATAAGTGACGCAATTGCTCGGTGATAGATGAAATTCTTTATACCGCGCGTTTTGGAATAGAATCTTCCAGAAACAAAGGATGATTGCATCATTCCCTGTCCCAATTACAACTGCGTCACGCTCGGACTCGATTCTATGCGTCATTATTTACCCGTCAAAATCAGAACAAAGGGAAAGTACGTTTTAATTCCGCTCGTAACAATCAATTTCGCGCGTTATTTTCCTTTTGGATAAATCCCAAACTTCTCACCCGTCTTTTATAAAAAAAATAAATATACTCCTAACAGTATGTACTCGTATGTGGAAGAAGCAAAACAAATGTGTAAAGAAAAGAAAGTCTAGCGCTCTGTCCTCTGCCTACTCCAGCAGGCAAATGGCGTAGTACGTATACAAAAAAAAACAAATTGCTTTGTTAGTCTTTCTTCATTCGTTTGTTCTACATGCCCAAACCATCTCATGATACTCAACACAACACAAGTTCACATTCATCCCCAATACTTCATTCGTATTTTATCATACATTATCACCCCATGTATTCTTAATGCACGCATTTCTACAGCATTTATTCAGATTCGGTTCATTTAAATATTTTTCCTTATCCATTTTTTACTCTCATACATTAAAGTTGGTACTAAAATGCCTTTGTGGACTTAGCAGATTTTGATACTGCTTGGTTTGAGTATATATGTATTATATGTTTAAGGGCTTAATTGATTATATATAATATATATATATATATATATATATATATATATATATATATATATATATATATATATATATATATATATATATATATATATATATATATATATATATATATATATATATATATATATATATATATATATATATATATATATATATATATATATATATATATATATATATATATATATATATATATATAAATGTTTCTCTTGAAGCTTGGTATGAAATTAGGGTTCACCTGTACATGTAAGCTGTGTAAAAAATAAAAACAGTCGCTGCTATTTATACATGCTAGTCTGTAGTAAATCTTTAATTGATGTTATCAAAAATCAAACCGATAATTTTCTATGCTCCGTGGACTCAGATGTTATAATTATCGCTAGTTAAACACACGTATAGGTTTAAGTAAAATATAATTAATTAGTTTAAAGAATATTAACAACGCTCACAGCTATTTTGTTTTCCTTACCGGAAGTGTTTAGATCTTTTTGGATCAATTCAATTACTGCCTCTTAATGTGGTAGTATGGCTTGATGAATGTCGATTCGCTTTAATTTAATTTACCCACATATCTGGAGGAGATTAGTGTATTCAAATGAAAAATAATATAATTTAAGTAAATTTTTAATTGTTCATTCTGAATAATTTTTCCTAGGTTCGTTGCTTTCGAGATACCAACAGTTGCGCGTAGAATATATTTTTATTGTTTTGTACGGAATTAAATATTCATTATATTTATTTAATCTTTTGACTTAGCACCTGTTGAATTTATATTAATTATATAATAGCTTAATTTTTTCAGTCGGAACCTTTTTTTAAGAATACTTTTAGATAACTTTGAGCAATTGAAAGTAAAAAATGTACATTTCTTTGAAACTTTTGTAGGAAATGAGAATTTAAGTTATTATTACTTTTTTAACACTTGATCAATTTTTTTACAAAAAATATATAAAATAAAATTAATAAATTTGTTTTGATTTCGTAGTGTATGATATTTGAGGAAGTAATCTCTGAGGTGCACTCCAGACTTCCAGAGTGTCACAGTGTGTAAGCAAGTGACAATCTCCTAATTGGAATTGGTCTGTTGGAATACATTCCGATACGTATTTTAGTCCTTGAAAGAAGCACATGATGCTGACTTTTCAGCCTTCTTCCTGTTAAGACTTAAACTGGTGAAACACAGCAAATAAAAAATACACACTTAATAAGAAGTCGTTATATAATATT
This sequence comes from Odontocerum albicorne, assembly GCA_949825065.1. NCBI lineage: Eukaryota > Metazoa > Arthropoda > Insecta > Trichoptera > Odontoceridae > Odontocerum > Odontocerum albicorne. The sequence goes on from OX463844.1 coordinate 16,359,307, forward strand.
TAGACCCTTACGCGGACAATAAAACTAAAGTGAAAAATTGCGCCTAAGTGACGAAATCCTAGTTCAAAATAATATATCCATACTGCTGCCATTGACGCGCCATCTGAGTGAAAAGGGCTAAAACACGTTTATATTAGCTGAAACAAAATCAATATGTTTTTTTAACTGAATTGAGATTTTATGATTTATGTTACTTATTATACAACAACTCCCGTGGCCTGGTAGTATGAAACCTTTCTTCCGACACGGAGGCTAAGGGCCCATTCTCTTTTTAAAATGTTTATAAATTTGATTTTCACATCAAGCCTCTTTAACATCGTTATGAGAGGTTGAAAGAAATTTCCATATGACAATAAACTCACTGTGTTTTATAATATTCAACGTAAGTATAATACATACAATTCAATTTACTTCAACGGTGGCATAATGAATTTCACTAAATATGAAATATTTTGATTCACAGACCAAACTATACATGTCACTAACTTCGTTTGTTATGAACGTTTCATTTCACATTTCGGTTAAAATCATTCAATGAAAAATCTAATTTGGCGATGTTAAGCCCAATTTATTAGTCCATGGTTTTTTTACCCGATGTCGATGATTCCCTTGTAGGTTTGAAACGGATTAATTTTATTGAAGATACGTGGCAAAAATATTATATTTAATTTTGTATTATTATTACTACAATTGTAATATGTATCGTTAATTTACTTATTTATTAATGTTATAAAGTATAATAATTACATCCCCAAAGCATAAACTACGCGAGTCCTTTCTAGATTTTTTAAATATGTATCTCTAATAAGATCGAGTGTTCATCGCACTGGCTGGAAGCTTAATTTATTTGGGTGGTAATTAGGAACAAAAAATATTCATTACATATAATTCAAATAGTAATTTAGTTATTCCATATTTTAAGCGAATATAATATTATAGTTATTCATTTACAAAAAAAAGTAAAATTTATAGGCATTCTTTAACTGTCGTAGGGGTCATAACAACAACAATATTATCCATGTTAGACTCTCTTTATGCATGCTTATTCAAAAGTTTTAAAAATGATTGAATAGAAATAATCAATTTTTCATTCGTATGGCCCCCTTATGGTTTCCATCGGGAATCGAACTCGAAACCTCTATATTAATTGATTCGTTATTTACAATGTAGAATTCCATTACAACTTTAATTAAAGTGACAGATCTGTTTCACTTAACAAAAGCATTGTCAAACTGTACCCAATAGATTGCTTACCAAGCTTATATAGCAAAATATTATATAACCTATGGCTTTAAACTTACATATTTTTTAAAAGGAATCGACTATTTAGCTTTTCAACAATTAGTCTTAATAAAATTTTAATAGTACAATATTAATTTTATTCAACTTTGATATATAACAAAATGAAAGATACCAATTTAGATTAACAAGTTTTCTTAATAAACCATTATTATTTTTTCTTCAGGCAAACAGGGTTTTTTGTCAACCAAAGAGGTTTTATTATCAATTTAATTTATAATAATAAGTCTGTTATACTATAAATTACAACTTTTTCTTAAGAAAACATTAATAAACTTACATTATAACGTTATTTTTTTACCAAAATGACGAGTTAAATCTGTTCAGGAATGACGCTGGAAATCTTTAACATTCAAGTGTTTGAATGAAATGAAAATAATAATATAGAAACAGTTTGTTTTTACACTGAAACAGTATAAAGTGAGTAAGAGTGATTAATATGTTAATCTAATAATTGAGTGTTTAAATTATAAATATAAAAATAAATAAACATTGACATGTATAATTAACTGCTGTCTCGTCTTGATATTTTTCTGTTCAACAGTCAAGTCGTACATTATTTTGCATTGATAATGTATATATTTAAACCATACCATGAAGTGACAGCTGTCAAATATTATTTGAAAAATAAAATGGTTCCATGACATTAAATTAAATAATAACTATTAAACCGTAAGTATGACAACACACAATGGTACATATATACGAGTATATACACGTAATTACAACCGATTTTTAATTTTTTTTGTTCATGATTTTAAAAAAAACAACAATTTTGTGAATTACATTGATTACCAGAAGTTATATTTCTATGTGATCCTCCCGTTTCCTCCTCCAGTCGTTATGATCAGCGATTTATATCCACTGCACCCCAACAAACCATTTAATGTCATGCATCCATCGTTCCTGCGATCTCTTTTAAGTGCACGGTCGTCACTCTAAAATCATTTTCGTCATTCTGGTATCATTCGTGCGACATAACCTGCCAATTGTTACGTCAACCTAGTAATTCTGGTATCATTCGTGCGACATAACCTGCCAATTGTTACGTCAACCTAGTAATTTTCTTAATCAAATGCTTATAATAATCTCTTTTTTTAAATGAATTAGAAAAAGAAAATATTTTATGAAAAAGAATTAATATATTAGAATTGCAGGGAAATTAATAAATGGGCGTTAAGGTCTATAAAATCTTCCATAAATTATACCAAAATATTACTCCACATTATGTGAAGCGCGAGGAAACGCGAATTCTTCCCTGGTAACGACTTTCGGAAATGTATATTGTTGGAAAAACAATTTCCTTCCTGTTTCTCTCAACAGTTCTTTTATTTGGCTGAAGATTCTTGCCATAAAGCTTATGTGCCCCTCCTTCGGCTTCGGCTTCTGCTAGTCTCATGATTCCTGCTTTATAAAATATGTTATGCTGTTTCCGGAAGAAGAACTTTTCCTATAATTTATGTATTATATTTTATTTATCTTTTTTTTTACATATGAACACATATATAGTGTATCGCTCTAATGTAAATTATCTACGGAAATATAAGTTATCTCTAATTTATCATTTATATATTTGTACACGTGAAAAATTGAATAAGTAGGAAATTTAACTAGAAAGTAAAATTACTTATGCTATTGTATCACTCCTTCCCAGTATACAAAATAATATGGCCAGCTTGTTGCTATGTGCACATCTATTATATACAACCAGAAAAGCCTAGTTAGAAAGATACTTTTCTTCCGACCCGGGGATTGGAAGTTTGATTCCCGTAGGAACCCATATTTATTAAAAAAGGATTCTAGTTTGGTTTTTATTCAAGATCTCTTTAAAATCTTCCTGGTTGGTTGGAAGCCATTGATTGACACAGGATAATAAGCTTGTACTGTATACAACAAAAGTTTAATAAAATACAATACAATGATGATAATGAGGTCTGAAATGAAAACTAGATTGGAAACCTATTTGAGAAAAATTGATACAGGAATCCAAACTGTAATCCCAGGGTCAGATTATAGGTTTCTTACTAACAAAGCCACGGAGGTCCACTAATAATTAAGTTAACTTGTCTTGAACGAAATCAACCTTTCTCATAAATACGACGACCTTCTTGTGCTAGCTGGTAAGACATTTACTTCCACCTGGTAGTTTCGAATTTGACGTTCGATAGTACCCGCAAAAAAGGATCTGGTAAAAATACTCACACGCGCTAGACGTGTTCTACCTCTGTTGTCTATTAATTTACGGGTAGTATTACAACATGTGCGGGTAGTATTACAACAAAGACTCAATTAATTGAATGTAAGACACTATTGTCACCCTGTTACGCTCTTCAATATATTACAATCTCCAATTCGGATTCGTTGCAGAGTAATATATAAATTTATGAATACGACCGAATACTAAATAAGTTGTGATTACTATTATAAATATATTTGCTTTGTCTTATTGAGTGGGATAATAAATTTTGAAATTTGTTCAAACGATACCAAAAAAATATTTTTCTTGAACAAATATTAGCGGTAATATCGACTGGCAACCAATATCTCCATACTTAACCGCTCTAGACTTTTTTCTGTGGATCTTTAAAAAAAGTTTAACACTAGCAAATTAACGTTGATTGAACAACTTTAAAATAATTTTCGAGCAAGTTGAAATATTGCCTGAAATTTGTTTAAATATTATAAGAAATGTTTTAGAAAGAACTCTATTTGTGTAACAGCAGTAGGCGAGCATTCAGCCAAAATTATATTCAAATGCTATAATTGCAAAGGGGAAATAAAAAAATGATATAACATTATTTGTCGTTTTATATTTATTATAGGAGTAATTTAATATGAAAGATGTTGAATTCGTTTTTGACCTCCCTTCATAAACAGGTGCGTTTAAGGAATAATTTCTAACGTTTAAGGAGTAATTTCTAACGTTTAAGGAGTAATTTCTAAGCATACGATACTTAATAAAAATTATTATAATATAAATACCTATTTAGGATCTTGTAAAAGATGTTCTTGAGATTATCCTGTAATGTCACAAAACTACACAAAAACGTGTTCACAAATTAGACTAAACAGTATTCACAAATCAACAATAATTTGATATTTTTTAATAGTTTAATTATAACCGAAAAGATAATGTTTTAGAGAAGACATGTTTATCAATGACAAACATAAATCAATAACTGATAGGATATGAATTGAATTTGAATATTATACATTTGATACTATCTATTCTGTGTACCTTAAGGTACTTCTTATTTGATAAGAATACTTAACCTGTTAAGATTTTGAATAATTTCTTCCTTATCACTGATAAATTTGTAACACGTTTTAATACTAAGGGTTTGTGAAGGTATCAAGCTTGCTTGATAGGTTTTTGATTTCTTTAATATTGTAATGAGGAAAAATACTACATAAATTCTGCAGAAAAAAACTTATACAATGTAACTAACATGTTTTTTAAGCATCTAAAAATCAAAAAGATTTATGAGAATCTTTTTATTTGAATGTTAACTTTTTTCCACAAACATTGACGACGTCTGTGGTCTAGTTTATTGTATTTCTTTATTTAACACTTCGTTGTAAAACAATCAACCAGAAAAAAGTAAATAAAGGAAGTTACATGGTCGCTAAAAAATATTAGTATAATTATTTACCTTTACGAAATTCATGAACAATATACATAATAAGAATAAAAGTTAGATATCATCAATCAGAGGAAAAGGAAGTGATGGTAGAGAGGAAAGAAAAATCAGGAATAAAACACGTTATTTTAGTTGCATACAGTACAACCTAGCGGGTTTATTGTCACATTTTCCAACCAATCAGAAATATGTTTCAGAGGCCTTAAATGAAATCATTAATGGAACCCTTTATAAAAAAAAACTAGGCTCCAACGGAAATCGAGCCTGCAATCATCGAGCTGGAAGACAGGCGTCTAAGCGACTTGGCAATAGAGGTCGTCGGAAAAAATGTCACCATGACAGAAATCCTCATTTATTGTCCAAATGAAAATGCAATACATACACAATAATACATGTTATTACGATTATGAAAAATTATGAATGTAAAAAAATATATAAAACTAATTCAAATGTTGGAGATAACTTATTTGTAATGAGCATTCTAAGGTGTGGCATGATTGAAATGATGATATCTATCTATTTAGAATTAAATTTTAACACTTTATCTTCGTATGATAATATAATGAAATATTTTACTTCAAAATATTCTTATATGCACGTATATTCCACTGTATATTTCAATATATTTCTTAAAGTCTGTCTCTTTATATGACATTGATTAAAAAATAGGCTATATACATATTTGGTTTTACAGTAGATATTCTGAAATATAAACATATATTTTTCTGTTACAAAACTGTTAAACGTATCAAAAATATATGCATTGAAAGTAGAGAGATACATTTTCTGAAATACTATTCGTAGCACTGAAATAAATACAAGATTGTGATATCCGGGAGTACAAGAAAATAAAGAAAAACTTGTTGTCGAGGTGTTATCTCCTATCGGAGATTGGCCATAGTCATGTCAATATTTATTTTATTTACTTCAGCCCGAAACAACTTTTTAGTACTTCAACCAAACCATTCCCACAAATTCTGAAGCCAAGAGATGTGGTGTCTTCCTCTGCCTGGTTTGTACTTTTTTTATGAGTGATCAGTTGTGTTATATAGGTATCTTGTGGAAGTCATTATTTGACCAAGATATTACCACTTGCAAACTTTCAAGCAATTCTACGAGCACTTCCACATTTGAGAATACGTCAGAAGATCCATATCGCAAAAACCTCGATCATACGTAATGTTTTCTGGTATCTCATAGAATAGTTCAGAAGATGTAGCAGCAAATCACGAGCATTCCCAATTCAAGGTTAAATCATATTCTCTATATTTTGGAGCTATTCATTCTAATTTGGTTTACTCAAACAATATTGTCTAGTTTTGATATTATCTAATAATCATCATCAGCACCACAACTAGGGATGTGTCTCAACTAACTACATTATTTTACCACTTCTCTTTATCAGTAACATCTCACTTTCAGTTGTTAAACAAAAATAGGACATCCTTCCATCTACACCTGAGGAACGCTGAAAAGTACCTACTTTTATGGTAAGTATCTTGCATGCGATGAAGATGTTCTAGTCAGCGCGGTGTAGCAAATTTAATAAATCTCTTCCTCTACCACGCCTTCTAATTATATTTGCACTGTATATTTATTTTGTAAGCCTTTTTTTATTCATTCGTTCCACGGTCCCAAACCATCTCATAATACTCTTCTTCATCTTACTCAACGCATCAGCCTTAAGGTCACATTTATCCCTAATCCCTTCAATCCGGAATCTTTCGTACATTATTACTCCAATTTGGTATTTTCTATTTGAATGTTGTCTTAATGTAAGGAGAAATATAAGATTTTTTAATACAGTTTTATTCGTATTTTATATTGAAAAATAAAATAAATGTTATTTTTCTACTATTTAAAACTTAACCGGAATTTCACAAGTGCGTTGCTCATATTCATTTTGTGATTTTTCACTCGAGAAAAACTCGGGAGTTAGGCAGGTGTAACAAAATGTATTATTACTGAAAAGCAAAGTTAAAAAAATAGAGGTAAAAATATATTCATTTTAACACCAAAATCAACATGAAAACAGATAATTTATTATGTAGATACGTATATTTATATATTCAATCATTATTTACCTAACAATGTATGATAATTAAATTATATTGTGAAAACAAGTATAAACAGATGAGTAAGTAATAATAGGACGTATGTATATAAAATAAGTTGACACACCGATCCAAATCACATTTTAAATGTTCAGTAATATTTTAGATATTTTAGTCAACTAGTCGTTGAGTGTTAACTCTTTTGAATACTTAACGTACAATTATCATAAAGCTGTTTCGTAAACACGATAAAGCATATCAGTTTATAAAATTAACATTAATCGAATAAACTATCTATAGTTCATGGTTTGTGTTTATAATTTATTTAATAATTCGGCTTTGCATTTGTAAAAAAATCTTATTGGAGTACTAAATTTGCCCCGAATATTATATTGGTGGTCCGGGCGAAAATGTCGTTTTTTTTAAATGAAAGGTAATCGAAAAATTTTTTTTTTCTTGTTACATCGATACAATATATTCTCCATCGATAGACACAACTTTCTTCTATCTATTTAACAAATAAATTTTTAATACCGTTAGAATAAAATTTAATAGATTTGGATGCAAAATATTTCTCGGTGCCTTTTTTCACTTCTTCTAAAGTTCGGTTTTTTTCCAGGTAAATAATGCTGCATAGATCTAAATAAATGATAACCTGAAGGAACCAAAATTGGGACTATATAGTGGCTGAAGAATAGTTTTTCATCCAAGCTCCTTTATTTTATTTAGTTATCTTTTTTCAATAATCTTTTTTCAGTCATTTCAGAAATGAAATTGAATGTCGATTGAAAAAACCAGGTATCTTTAACCTTATTGCAGCATTCAAATTTTCGAGCTGGACACCGTATACTTCACTCGTAATTGTTTTACCATAAGAAAGGACTTCGTGATAAATTTTGCCTTTTCCATCCCACCATACACTCAAAAGCACTTTTTTTACAGTTAGACCCGGTCGAGGGGTCGGTTTTGCTACCTGCCCTTTTGAAAGCCATTGGCGTTTACGTCGTTGGTTCGAATATAGCACCCACTTTTCGTTTCCAGTCACTAAATGGTTTAAAAACGGAGTTTTTGTTTCTTTTTCGATTAAATCTTCACATATGTGTCTCATCCGTTAGATCGTGCGGTATCCATACGCCCTGATTCACAATCTTGCCGATTTCTTTCAGATTGCACACTAGATTTTGAGTATCCAAGCTTGTCAGCTAATTGTCGTTTAGTCAGTGTTGGATTTGATTTGATTTCTGTACGCAATATGCCATCATCCACTTTCACTACTTTTTTCACTTCGATTATTGTTTTTTAGATTAAAATCACCACTGTTAAATTGTTCAAACCACTTTGGCATTGCCGAACAGTTAAACATTCTCCAAATGTGTCGCAAATATTTTTAGTTGCTCTTGTTGTATTATTTTTTCGACAGTATTCGTACAACGTGCAATTTCGTATAAATTGTTTGTTTGTTTAAATATAACTCTCCATTTTAACCCACATTCGAAATAAAATCAAAATAGTGATAATTCTATTTTTTCTTCTTCGTTTATATTTTTGGAATGCAAGTGATGACTTTTATTTTTAAAAAATTACATATGAAACAATTAAATATGAATTGCAATATTGAGGGAAGTTGGTGATAATATCTTATTTGTAGTGTAATATATACATAACATATGAAAGCTATGTACAAGTAAGTACTGTGTGAGTTGGTATATTATCTATAAGGTGTATGTATAATAAATTAATACTACATTTTCAACACACCATAAAGAATTTAAATAAAATAATTCTACAATCATTTCATGATATTATATTGATTACAAATAAATAAACCCCTTACCGTTTAATTTTCTAATAGTACATTTTTTTAAATAAACAATCAACTCGTATTATGGTATTAATTTTTTTTGATTGATGCATGTTCGTCAATTCTTCAAATTAATTCAAACTTTATTTATTAAAGAAATATATCACGATTTTTTTCTTTAACATTTGATTTTCTAAATAATCTCGTGTGTGTGTGTGGTCAAACACGTCATAAATGCATTATATTTATTGAGCAATTAAAAACATTTAGATCATTATATAACAATGTGATTTTTTTAATTGATATTTATATTGTAGAACTCCATTTTTAAACACAATGCTTTAATACTTGATTTAATGTGATAAAATTATTTACAGTCAACTTAATTGAAAGTAATTCCAGGCCTGTTTCACTTTACAAAAAACATTATCAAACTTTAAACAAAAAGCAATGAATTGAGTACAGTTTGACGATGTTTGTGTTAAGAGAAACAGGCATGTCACATTAATTTATGTTATTGTGCAAATTTTTTTCACATTTAAGTGTATTTTCATTCTCTTTAAATGTAATTTTAATTTATTAACTTAAATATCACTTTAAATCATTGTATTTTGGAAACAATACTCGTATTTGTATACATGGGATTTCAAAGAAAGCCATAGGACTTTTTCAATTCATATTGGTTGGGCTGTATTCTAATACACTTTCGTTGTATACAGTATAACCTGACGAGGTTATTGTCATCTCTTCAACCAACGAGAATGGCGTCAATGTGACCTTTAGTGCACAACGGCCTGGAACTTTTTTAAACAATCGGGTATCAATAGGAATCGTATCTGCTACCCATGGATTGCAAGATAACCATTTTACAAATTAGGCCACGGAGGTCGACAATACCTTACATATAAATCGACCAGTCAGTCGAGTGGTATTTGTATACATGGAATTTTAACATAGGATTTCTTCAATATACAGTGCTTGTGTTGTATTCTAATAAACTTTTGTTGTATACAGTACAACACGACGAGGATATTGTCATGTCTTCCAACCAACCAGAATGATGTTAATGTGACCTTTTAGTGCAAACTGGCCTGGAACTTTTTTAAACAATCGGGTATCATTAGGAATCGAATCCGCGATCCCCGGATTGGAAGACATCCCCTTTTCAAACTAGACCATGGAGATCAACGATAGACCGATCAGTTGAGTAATGGTAGGCTTCAAAATATTTAAACGGAAAAATGTCAGTATGCACTTATCAGGCACTTATCAGGCATTGACTTCAGACCACTTGTAATTTCATAAAGTTTGAATAAAATGTTTTGAAACCATTATTTAGCAACCACCTTTTATATTGTATAATTCCCTTATATGTTTAATAAGGCATCTTTCAGTTATTTTGACTGTGTTTCTGCTGTTTCAACTGTTGATCTTTCTGAAAAACAAAAACAATAATGTTATAACATAAAATTATTTCAAAATACATGTATAAATCGCACGTTGTAATAACATACGAAATAAAAACAAAATATTGGATTTTATTAGTTCTTGAATCTTGGGCAGTGGTTGTTAAAAGTTTTATGGGATTTTTTTTAAACTTTTGTTTTATACAGCGCAATATGGTGGATATATTAGAATGTGAAAATCCCCTCTAACTTAAAACAATTTTATTAAGGTCTTGAATGAAACCAAGATTGGAACTATTTTAAATAAAACTGGGTACCAACGATAATCGACTTCGGAAAACAGGCATTTTACCAATGAGGCCACGAAGGTCGTCATTGTTTTGCTGTAATAATTTACATATCTGCTCACATATCATCATTACCGGTGGTGAATAGTATACTTGTCAAACACCATTGACAACCAAAATTAACACATTCTTCAAACCATTATCCCATATTTTATCAATTCAAATACGATGCGTTTTTGACGTGCAATTTTATTACAAAACATACATTTAATACTTGTTCCCTTTAGTTCATATTTCAATCATCTAGTACAGCAGTTCTCAATTTTTTTCACAGGCGGACCTCTTGGCTTATATTTAAATTGTAACGAACCTCCAGTGAGTATAAATTTACTAAGCCAAATTTAACTTTGTCAATTGAGTTTAAAAAATAAATATAAGGAAATACACGTTTTTTTATTTACAAGTTATACAAAGTAAGATAATTCATGAAACAAATCTGTATTATTTTATTTCGTCTTAATGCGAAGAATAATGGTACGTTTTCTTTATCAAATTATTGATGTCGGGAACTATGTAAGAAAATTTAATTCTTTGATCCAACTCAACTTGATGCCAGTTTCTATATTTTTTTTTATATGAACGAGTGAACAGGCCATTGGCAGAAAAAATGTAAAACGAAGAAAATTCTTTCCAGTATAATTGTAATCATTTCTGAAAAGTTTTCGGTCCCTTTGAGATACCCTCGTGGACCCTAGTTTGAGAACTGTTGATGTTGTAGAAATGTTATTTTTACAATAGTAAAAAACGCGTTATAAAAATATCATTAAGATATACAATTTCATCTCATCCCAAACATTTGTAAATTACAAATTTCTCATAGTAATTTCAGCTCTTCTTATAATGCTGGTATACTTATTATGGCAGCCAAAAGACTTTTAGTCAAATTATAAATTACCACACAGTCGAGCATCCTCTTATGCAAAGGTAAATTATTTTAGCTACCGTGAATACATAATATTGTTCATAATAATTTGAATACCATTGTTGTTATAATTCAAAAATAATTCCAAACAATTTGACTAAGCCGTTACGGGTTCATTAATCATGTAAATCATTAATCGAATTAAGTTTCACGAAGCAAAAAAGTGAAGAAGATTAATTTCCTGACAAATGAATATTCTCACTATTGTAAGGGCAGAGATCTAGAACCTTCGTTCTAAGTTTCGAGGCTGGAGCTTTATCATCATCATCACCAATACGCCATATTACTTTGGAGTAGGCAGAGAAAACAAAAATTTACTTCATTCTCTTCTGGTATTCTGACGAGCTCCTTAGCTTGCTTGGTAAGATAGCTGTCGCGGTTTTAACTTAAAACCTACTTAACATCTTTGTGGATAGTTGGAAGAGATTCCCACATGGTAAAAACCCACGAGATTGTACTTTATACAACGAATGTGTTAAACAAAAAATATATATTTCGCTTTTGTCATTTTAATACATTTCATTATGCATACGCTCATATATGGTTTAGTCTTTATAGGCTATTTTTCACTCTTTCATCTTTCAGAACATGATTCATTTGGTCATGCCCCGTTTTTCTAGGGTTTTTTCAATCTTTTAGTACTTTGTATACTACTTGTATTTATTTTTGATACAGATAAGTTTTTTGATAATTAATTCTTTCTACGTGGTCCAACTATCTCAATACTATTTTCTTCATCTTAAGCACTACATGTTGTTTCAATCAGTTTTCCTAATTTTCTCATTCCTTATTATGTTATACATTGTTTTTCCATACATTTTACGCAAAGCTTCAGCATTAATCATACTTTCCAATCATACATAATTTGCAATGATTTGTAAATTTTCCTCGCTTTCTGTTAGCACTGCCATATCATCTGCATACACAATTCCACATACATACATATGTATTTGAATCTTACACCCTTACTCCACTATGAGAATCTTTTAAATATATTCACATATGTGTTTACGTGTAAACTGAACAATTATGGTGACATTACGCATTCTTGTTTGACACATCTTGTGATTTTGAACCAATTAGTTGAGGCAGCACACATAACAGTAAATTTGTTTTAAGACTTCAATATTTCTACTTGTCTCGAATATCGTAATTATTTTTTTCAATATTTTTCCTATTAAATAGATCATTTATAAGATTGAATGAAACCGAAACATATTGAAAACGCACCGTGATTGACTCATAGTGTTTTGTTCTATGTAAGAACGTTTTAATTTTAATATTTCCTGTGAATTTGTTGTTAAGTACATATTGATTGCAGCTTATACTTATCGTTCGATAAATGAATCCATTATGACAGATAGTGTTTCCTAATGTTTATGTGACAACTTTTCATTGCGTTATTCAATTTTTCCCTCATAAAAATGTGATTTGATACACAAATAAGTATCTTGTTTGGTAAAGTACAGTTTGTATCAATGCGTTATATAGTACCCTTAATGACCTGCCTTTCAGTTACGCTCTTCAATTACCAATTCGGATTTGTTAAATGGTATCATACGAACAAAGAATATTTTTTTGCATTTATATCTTGTTTCATATTAGTCAAGGTTGTATTAATGCACTTCGGTACAATACAATGCTTTTAAAGCGATCCTTTCAATGAAAAATAATAACAGACGAAATATGTAAAAAAATATTAATGACGATGCGAGCTCGTATTTTTTAAATCATATGCTATTGTATAAACAAATACGGCTGGTAAGTTTCATCAGGAGTTGTTACATCATAATCTACGCATCCGCAAAAGAACGTTTCGATAGTTGTTTAAAGTTGGACTATTCAGAAAATTAATTGATTTCACAAAATTATCATTGACAGAATAAAGTATATACTGCCATGTTTTTTTTTTATTTCACTTGGCGAGTTTATTGCCATGTGACAATCTCTTCCAACCAACCAGAAAATTTTTTAATGGGTCCTAAGTGAAAACCAGACTAGAATTCCATTAAAAAAAATCTGGATTCCAACGGGGATTGAACCCGCAACCTCCGGATCGGTAGACAAGCGTCTTACCACCGGGCCACGGAGGTCGTCTCATGTTTCAAATTGTTTACTATTTTTTTGCAAAAAAAAACGTGATATGACACTATTTGGGAGATCGCATATATTTGGACGATGTGTTAAAGATAATTTAAATAAATGTTGTCTTCATGTTTTTTATTACCACTTAAATATTGAGTCAAAAAAAACTTTGAGTGTTGACGAAAATGAAAAATAATATCTCAATCTATTCGTTTATGTTAATGAAACACATTACTTTTAATTGACATGCATTATCTTTGTAACTCGTATTATCTTTCTTAGTAAAAATGATTCATTTGAATATTAGCAATTTCATTCAGATTACTTTAGATACAATATATACATGTATACTAAGATATATATGTAGATTACTTTAGATATATAAATGAATATATTATACGATGTTCAGATAACACTTTCATTAGTTTATCATATAGATAAAAAAAATGTCTTGAACATCAGAAACGTTTTCTTTTTATATACCATTTGCAATATATGTAAAGATCGGGCAATTTTTTAAGGGTCTAGATATTAAATACTCAAAGAAAAAATATATAATTATCACGGATGAAAACATAAAAACCAGGAGTATTGTGAAATAACCTTACCAAACTGACTATGGACGTATTAGACTCACAAAAACGAGCTTATTTAGTAGTAAGTATATAGGATTAAGAGAAAAAAGACATGTGGTAGTTGTAACCTTCCTTACAGGTTAAAAATTGAGCGTTGAGATTTTTTAAAATTAATCTGTATGTATTGTAGTTTTGCTGTTTTACAATACAACCTGTCGAGAAATTTCTTTAAAACAACTTTTTTTTTGGACCTTGCGAAGGCTTTTGATACAGTGTCTCACCGAATATTACTTACCAGATTGATGGAGGTGGGCATATGTGGGCGCTCTTCTAGTTGGTTCTCTTCTTACTTGTCTGATAGAACTCAGAGAGTCAAATTGGGTGATAGTGTATTTGGTGAGCCTCTTTTTGTAAGATTCGGAGTACCTCAAGGTAGTGTTCTGGGACCTATATTGTTCCTGATATATGTCAATCAGTTGTGTAATCTTTCTCTCAGGGGTAAGATTATTACTTTTGCGGACGACACGGTTCTTCTATTCGAGGGCCGAACATGGGATGATGTATTCTTAAAGGCTAACGAAGAATTGCGTGTAGTTAAAGAATGGATGGACTCAAATTTATTGACTCTAAATTCCCAAAAAACTAAATACATCACATTTAGCATATCTACAAGAACTCAAGCACCTACAAATAAATACATAACACTACACACTTGCTCACCCATGTCTGACTGTGGTTGTGTTTCCTTGGAAAGGGTTGATAGTATAAAGTACCTTGGAGTTTATGTTGACCAGTTCCTTCGTTGGGAGGTTCATATTAACACTTTGAGCGCAAAAATCAGAAAACTAGGATACATATTCCGTATGATTCGAAATGTGCTCAGTGAAAATATTCTTAAAAGTATATACTTCGCCTTATGTCAGTCAGCACTTTCTTACGGTATATCAGTTTGGGGGGGATGCACCTTAACCCAAAAACACATATTACAGGTTTCCCAAAAATTGATTGTGAAAATAATCAATAAACTTCCTGCTCGGTATCCCACGGCGGAGCTTTTCAGAGAGTATCAGGTCCTGAACATAGCCAATTTACATCTCAAATCCATTCTCTGGCACTACCATCGAGAGGAGGGGAAGATGCAGACTCAGCAGACACACATGACACGCATGGCAACTAATGAAATGTTCACCATCCCTAGAGTAAAAACCTCTTTTGCCCAAAGGCAATATGCTTATTTGGCTCCCATTACATACAATGGCGTGCCGACTTCAATAAAAGTAAAGGTAGGAAAACCATTTAGACAGTCGATCGGAGCGTGGTTGTTATTGCGACAGGATTTTGAGTACTTGGGCTTTCAGGATGAATGACGAGTGGAAAGGATTTATGTGAGCTCGTGAGTGTGGGTCTCTTATTGTTGTTTTAATTTTGGTTGTTTTTGTATTTGTGTTTCTGTGTGTTTTTCTTTGTTTTTGTTTTTTTTTTTTTGTTTTTGAGTTTGTTTTGATTTTTGTTCTTATGATTGTGTGCAGTATATTGTGGGATGAATATTTTTGGTCTTTCTGGAGCGATAATGTGTGAGGAGTTGAGTTTCGCAAGATGTTTCCAGTTGTAGTTAAGTGTCACTGTTTGTCAGGTTGATGAGAGCGTGCAACGGGGTTTTTTGTGTTATCAAAAATCGGAAAGAAGTATCGATTTATTTTTTCATGCTAAATATCCTCAGTGAGATACAGGCAAAAGCCTAGTTTACTGGGGATACGACAAATGAAAGGCAACAAACCCAGATCCATTAAAATTATATGTCCAAATCAAATTACCTGTTGTTTTTTTTCTCAAATTGTGTATATTTCTTGTCATGTGTGTAATAACTAGGATGTTAAAAGGCCTAACTGATACCCTTTTTTGGGCTTCATCGAGAAGCGAACAGAGTTGGAAGTTTGTTATGGTTTTAATATTTTCAGCAAATATACACATACAACGTGTTGATGTTTTATAAATCATTGACATCTGGCAAAAGTAATTGAATCAGTCCTCTGTCAAAAATATCTATTGTACTTTGTGAAATAAATATCTATAATTGCTTATCTAGAATGTGTCCTGTAAAAAAGGTTTTGGTACTTTCTGAACCAGCTCATATGCGGTCATGGATGCAGTGTTTATGCATTGCTTAGATAAAGTCCTATTAACTCTTGATTACCCTCATTAAGAGAAGCGCAGATTATCGCCGAAATCGTGGATATCTCAATATGTTTCGGTACGACTCGATCTCTTTAGCTTCACCAGAGATAAAGATGTACAACATAAGCTGTTAAGAAACAACTTTGTAAGGAAAGAGGAATGGAAATTATTTTATCAATAAATAAACTGTTTTCAATTTGAAGTAATATAAAATAAACAAGGTTTCCTTTCGCTGTCGAAAGATTCAATAATGACTTAGCTACTGTGTGAAGGTTGAAACATTATATAACTGCGTGCTCTGCGATAGAATGGTATAAAAGGCCTCGAAATTATTAGACACTAAAAATATTATCAAAAAAGTAAAACCCAAATAAAATCAATACTTATGTTATAATATCAAAAGAAATCAATATTTATATAATAATGTAGTCATAAAATACCCCATTAAAAATTGTTTCGTTTCTACAACTTTTTGATCAAATAATATAATAATTAATTTTCTGTTCTATTTTATATATGAATTTTACATAAAATATTTTCTATTATAACTGACATAGTCGAACACATTAAATTAAAAAAAAGTTGAATCCTCAAGACCTAATTTAATAGCTCTTAAAATGACATAAACTTGTGTTAAAAAAATAACTGGAAAATGTTAATCATTGTTGATAATTATAAGCATTAACATAATTAGTTGTAAGAAAAATTACACGTAAGAGATTAAAATTTTGTTAGCATATACTGATAATATATTAATTAGATTAGTCCTTTAGATCTCATCTAAAGGACTAATCTAATTAATATATTATCAGTAGTCAAAGTCTTTGATCGGTATGCAACATTTTTTTTAATCAAATAAATTAATAAAAAATAGGTTTATTGTTAAATAACTATGTTGCGCTGGTTTTTAAATAGTTTTTTGAGTATATTTTAAAATCTCAATACCTTATGACTTTAAAATTCAAATGGAGAAAATTAATAATTTTCAAAATATCAGTTAAACTTACAGGTAGTTTGAAAACTTACATGAATAAAATAAAAACATAATATTAATTCGTCCGTACAAACGTAAATTGTTTAAATATATTTAAAAAAAATGAAGGGCATTTATCTCTTTAACTAGAATAAAACCGATTGTCAAATAAAATGAGTTTCTATTCAAATTTTAAATACATTTAAGTCAAATAAAACTAACTACAATTAGTTATAAAAACTGTTAAGTGAAAAAACAATCTACGAATCGTTTTCAATTAATATTTTTTACTCAAACTGTTACAAAAAGTGTCATGTCTCATTGATTTTTTTCTTTCTTATCCCAATTGCTTATTAAACTTATCATAACCAATTGTCATAACCCTCAAAAATCAAATTTTCCAAGAAGGAAAATAACTTTTTATCCTTTATTTTACCACCCACTTTTTATCATATGATAAACGATATCATATTATATATCCACCTTCGATGACCATATAGTTCTTAAGAAATCTTAAAATTTCATAATGATGCTGGTTGACCCTCAATGGTCTTACCCCTTCTATCTTCAGTCTCTTTTAACCTTAAGTTGTCGACATGGAAACAACGTTGGTCGTCCTCTTCCGTGGGAAGACATATATTTAAACTCATTCCGTGCATCAGGATGCGCTTCGGCTCCTTGTGGGTACACACTCAAACTATTGGACTACCTATATTATCTCTGGCTATGGGAACTTTAATGGCAAACTCTTTAGCTTTAACTTACGAATCCCATTTAGCCTTACATCGATTCATCTTCGGGCCGATAAGTTACTCCGATCTAGTGGTGTCAAAGGATAATTTGTTTGTATTTGAAATTTTCTGTGAAATTTGTGGCAACTTGCTGGACTGTTTAAACTCGAGACCTTAAGTCACTTTATAAGAAGAAAAAAATACTGCGCTGCGAGTCATTTTCCTACTTCCGTGATGTCGGACCTTAAGTCCGTTGTCACTTCTATTGTTTTGACACTCGAGTGTGTCGTCACTGGAGAAGTGACCCCATTGGACAGCTCCTTCTCCGTCACTATGTGAAGTCACGCTCATAAAAAATAAATAAGATTTCAATCTACTAGTGTACATCGCGCTAAATGGAGGCTTATTTTGTTCCCTATAACAGCGTGGGTGGTGGTGGGATCGAACTGAACCTTATGTCACCATAAAAACATTGATCGTCAGTCTTTGATTTAGAAAACCAAACAGTCTGACTCCTAATGATTGAGACTTCTAAAAATTCATACTTGTTAATTGGTAGTCTATTCATATGACGACTTACACCTCCCAATCCAGTATTGACTGATGATGGTCCGCAATACCTCCTCTGAAGGATCTAAACGGGCAATTGTCAATGAATATTGACAATTTGTTGCGTGATCTGATGTGGAGCATCAAAATTCCTGCTGTTCTCTGTGACTGATGGCGTTATTTGTAAGATGTTCGTGTTCCACAAGGGGTTTTTGGGTTTGATTCCCGATGGTACATACATAGAATGGCTCCAGTCTGTTTTTTTAGCTTTAATATCTTTCCTTATGTTTGGAATAACCGTCAAAAAATACACTACTAGATGAGATTTGATATTTTCTTGTTTGTATAACGAGTCGTTAAACTTTTTCAATACTTGTTACCTCTACAGGGAACCTCATGGCGAAGTTTCTAGACGCTTTTCTTCTTCTTGGGAGTCTGGGTCTAATCCCGATGGTGTCCAAAAAATTAAATGTTAATGGATCATTGACTGATTAAATAGGTGTTCTGCTAACAATACTCACATACGCTAGAGGTGTGGGATTATTGTTGTCTTTTTACATGCGAGTGTTAAGACTTACGTTGACGAACTACGAGCCAAGTGCCTAGTCCTGTGATTGTAAACCCGAAGGAATAATTGAAAGGATCGAAGTCAATTATGTATATTGACCACGCTTTTCAAAATCATCGCATCATTACTTGTTCGAGTGTATTATTAAATTTTCATTACATACAGTATAACCTGGAGGGTTTAGTTCTACATGGCAATCTCTTACAACCAACCAGAAAGATGTTCTAGAGGCTTAAAGGGAAAACCAGAGTATAACCTATTTTTTTAATCTGGCACCGAATATCCAACCCGCAACTCCCGGGCTAAAAGACAAGCGTCTTGTTAACTGGTCCATAAGAGAGGTCTTCAAATTCATAGGTTGTTAGTTTAGGGGCACCACAATAATGGATCAATGCATACTTTCCGTTGGATGTGATCGTTTTTTGTTGTTGCTGGTTGTTTAATATTGGCTGTGCTCGTTTTTTCAGGATAGATAGACACACCTTTCTTCCCTTACATATCCATACATTTTTTCATACATCTCTTACTCTAAGTTTCCTTCTTTTAAAATATCATTCACATGATCCAACCATACTTTCCTTGGTATTTCTCTAGCACATTGTTCCTTACCCACGTTTCTATCATTATGCTTGTGGATATCGCAACATTCATTATCATATATTTCTCTTCACATCTCTTTTACAATTGACTTATCATACTCTATTCTTATTTGATCGTTGTTAAATATTGGCTATCAAACTCTGATGTTTGACATTCAATATTGGGTATGATCTCTTTTTGTTCGTTAATCTTGTTAAACATTGTGTGATTGTTTTCTTACTTACAATATCAACTTTTCATTGAAAACTTGAATTTGTGAGAGTTATAACTATTGTCCTCAACAGTTAAGATATGTAAAAAAGTTAGCCAATTATATAAGCACAAGGTTTTTAATAGAAAAAGTCGTACTTGTGACGATGCCACGTATCCATTAAGTGTCTCGAAGAGTTGTTTATGAATGAGATTTTGGAGGTGGTGATGCGGGAGGCACGAGGCAGAGAGGGCGGGAAGTCACGTGGGGTCTCACAATCACCTGCCGCACTGGGTGGCATTTGAATTCGAAGCCGGGAGGAACAGCGGGGCAAACGTAGCCTAGAAAAAAAAGTTGTATTTTTTTACATATTATATACCTATACTATTAGGCCATTTTCCTGTCGAGGAAGGACAAAGCACCAGACTTTCCTATCTTGACACACATCCTTCACCTCTTTAAATCCATACATCCCCTACGATTTCTCTTACTTTCAACGTTTTTTTTTCATTTCTTTAACTACTCGTAGGAATGTTATTTTATCAAAGTTAATGATACATTTCTGTATTAACTTTAAATAAACAATGAAAATATATGTAAAAATCTTTCATAGTAATTGTATTACACTTTTCTTATACGAATACATTACAACCTAATGGACCTATTTTTATATGCCAATTTCTTCCAACCAATCACAAAGTCGTTACTTTAAGTGAAAACCAGACTAGGATCCTTTAAAAAAACTAGGTTCCAACCCCCGGACTGGAAAACAGGCATTTAACCATCGTGTCTTTGTTATTTCTAGTTACAAGGTTTTATTAAACCCAACGTGGGGTTCATTGCGTATAAAAACTTATTAATATTAATTAAAGCGTAAATATTATGCGTATATACCATCACGCCATTTCCCTATAATATTTTAAAATACAGCGTCTTACCAAATTAATCACAGAGTTTGTCTCCTTCTAGATCTTCTAAGTTCTCGTCTAGATCTTTTTATAAGCCACTGAACTCATAGACGATAATAATTTATCAATATCATATATAAAATAATTGTATATATAGTATTTTCCAAAACAACGTATACACACTTTGAATTATTAAAAATTCTGTATTTATTGAGGTATATCTAAGGATCAAATTTCAAATACGAGTACATAGAAGAACAACGACGTAGAGTTTTTTTTAATTATCGACAAATGCTCAAATTGATGGTCATTCTGGTTGATAGACTGCTGATAATGTGGAATCGCAAACATCACGAATATTTGGTTTGGTATTTGGGCGTATTTTCTTTCAATGGCTGCTCTCAATTCAATAACTGTTACCGGTTCTGTGCCATAAAAATTATCTTTGATCTTTGAGAAAAAAGTTCAAATGTGTGAAATCTGGAGAAGGGGAGGGTATTCAATGTTCTGAAAGTTTTCATCAAGTTAGGCCCTCACATCACAGTGGTAGTAGGGAGGTGCACCATCTTGCTGGAAATAAAAATCCTCCTCATCCCTTAACTCCTCACGACAATGATAATGATCACGAAACTCCTCAGGACCTGAAATGACAAATTTCTGCAGCAAGTTCATGTAAATGGCAAGGTGTAAAAGTGTGTATATATTTTTTGGGACACTTTATAGATACCATTATGATCTTCAAAGTACAATTACTAAGATCCTTTTCTTCCGATCCAGGATTACGCATCCGTTTTCCGTATCAATGTAATTTAAAAAAGGACACCAGTTTGGTCTTCACTTTAGACATTTTAACACTTTTCTGGTTAATTGACAGATATTGCCCTATGGAAACAAACTCGCCAAATTGTACTATATATAACAAAAGTGTAATACTGTATAATACAATATAATAAATTAAAGTACCGCTTTAAGTGAATTTCCTCTAGATTAATTTGAAATAAATTTCGGGATGATCGTCTTCGTGAGTGGCTGCCCACGGAGCCGTGAACTGTGACCAATCAGAAAGCACTGCTGCCCATTCAACTAGGAACTGGACGCAGTGGAGAATGGACCATCTCCAAATATGCACGAGTATCTACAATTGATTCCATTCAATAATTCAAATCGAGTTAGGACTATTAAATAGGAACGAACTTCGCATTTTAATTTGATAGAGTGAAAAATATCATAAATTAAGTATGCATTGATAAATTTTGTTTGGAATTTACCATCTTGTTAAAAAAATTTATGATTTTATAAAACTTATAGACTATAATAAATTCATCATATATTTTTTTTAAGTATTTTAATATTGCACCATTAAAACCAAATATACTTTATAAAGAGAATATAGATATATATTTTGGAAAGAAGGTGCAGTGCTTAAGATGAAAAAACGAGAATAGCGATGATTCGCAAGTCTTGTAGTTGGTTAGAAATACGAAAATATCATATTAATATTCAATGATTGTATTAAAAAGATAATACAGGTATGATTTTTTCTTTGAGATTTAGAATACGGGTGTTTTAGTAAAAGAAATATCTTAAATTTAAACTTGAAATATTTTTAAAGTATGAAAATACCCCACGATGTGTATGGACGTGACAGCAGCGAATAAAAAAGGAACATTAAAATGGTTCGGCCTTATAAAAATAAATAATAATGAAAATTTTACAAAAATAATCTCTACAAGTATTAAAGAAGGTTAGAGAAGTTTGAGCAGTTTTGATTTGTATTTATTTAAATATAAATACTCAAGAATGCGGATGAAAGCGAAAGTGGACAGCGGGCAATCAATAATAAGTCTTGACAGTTGAATGATTGATAATAATATTTATTTCTCGGAGCGCGGGTAATTTATACAAATGAGTGAACCAGTTCGCGATACATATTCTGTCTTACTCTAGCGCGTGCATTGGCGGGTAGATATTTATTTGTATTCGGAGATGGCTAGACAGGTCGCAAATACTATAAAATAGTAAACATTGTTGTTGTTCCTGGCGTGTGACAATCTGTAAATACTTCATCGGTCATTGACCCTGTATGTTTACTATTTTAACAATAATTAATTTAATTTAATTATGTTTAACAATTCACTTATTTATTTTGACAATTAAATATTTATTTAGGTAGGTATCCTACAAACTCATTCATATAAATATGTTACGTCGGGCGGATTTTATGCTTTAAAGCATTTCTTCAATTTAAAGATATATGCACGTGGCTGAAGCGAAAGATGAGTGATATGATAGAATAAAGTGGAAATAGAGATGTAGCGTTGTAGTAATGATGGAAGTGATGATCTACTGCAACAAGTTGTGTGACGTCATATTTTATAGTTCATGTTAGCTAGTTGTGTAAACTGAATATTTTTAATCTATTTTATTCTATCAATAAAGGAGATAATATACTTGACACTGATGGGCGTTGGATTGGGATATAGCTGGTATAAAAAAGGGCTCTAAATATAAATCAATCCGACAATCTATCCCTTTGAAACCATGGTTTAATATAATAAAAATGAACAAGATAGAAGTGTGTGTCGTTTGCAGACGGACCTCTGCGTGGTAGCTACTCACCTTTACAGTGTGGAAAATCCCGACTGCGAGTGTGGTCTGGATGATGAAACTATAGACCATGTATTTTTCGATTGTCTTTTGCGAGGCAGATTTGATTTACTAAAAGCCATATATTTACCGCGTCCAATGAATGTTTTTTCTTTCTTCGAGGAATTTTTCCACTTATAGTATACTCGTAGATCGATTGTTAAATTTTTGAGGCTTAATCAGTTGAAACTTTGAATTATCTAGAAAAGTCATTTTTAAAAGTTTTGTTTTATTATATTGACTCATATAATTTCATAATATCTTTAATTTGATGGCATAAATCATCCTAGTCTGGGTGGATAGCCAATTTGAAAAAAAAAGGAGATAATAACTGTTATAATAGGTATTATCATCTCGTATCGTCCGTCGATAATAATAATAATAATTATGGACGGACGATACGAAATCCATCTATATTCAATAAGTCAATTTGTTTCTAATTATTGTTCGCCTTTTCTCCAAAACATTAAACGAAGAAGAAACAATTTTGCATGCATATAAATAAAATTGCATGCAAATATGCAGACTAACATTTTCCAAGCAACAAACCTTCTCAAACATTGCAAATTCGAATTTCCAATGTCATTCATTGTAATCAGGTTTTTGTTCTGGTTACAACACGACGACTGTGTTAATCAGGATCACTGATGGCATCATGCTCGCTCTGGAAAATGGGTAGCTTACACTCCTTACTTTCAACAGTGTTCTGTAGATTTTGAGTTACTGCTGGGGGGTTTGAAATAGTTAAACATGTCAAATATCGCTTTGAATTGGTTCAAAAGTTATAAACATGGATACACGCAGCTAATGAAGCTGCCCAATTATAAGTTTTTTTATTAATTGCTTTTGTCTGCAGGTGTCCGTCAGGGGGAATTCTTTCACCCCTTCTCTTTTAATAAATTCAATTATTTAACTATCGATCTACAAGTATACACTACTTTCTGCCCAAAAGATATATCTACTGCTGTATATCTCATGTATAATGATCATAGTGGTATCAAAAAATGGTCTAGGAACAACGGCTACCTTGTTAATTTTATTAAATTACAAAATATCGTCATAGGAGGTCATAGTCTTTTTTCGAGGACTGATAATTTAAATATTCCGTATATTCAAATTGATGGCTGTATGATTCCATATTCCCGATATGTTAAGAATATAGGAATCCTTGTCGATGAAGTTTTGTGTAGGCGTAATCATACATTCGAGTAGAGCCGCTAAATCTTCGCAAGTCTCCATTCTCTTAACAGATTGAGCACTTCCTTCTCTATTTTAAGCAGAATCTTGCTAACCCAAAGTATCTTCTTACCCTTGATTAACTATAGACATTTTTCTTATCTCGATGCTAGTGAGGAGTTTTTAAATAGACTGAAAATTCCAAAATGTAAGTATTTGATTTAATACAAAAAATATGATTATACACCCAAATATAATACTTCAATGGTATAAAATTAGACCTTCTCTAGAGCGTTGAACAATCCAGGCTGTTCTCAGTATATCTGTGAAAATTTTAGTACTCTTTCTGAGTATATACTGTTAGTTCCTCTGATCTAGTGACAGCAGAATCCATCAACACATCACACGTAATTCTAAACATATTTTTTTTACGGTTCACTCGGTTAGATATTTGAACGATCTTCTTGAATCAATCAGACGTGCTTCATCCTAATCGATATTTTAGAATAATCTAAATAATTATCTCAAAATATTTTTCTTCCTTTATTACCATGCAACTTTCACCCTAATCTCTATTTTACTTGAAATTAATATTTTATTTTAATCATTCTTAGTAAATTTTTTTTCAAACAATCACATTTCATACACTACGAGTATATTCAAGTCACGATCATGGATATCAATAATATATTTTTTAACAAAATATGCTTAGTTGCTGGCAATTTCTCTACTCTAAACCAATAAATCCACCAGATTTAGTTGCATGAAAGTGTTAAATAGGTTTCTTATAAGATTACATAAACAGTGTTTTGAATTCCTTTATAACCTTTTTTACCGCTGTTCGAAACAACTAAGATTATAGTCAAATAATCTGCTCCGTTGATTTTCTCACATTACTCATTGAAGTGACTTAATTAATAAAACCCTTTGTTCATTTTACAAATCGTGTTCATTCATCCAAAAATATAAGACTTAATTGAGCATTATAATCAAATTATTCATGTCTTATACTAAGCGATTCATCTTCTGGTCCAGTCGGAGGCCAATAATATAAATTCGTGAAAAAGTCGAGAATCAAACTGTCATTTCACCTAATTTGAAATTCGTGCATATATTTCTGATTGAAATTGCCGGAAATTCAAATTATAAGAGGTTAGAATCGTTGGAAGATCGATCGTATCTATAATTAAATAGAATATTGCATTCGCTATGTTATACGGAGTGAACATTGACGTTAGCTTAGAACAACATAGTAACGTTTGCTTTTATTACACTGCTCTACAAATTATAACTTTTTACAAAACTAAAATACATTTAAATAAGAACATATGCGGATCGCTGTATAAGAGATGCGAAGAGAAAGATCTGAGAATGAATGTTGCAAAATCTAAAGTATTTGAGATAGAAAAGTGTGAAAGGAAAAGTAAACATGATATATGGGTGAAACATTAAATATTGTAGAAAGTTGAGTAATTCTACAATACTATTTTGGTAGTATCTATCAGACAACATCATCAAAATATTACCGAAGACAAACCATCTCATTTGTCAAGTATATTTTATATTCTAAAAACTGAAAAGCCTTCTCTCTTGGGCCTTGGTAATATGCCAAAATTTATGATGGGCGTGAAACAACAAATACTTCATCTTCAGATTAAACACTGAGAAGTGCTACATCTTATCCATATTCTTAAATATTGATTAACCATATATACATATCTGAATGTAGAGTATCTTCATAATAATAAAAAACACTTATATTGCGTGATTACGTAATTAAATGTCACCTTAAGAGACCTTAGTGTTCGAACTTATTGAAGGCGGCTCAAAACTTAATTTATACAGGTGGAATTTCGTCCAAACTGAGATATAGAATGCCAATAATTAATGAGTAGTCTACTTTCTTATTAACCATTAAGACCGGCAATATTGCCTCTGCTATTTGACGAATCAATAAAATTATTTAGCATATGTAATGGGACACATGATGGTAAGTCATATGTGGCTGATAGAAAAAACCTCGAGGCAGATTTAAATAACCACTACTTCCAGTAAGTGACATAAAATTAAAATTTAAAGGTTCATCTGACGTGTGTTTTTTTATCCTTTTAGGATATGCGATCCAAGTTTCAGAAAATCATTATATTAATTCGGCAAGCTAGAATAGGCAAAAGCAATCCGGATTTCGGGAAATGAAACTTAATATCGTAGTATAACGTAATATTTTTTAAGCCATGTATTATCAAATTAATTGTTATATTCACATTCGATCTCCAAAATTTGATGAATTATCTTTAAATTGACTTACCATAAGTATAACAAACCACTAATTCGCGACCAATAAGGGCTCATAAAAAAATGTGTACAAATATGTGTTTTATTTATTCCACCACATCAGTATCATCACGCCGTTTCCATGCCAAGGTAAGTGAAAAGAACGTATAGTAAGTCTTTCTTATCGCAACATACATATTGTGCCTCCTCTGCAACCAAATAACATATCATACAACACGTACAATTTCTCAGACTTTTACATTTTCTTCTATCAACATATCATTCGCTTGATCCAATCATCCTCCGTCTTCCTCTATCACGCCTTCTACTCACATTTGCAACGTATACGTGTTTTGTCAGGCTTCCTTTATTTATCCGTTCTACATAAACAAACGGATACAGTCTTATTCTTCTTATTTTAATAAATCAGTCTTAACTTAATATTCATCCCTAATCACTTCATTTTGTATTATGTCATACATTGTGCAGCTTTGGCTCCTTTTAATCCTTTTCTATGTCCACGTTTCACTCGCATCCAAGTTGAGGCTCAAATACTGTTATGTAGTATCTACTTGTTCTTTTTTTATTATCATTACACACATATACTCGTATTTTAAAATATTTTACAGATAATTGTAATATTTTCAGGATGATTCAATCAAATGAATATTTTTAACTCAGTGTTCACAAACTTATTTTAATATACGTACAAGTACAAAACATGCACATATAATTATCTATTATAATATATAATGCACGTTATTATACTTGAATAATCATATCACTTGTACTGCGTCAGTAACAATCACCGCTGAACAGCTTGTCCACGGCTCTTGGTATACTGCAGTCACTTAAGGGAGAGTGTAGTGTGGATGAGTATGATCTGAAACAGATTTTAATAGTCACTATGGGTATTTTCTGCTTTTTGGTATGACCAAAGAAGACATACATGCTTTTAAAAGATTTCTTAAGTTGATTTTTTTTAAGAAATTCTTTGACATAATGGAAGCGGACTTGGAGTTAGATCAATCACAGTACTTAACTATAGAAGAAAACTAAGTTATGAGAGAAATTTTTTTTTTTTGTAGAAGAAAAAAGAAGTATATAAATATATTAAAACATTGTGAAACATGGACCGGAAAGAGAATCACTTATTTAAATACATCAAGTGATAAATACGTCATTTTCTTTAGCAACTTTCTGTTTTACCTCCATAACTCAAGAGACACTCATTGGTGTTAGAAAGAACACAGTATTTAAGTGTAAATCAACGTCGTTATTTGTTTAATTTGAAATTTCATACAGGTTTTACTCAACTACAGAATATAAAATACTTAACACAAAAAAGAGCATACAATTTTTAAGATAAAAACAATAATTACTCATACTTTTCTGTGAAATAGCTCAGTTATGCCAATAAAGTGTATTAAGGTGCTCAATCTTAAATGTATTCATGTTGATATGAAAGTTTAGCAGAATGCTTCTTGTCTGAAGAGATGATGATAGTAGTTGTTGGTAAATAAATAAAATACGTCAATTAGCAATGCGGAAAGAGAGAGTGAATGAATGAATGAATGTTTTATTTATCGGTAAGTGGGTATTTATACATTTCAGAATGGGCGCGGGAGTGCGCCCGCGATATATTTTTATCTCGCTTCTGTGCGTGCCGAAATGGTCGATTGCAGTATTGCAGACATCGCAAATAGTATTGTGGGTAAACAATTTATTTGCGGAAACGGCGAGACAGCGTGATGCGTTCTCTTTCTACTGTGGAATGCATCGTAAATAGTATTGTGGGTAAACAATTTGTTTACGGGACTAGCGCGATGTCCGGCCGCGTCAATGTTTTGGTATGTGACCTTTAGACATATCCAAAGGTCGTTTCGTCGGTCGTTGACCGTATGTGTTGACAATATTCAGCGACGACCGTGGTTCCCACAAAAGGTATCATTATACGAAAATTCGTTCAAAAAGGTCATTGTACGCTCTAAAAAGCTCAGTTCGTGAATATGGCACCGAAAAATCTTAATTCACCATGACGTAAATAATTATCCAACACATCAAATGAAAAGTGGTCTATCAACAGATAGTTCACTGTTTTTGCTGTTAGTACTCGTAATTTGCATATGCACAAACACGTACCTCTTCTAACGTGAAGGGTTCAGGTCAAGTATATCCATTAAAAAATACTAAAGTTCTTTATAAACTGCACGTATGTCCATAAGAGTTCAATAAATGTGACTTATCAAACCCTTTTCCGTGCCACCATTGAGCAAGACTTTTAATAAAGAAAAAATAAATTTAACAAAATAATATCATTTCTAGGATAATTTCTAAAGCGTGCATTTAAAGCGTTAAACTTGATTTAGTATGCAATGCGGGAGAACCCCACTTGTGTGGTACGTTTCCTACAATTCACTACTAATTAAGTTAGCATGTCTGCAAAAGGAGAAAAATATTTTTTTCACCGAGTATCATTATTCATTGATTCTTATTGCTTCTTTTTACTAAGTTCATAGTTTAGTTTTTATGACCAAAACACGACTTGGAAAGATGTAAATGATTCCGGAGTCTTTGTGAGTTTGAATGCCACAGTGACATCTGAATCGGAATAAGCTTTTGTATGAAGGTCAATAGCTTACCGTGACTAGTCAACTTTTTTGGAAGTTTGACTCTTACGTAATGTTGGTGGCTTACAACTGAAATGGATTTGAATGCTCAATAGCGATGAAAATTTGTAAGAAATAAAATACTTTGATGTAATTTGTTTTCTATAGAATTTTTGTGAAAAAATGTGAACCTTTTTATGAGAAAACTGTATTTCATATTGTGTTTGAGACATATTTCATAAAAATATTTAATATTTTATTTTTCAAGAGATTTTTGTGAATGAAAATAAATGAAAATTAATTAATTTAAAACTCAAGGACAAATAGGTTTGTAGGGTGTGTCTGTTGTCTACAGAATGAAGTCTTTTGGAGTTCATACCGTATTTTTATGGCTCAACATTTCGAGAATGTTTTATTTTGACTGAATAATTTAAGCTTCTATGAAAACCGCGCAATTATACTCCTATTGCGATACACTGTAGAGTCCATTCTCACTCACAGTCGTAAATGAGAATGGACTCAAACGAGACTTCGTTTCGCATTGGCCAAGCGACATTCGGCATGCGTCTCTACATATAACGAAATTGATAGTCATCGAGTCCTGAAGATGATAATTACAACATTCTCGAAACGCTAGCACTTAGAGATACAAAAACACGGTATGAAATTCAATAGATCTTATACAATACTTAAGAATAATTATTACAAAAATATGGATGTCTATGCTAAGGTCAATGTAACATAGACGAAAAGTTCAATCAAATTGTTTCTATTAAGTTACTCAAATAGATTCTGGAAAATCGACTCATTTTATTCCTGAAAATGAAATATTTATTATTTCTTATGCAGAATATTCGGCAATTGGTATAACATTTCGCAGAATCTTTTTTAAAGCCTCGGTTTTTTAATTATTACTGTTTATTTATTTTGTTTCAACGGTCAAATGATTTTCATGGTACCAATATTAAAGAAATAACAATATATTGAATTTGACATTGGCATGTAAGCAGTGTTAAACAATGGAAAAAAAACTGTACAAGTCAAACAAAACAAATCTATATAATTCAATTCATTCATCCCGGCAAGAAAAAATCTTCACTTTACTCCTTTAAGTAGACAAAGACTTATGAAAATCCATACAATTCTCATATTGATTACAAAATCTGTGCAGTCTTTACATAAGAGTTGTACAAATGATTATTTGAAACCACTTCACTATGGAACCAAACATTTTAACGACAAGGCATACAAGTAACGTGTATCATAAGCTGAGTTTGTTCCGGATTATTGAAATGTAAGCTGATAATCTTTAACAATGTTGTGAGGTTAAAAATCTTTCTTCCATGTGACAAGGTTTTAGCACTAAAAAATGTTAAAGCTTACAAATTATTTTGTAAACTAAAATGTGATGGTTTAGTGTAAACCGTTACTACACCCTTTCAAAATAACATTAGGAGTAAAAAATTCTGTCTACTTCTGAAATCTTCAATTTTTTGGTTTTGGTAAAAATAACGTTTGATATTTTGAAATAATTGAAAAGATTATCTATTTGTAAAAGATAGACGTATTTGAAATATGTTATTGGAATGCATATTGGAAATAACGTGGACAGCAAAGTACATCAACATTCCCATATTGATAGAACTTGGGCTTATTGCCATGTAGCAATATCTTTCAACCAATCAGAAATATGTCAAAGAGGCGTTAAGTGAAAATTAGACTGGAATCTTTTTTTAAAAATCAAGGGTTCAAACTCGTAACTTTCGATTTGGGAATCAAGCGTCTTACCAACTAGACCACGGAGATAGTCTTACTTAGATGTTTGAAGCGCATACTGCCGTTTTTTGGACACGTTGTCAACTGACGATTGAGATACTGGGGATCGTCGGTAACATGGAAAGCAGATGAAGTGATTGAAAATACTCAACCTGTTGAACTAACCAGCTGAAAGATGCCACGTGATTCTCTGTAACCAGTGCTCCTTGAGCTGCGGGGTGCAGAGATAGGTAGAGAATAGTCGACAGGGAGGCCAGCGTTTCCAAAGGACTCATGATCCTCAGTCGCAAAGGATAAGACAGGAGAAGAAGGAACCGTCTGAAAATTTAATAAAGATCAAGTATTATTGTCATTTAACCACTTTCAAACATTTGATAACGAGATTCTGCATCCAAGATTAATAATAATCATTAGGTTATTTCAATAACTATAGTTCGAAAAATATGACTTGACCAAAGACCATAAATATTCATATCAACATATATATATATATATATATATATATATATATATATATATATATATATATATATATATATATATATATATATATATATTATATATATATATATATATATATATATATATATATATATATATATATATATATATATACAATATATATATATATATATATATATATATATATATATATATATATATATATATATATATATATATATATATATATATATATATATATATATATATATATATATATATATATATATATATATATATATATATATATATATATATATATATATATATATATATATATATATATATAATATATGTATATTTATATATATATATATATATATATATATATATATATATATATATATATATATATATATATACATACATACCATCACACAATTTTTCTGTCGGGGTAGGAAGAGAGGGCAGAGGTATTTTTCCGATTAGTATTCGGGGGTATAATGATACGTATGAGTACGGTCATGTCTATTCTTTAAAAAAAATAAAGAAAAAAACATGCCGGTGTGTTCCGATCGTCTTACTTCGGTGTGTTATCGGATCCCATACAGCGGTGTGGTTAGTGAGTTTGGTGGTGTGCAACAGCTCACTTAATTAAATTTAAAAAAAGAGAAAGAAGCAAAACTCCATGACACGGCTTCGATTTCCAACAAAATTGAGTTGGAATGGCGAGGGGATCTTCAACTACAAGGCCCAACATCGATGATGATATATTACTTCTACGATTTCGCTTACTTTCTTCGTATTCTTCATTCAGAATATTATTCACTTGATCCAACTATACTTTCCTTGTTCTTCCTCTCACACACTTTCCACTCACATTTGCACTATATGTCTGTTTTGTTAAAATAAATACTTTCAAGAATTGAACCTTTCAGCAATTTAATTAGAATTATGTAATAAAAAAACGATATTTTCTGCAACACAAGAATAAGAAAAGTACGAATACCTCTAATCGTTTTTTATGACCTCTTCGCTAGAACCCATTAATAAGACAGACCACGCAGAAGATAGAACGATTGCTGGAAGTTCACATCTCAGAAGTAGGACCATACATACACCTGAAAAGAAGAACAATAAATTATTCAAATCGTGTAGGTCTTCAATATATCAACAAAGCATTGAAGTAAAAATACTGTCAATCGTTTCAGTATCAAAGTAATTTTCATTAAAATTAATTGTATTCTAAATGTAATCTACTAATTTTATGATTTACGTACGTAAGTTTTTTCTGTCTACTAATTTTATGATTTACGTATGTAAGTTTTTTCATGGCACCTGCAATATTATTTAATTGCGTTAAAAATGTGTTTATTATAAAGTAAAACAAGAATGCGTTTCTATCTTGAAGACCGTGGAGATTTATTAAAGCACAATAATAAATTAAAGTAAATGTAACTTTGTTAATGGAAAGAAAGAAAACCAAATCAAATAAAAAAACCAAGCACAGCATATAAATCAATTTAGAAAAGTTATTTATTCAATAAACAAATTTAAAAGGTGTTGTGTTATTTTTACAAAAAAAATATATTCTTTACAAAATTGACAGGTAAGCTGAATTGTAGGTCATCAGCCACATTAACATTCATTTTTCTGATTTTTATCTCTGTTGTTATTTTTATCCTCTTCTAAGTAACAAGTAATGTAAGCAAAGCATTGTAAATGGTAAGCAAAAACTGTTAACATTTTGACATACCTGCAATATTTCAAACGCAAATTTATTTTCAATTCTTGTGAAAAGCTACACAAAACGGCTAAAAACTACAAGAGTACAGGTATCCAATCTATGGCCTGCAACCAATACAAAATATCAAATCTCACAAACAATTACTAAGTTATCAAATCTCACAAACAATTACTAACTTATCGAATCTCACAAACAATTACTAAAATGATATTTTTTTATCTCAGTCGGTACCAATGAAAGGTTCAATCGGGGAGTTTATTATCGTACGGTAATCTTTACTAACCAATCAAACAGGTGTATCATATATAGTATTGTGCCAATTGCTGATTGAGAAGTTACAAAGTTCTAAGGTTAGCATTAGTATGACAAATAAAAAATTGAGAGTAAAGAATTTAAATGAAAGTATGCAAAACATTCGTCTTGAATATCAGCAATGGCTTGGATAAAGGAGGGAAAGGGATAGAAAATTAGAATATGGAATATTGAAAGACACGCAATGCCATTGAAGAGAGAAATAGGTTTTAAGTCGCTATTTGCAACAAGTCAATGATGATGCAAGTCTCACAGCAGCTGGTAGCTAGTTCTAACGGTATGGACAGTCAAGGACGACGTGGTGAAGAATTGAGACTAGTTGAAATCAAAATACTATATTTTTTATTTTGATCTCAATATAACAACACCCATTGCATTATTTTATGAAATTTCTTCATGTGCCGTGTTCAGTATTCCTTGGTCATTCTGGAGAAAATATTTATACATTCTGCGCCACGAAACAGCCCCTCAACTGTCTGGATACCCGTCCACTCGTAAATGGTGTGTTGCCAAAAAAGGCGCTTTCTACCGATTTTCAGTCAACTCTCCATATTTACCTATAAATATTAATTTTAGACAGTGATATTTTTGTCATCTCAATAACTAACTCAGACAAGATATATTTCGCCATTAAATGGTTGGTAATCCAATATAATATCAATAGTAACGACCTCCGTAGTCTAGTTAATAAGACATTTGTCTTGCATCCGGAATTTTCGGGTTCAATTTCTGATCTTGCGATGGTGTCAGTCTGGTTACAATACTCATACGCGCTAACCGTGTTTGTTTTGCCTTTTCACGTGCGATGACGAACCGCTTTATTTATTATGTTTTTATTTATGACATTAAATGTCATTTAAAAGCTCCCACCCTATTCCAGCACGACGTTTTTTTTTTTGTATACGAGTATTATACACATACATTTCATAACGCCATGCCTCATTTGGGGTAGACAAAGAGGACATATCTCCACATTCTTCTATCCATGCACACGGTTCTAGTCTCGTTCACATCCATATATCTCATCATACATGCTCTCCTGTTTCTCATACTTTTAACATTTCCCCAAGTTAAAATCTCCGGACTTTCTTTCCTCGATCAACCACTTCCACGCCCTCCATTAATTTTAGACGCATACATTCATAACCACCTCAAGACGCCGTAAACATAGTTTGTAGTTCAAGTATACTTAAATATTGAAACTGTTTAATCCATTTGAAAACAAATATTTAACCTAACTAGTTTCAAGGCAAGATAAGTCGCAGATGACTTGAAACTAGTCCAATGGAAAATATATTTTTTCAAGTGGATTGAACAGTGTTTCAAGTTTTAATTATATTTGAATAAACGCTAATTTCCAGTGTTAACGCTAAAACTCGAGAAATATAGTTAATGTATTTTTTATGCATTACCTTATAATTTCTGTACCTGAGAGCCATAAAGTCTTAAGTGACTTTTTGGCCGAAATGAGTTATGCACATTTATGTTATCATCGACGCAGTATCTTTGCAGCCACAAAGCCTTAAACGTATATTCTCAACGGAAAATGGAATACGCGAAAACCATAACATCTTAAGTGCAAGTTGCTTTAGGGCCAGAATATCTTAAACGCACTTAAGACTTTATGGCTCGCACGATTTTTTGTTTCTGGCTTAGAAGTTCTTTTGTCTATGACATTATGTCATGTCGGCGTCTGTCAAACTGGTGTTGAAGTGCTGTCTGTTTTAAGTTTTCGGAGTTTTATTTGCAAATTTCTAGTGGTGATAGTTATATTTAAACAAACATAATTATATTGTAACAGTTTTAAAGTTACGATTGTTGTATTTTTCTTCATAAAATGTTTTATAGCAGTGTTTCAAGTAGAACCAAGAAGATGGTTAATAATGCCTCAAATATACAGGACATATCAAACGTTTTACCTCAGACAAGCACTGCATCTACTCGTTCTCTGGTACCTTATTCTGATTCAGATTCTGAAGAAGAAGTCATTAAGAGTAAGAAAAGAAAAATAAATCCCAGCAAATGGAAGAAAAATGTGAGAAAAACCAGAAGGCTCAATGGGAAATCGTATATGTCAACTGATGAAAAAATAGTTGAGTCCAGGAAGTTAAAACCACCTTGCAGCAATAGGTGCCGTTTTAAGTGTAATTTTAACTTCAAAGAAGATACCAGGGAAGCAATCTTTGAAAATTTTTGGGAACAAAATAGTTCGTGGGATAAAAAGGCTCAGTTTGTTGCATCTTGTATGTCAATTGGTGAGATCAAAAGGCCAAATCAAAATGACGACAGGAGAAAAAATAGAAATAAGAGTATTGTGTACAAATTTCAAAATAATGAGGGAGTAGGCATACAAGTATGCAAATTATTTTTAATGAACACATTATCTATAAAAGAATCTTACATCAAATCGATCATTAAGAGATTAAATCTATCTGGTTTAGTAGATTCAGATAAACGAGGCAAGCACAAACCAGTAAATAAAAGTTGTCCAGAGATTATTAATAAAATCAAAGAGCACATACTGAAATTTCCTTCACATAAAAGTCACTACAGTAGGGAACGAACAGAAAAGAAATATTTGGGAAGTGACTTAAACATAAAAATAATGTACAACATGTTCGTCGAACAATGTAATGTAGAGAACATAACTCCGTGTAAAGAATGGCTTTACAGGAATATATTTAATGACAATTTTAATTTTTCTTTTCATTATCCTGATAATGATACTTGTGACATGTGCGATAGTTTAGAGGCGAAGTATAGAAATTGTCCACAAAATGAAAGAGGCAATGTGGAAAACGAAAAGAAATTGCACATAGAAGAGGCAACAAGTAGATACAGGCTTAAAGCTGAAGATAAAAAAATAGCAGAAGAAAATTGTAAAATAATAGTAGTGATGGCAGATCTTCAAAAGTGTCTACCAACACCTTATTTGACAAATAGTCAAAGTTTTTATTTAAGAAAACTTTGGACGTTTAATTATACGGTTTATGATAGTGCCACGCCACAATCATACTGTATGTTGTGGGATGAGACACAAGGAGGCAGAGGTGGCAATGAGATGGCATCCTGTTTCGCCCAATACCTATCTAAAACCGTTACAGATGAAATTGAAGAAGTAACCGTTTATACAGATAATTGCCCTGGACAGAATCGTAACATAATGATGGTCATGTCATATTTTTACGCTTTAAACAAATATAAAAATGTGAAGGTGATCAATCATAAATTTTTATTACGTGGGCACACTCACATGGAGGTGGATGTAAGCCACAGTGTGATAGAAAGAAAAAGGAAGTCCTTAGAATCCATGACTATCTTTACATGTAATGATTGGTGTAATTTCATAAGATCATGCAGCAAATATTTCCATGTAATACCTATGAAATTAGATATGTTTTAGTCTTTTTCATCCTTACAGGGTGCAGGAGCACCTTTTACATATAGAAAAAAGTCATCGCAAGGAAGCCCTGTATCTTTATCCACGATGGTATGGATGCAGGTGAGGAGGGGAGAAGAGGGAAAATTATTTTATAAAACATCTTTTAAAGAAAATGATTTTTTAGAATTGGACCTCAAAAGGAATGTCCGAAGGTCAGCAGCAGCAGCTGTGCCTGATACATTGCCACAATTAAGACTCTCCAGGGACCCTATATCGAAACCGAAATATTGTGATTTATTAAAAATGTTGCAATGGGTTCCTGAAGAATACAAAGAGTATTTTAAAAACATACCTCACACTGAGGATCTAGGAGATTGATTTTCTTCTATTTTTTATTTCTATTTTTCGATTCTCTTTGTCTTTCCGTTTCCAATAAATATTTTTCAATTATAAATAATGGTTTTATTTATCACATAATGAATGGTTTTATTTATCACATAATGGAGATATTTTTGTATTTTTATTCATTAAAAACATCTGTAGTAGAACTCATTCCAATTCCCTTTGAAACAAAACAACTTATTTGCAGTGTGATAGTAATATTATGAGAGCCAGAATGTCTTTAGTGCGCTAAAATCCAAAATACTGAATATTTTTTTTAAAATCAACTTATTCAATATATGAACACTTACTCCGTGATCAAACTGTATGAATTTCACAATTGTAATATTAAAACTTTAAAAAATCTGAGAGAATAAGTGTTTATAAAACACTAATTTGCTTCTCCTGTAAAATGGAGTTTTTGCACTTAAGAGCTTCTGGCTCTCAGGTACAGATTTTAAAACGAAGCTTGAACACCGTGGACCAGAATGTCAATTTTCTTATTCATATTTTTTTGACAGCCAATCGTTTGGACCTCATGAGAAAATATTGTGACTTTGTCGGTAGCAACGGATGAATTTGACGGCGCAATTTTCCAAGAATCTTCTAACAATTGAATAGTATAATATCGTTGTACATCCGTGACTTTTCGACTGACCACGCGACCGAAACTAATGTTCTTGGATCCAGTATTTGTGCTGTGCGTGTTATTAAAATCAATCCGGAAGCAAATTCGTTTCAGGCAGTAATTAAATTAGGAAAAAAATGAATAAACATTTTAAGTGTGCATAAATCATGTACGAGTAGTTGCTCTAAAGATTTTAGATCGTAGAAATATTCATAAGAAATTAAAAAATACTTGTGATAAAGCAAAAGTCGAAAAGTAGGAATGTGAAATAGAAACGCGATATTTCCCTGTTGAGGTAGACAGAGAGGACATAACGCTAAACATTCCTATCACGACATTTCATTCCCTTCCTCAACATCCATATATCTTCTCGTGCACGACATATTCTCTCTTATCTCGCCGAAAAGATTCAGTGTATTTCCGGTCATTGACTTGCGCTACATGCAAATACACATTGTTCATTAACTTTTCTAGTTCATCGCTCTTTTTTACGTCGTCCTTAACTATCCATGCAGTCAAGACTCTGTAACCAGTTACAAACCAATGTTAGATTTGCTCCGTCATTGGCATATTTTAAAAGGCGACAGAAAAAACTCTTGTCACTAAAATAACGTGTTTTATTCCTGATTTTATTTTTTCTCCATCAACCCTTCCTTTTCTTTTGAATGATATCTCATTTTAATGTTTACTATGTATATTGTTCGTCAATTTTGTCAAGGGGAATAATCATTTGAATATTTTTTGCGACCATGTAACTTCCTTTATCAACTTTTGTTTGATTGGTCCGAAGAGATTGCCAGCTGACAATAAGCCCGCCAGATTGTTAAAATGAACTGTTGAATAAATAAATAAAAAAATATTTCTTGTCCTCCACAACCATATATCTTCTCGTGCACTATTCATGAAATTATATGGCTAAATCATGAAATTATATGGCTAGAAATTAGTATTGGGTAATAAGACTGGATTATGAATTCGAGTCTAAATGTCTGTCCAAACAACATATCTAGCATTACCGCAATGATGTGATGAATAGGAGAGTTATTATTTCTTATTGACATTATGGTTATATACTCGGGTGCTACTGTATCTGTCAGACGCAATTCGTTATTTTCTGTTTAATTTTTTAAATGCAATTGTGATTTACTCGTATTTGGTTTTAGACCATTGAGGTATTCCTGAAGCTGTGCACAATGTTTCATTGTATTAATTACTTTAAGTCGATAGCGGTGTATTATTAGTCATTTTAATGTGTTTATATTGTTTTTGCAACAGTTTTATTATTTCTTGCGTAATATTTAATAAATTGATGATCTTTATTTGTGGTAAGCGTTCATTTCGATCGATCTTTGTGTACCTTTGAGCGTTAGATATATTGATAGAGATTTTGCCGTTGCTGGTACGGGGTCTTGAATTATCTATATCTACGTGTTCAATATATAGGTGACGTGTGGAGCTTTAGGAAGCAGCTGAAGATAAATAATTTATGGAGGTTTTTATCAAAATTTATAATCACACTATTCTACACCTAAAGGCGAATGTGTTACTATCTATCACATATCTGAAGATTTACGAAGGTTTTTTTGTAGTTCATCTTCCTTTGGGATATTTTCTACGGGTTTCTTTCCAAAAATATTTTTCTAAACAAATGCAGAAGTACACTCAACTTATATACGAGTATATATTTAATTTGAAATATTTTTAATCTGTCAATACTAGTGGGTTCCTCTGGTTTGCTCTCTAAACGGCTCTGTATAAATGGTCCTCTTATTATTAATATTATTAACATCTTATTTAAATACCTTATTCCATCTGTTTTATGTGATGCTTATTATCAGCATTTGAATAAATAAACAGTGCTTTTGAGTCGAGTTTTTTTATGCAACGAGCTATGTTATACAGGTCATCTTTTTTGCAATCTCTGTGGTTAAGTTGATAAGTCTCACTAAATACATTTCGCTTTAGTCTGATATAAGGGTTGTTTTTGAAGATGCACTTCGAATGGCCAATAGAAATTTTAGCAAACCTATTAATTCTAGTTCTCCCTTTCAATTCTAATTTGTCAATGTCCAAATCTAAAAAATATAGTTTTAATAATAGATTGAATTTGTATTACCATATTCAATAGATGAAAGTGAAACGTGCACGTGGAAAAAACTGAAAAGAGCCTAATAAATGCTGTAGAAATGCGAGAACTTGAAGAATACATGGGGGGACAATTCATTACAGAATTTCAAAATGAAGGGACTAGGGATGAATGTGAACTTAAGAGTAATGTGTTGAGTGAAATGAAGAAGAATACTCTGAGACGTTTTGAGCATGTAGGTCAAATGGATGAAGAAAGACTAAAAAACCAATTACAGCGCAAATGTAAGTGAAATGCTTGGTAGAGGAAAACCAAAAAGTTGAATCAATTGAATGATATTTTTAAAGATTTTTTTTAAAACGGAATAGAAATTCTAGGGGCTGTGAGGATGTGGAAGAGGCTAAATACATGTTTCAAGCTAGGGAAGTCTTGCGCTCTTTCCCCTCTGCCTATATGATACCAGCAGGGAAATGGCGCAATACTTTGTATATATGTTAAACAAGTCATTTATGTATTATTATTTTTTGGCGATCTCTGTGGCTTAGTTTATGCGACTGACCAAAGATATTTCGCTTAAGTCTAACATGAGCGTTACTTTTGAAGATATGTTTATGCGACTGACCAAATATATTTCGCTTAAGTCTAATATGAG
Organism: Odontocerum albicorne; assembly: GCA_949825065.1. Lineage (NCBI taxonomy): Eukaryota > Metazoa > Arthropoda > Insecta > Trichoptera > Odontoceridae > Odontocerum > Odontocerum albicorne. The sequence goes on from OX463844.1 coordinate 16,400,241, forward strand.
TGTTACTTTTGAAGATATGTTTATGCGGCTGACCAAATATATTTCGCTAAAGTCTAATACCATATGAGTGTTACTTTTGAAGATAAGTTTATGCGACTGACCAAAGATATTCCGCTTAAATCAATATGTGTATTGCTTCTGAAGATAAGTTTATGCGACTGATCAAATATATTTCGCTAAAGTCTATTGTGAGTGTTACTTTTGAAGATATGTTTATGCGACTGACCAAAGATATTTCGCTTAAGTCTAATATGAGGGTTACTTTTAAAGATATGTTTAAATTTTTCGAAATAAAATTCAAATAAACCTGGTTATTCTACTCTTTCTCTTTTGATACTTATCTTCTTCCCAAATAAAAACCATGAACTTCTATATATGAAAAAATATACGCCAGCGTCAAATGATGTCCATTTCATAGAATCTAGTCAATCAACGTTCAAATCGAAAAAATATATATTTATCTGTTCTTGGAATCAAAAAAATAATATTTCAAAAATGTTCCGATTTTAAATGGTTTCGAAATATTTTAATACAAGCGACCTTGATTCAAGCGACTGGCGGCTTCAAGCAAAGCTATTCCAAAATAATACCCATAAAATTGTATAATTCTATGCCTATTTTTTAAGAAATATCTTAAAAGATGATTTTATGAAATTAAATGACTCCTATAATCCAAACTTAATTGTAAGTTTTTCATCCTTAAATTCATTTCGATTCAACAATCACACGCCTTCAATTAGATGTATAAATGTCAAAAAATCAAACAAAAATATTATTTCACTTGAATTATTCAAAGAATCGAATAAATTTACCAGAGAACCCATAAAAAGCATACTAAATTTCATTGTGTAATTTTATTTTATTTCACACTTATAAAATATATTAGATCAACTAATCCCGTTCAATTCGGTGTGGTTCTCAAACAAAGTATTTTGTCAAATATATTCAAATAAAAATATTTCACTCTAATGATAACATAATAAATCTTGATATAAAAATATTGACCTTGATTTATTCATTTAATTTACGAGCATACTTCAATGTTTTATGTCAACACATAACACTCATAAACTAACGGATTTATCAATCAACTTGCTTTATACCAGCTTAATATATTTTATGTTTTCGATGATTTTCATACATATTTATTTTGGTAGAATGAAATATTTTGTATCGTATTATACTTTTGCTGTATACAATATAGCTTCGTGGATTAATTGCCATATAGTTATCTTTAACAACCTGTCAGAAAGATTGGAATGATACCTGAAATGAAAACCAGACTAACATTAAAAAAAAACATTGTACAAATGGGAGTCGAACCCGTAACCTCCGGGCTGGAAGAAATGTGTATTACTAACTTAGGCACGAAGATCATCATTAGACTACGAAAGTATAATTTATAATAACAGATGCATTACAGTTTTAAGTGGATATTAGTTTTTATGGTTAATTTAGTGTGTTTTTAGTATACTCGTACATAAAAAAATCAATGAATATGAAAAAGTTACACTATATAATTCATATTGTTTTTATCAATTGTATTTGATTATTTTCTTTACTTTCCGAGTGGTATTATACATTGGTATTTTTAAACATTGAATTTTTATGTACTCGTATATATGAATCCTTGATTGCTAGATTAATGGAAGATACTTTTGGAATATATTTTTGTTTGACAATTGTTGTACAGTTATCTTTTGTTTTACAATTATCTTTTGTTATACAGTTATCTTTTGTTTTACCATTTTCATTGTGATATCTTAAATACAATTCAACTGTACTGTACATTTAAATGATAGAATGGGACAAATACATATCTAATTTGGACACTGTACATTTAAATGGTAGATTATTTTTAAAATGGTAGAATGGGATAAATACATATCTAATTTGGATACTGTGCATTAAAATTGTGAATTATTAAATTTTTAAAAATATATAATTTAAAACCAAATGTAAGGATTAGTAAACTTTAAACTACATGCGTTTCAATTGATGGTTGTTGATTTTGTATATTTTTATTTAGTAGTTGCAACCCGTGAAATATTCACGGAAGTGAAAAAAATTCTACATTTATGAAAATATATATTCATAAATGTAGAATTTGTTTATATATATCATTTATACATCATCCCCTTTTACACCGGTTCAAAAATTGTTAGCTAGGTATTAAAAATTCGTTCAGTATAGTTTCCATCTTTTCATTTATCACGGACCCACCGAGATTCATATTTCGAATTACTTTCGGAGAGAATCCAAGTATTCCTCTCTCACTCTCTTTTATTCAAAATTCAATTCTCGTATTCTTTCTTTGGCAACGGCTGTCGTATGGGTTTTGGCCTATTTATTTTTATTTATTTGATAAGTCTACTTTTGATTTCAATATAAAAAGTTGATTATTACTATTTCCGTTTGCACACCCAGCATGGACAACATATTATCTCCAACGGACCCGATTGGCCACTTGCCCTGAATATTGTGCGAGGAATCGGAGGTCTGAGAATTTTGATGATTATGACAAAAGTTTAGAGAGGAAAGTAATCAAACTTGCGCCCCTAAAGCAAGATATATGCTAAACAGCCTTTCTATGAATGGTACTGAAAGACCAGTCACAGAAAAACAGATTGTTACTGGAATACAAGTGATCTACTAACAAAACCATCGAGGACGCAAAAGTAATGAACTACATCGTAGATAGAAACACACATTAATATAATCTCCAATTAAATATTTTTGAAAGGGCAGTTTTAATAAAATAATGTAAATAAAATAGATTTCAATATTTCCACGTTTCCTATGATGATCGGGTGTTACGACAGAATAACAAAAAAATAAACAGCTTAGTCAAAACGAAGATTACCAAAACAAAAAAGTCTTATAATTAGTCTTATATTGTTTTAACTTCGTGTTGTTTTAACACAGCTCAGGGCCTGTACGATTTATACTAAATAAATAGAAAATATTTTTTTAATACCTTTGTTAGTAATGAAGAAAAATGCCTTAGAATGAATGTTACAAAATCTAAAGACGTGGTTATTGAAAAGGGTAAAAAGAAAATGTAAATATTTGGGTAAACAATGAAATATTACAACTTGTCAAAGCATTCTGTTATTCCAGAACTATTTTTTCATACGGCGGAAATGTGAAACGAGATATTTAACGAACGGCGAGTTGAAGTAGGAAACAATGTCAATGGACATTAAAAGTCATATATTTAAACCGAGTAATCTCGAAATATACTAAAATGATAGTTTACAACGAAAATAAATATTAGCACCAATATTGATGTATGGTAATGAAAGGTGGCTGCGGAAGAATGAATTATAGGAGTCGAGTAAATGCAGTGAAAATGCGAGCATAGAAAATAATATGTGGTGTGTCGGTGTATGGCAGAAAAAAGTGTGACTAAAGACTGATTAATCAAATTTATAATGCAAGTGTAATTGGGAGTCGTGGTAGGTGATGACCAAGTAAAACATAGTTACACAATGAATGAAATTTAAAAAAAGAGGAAAGATAAGAAGTAAAAGAAATAGGAGGAGTTGTATGAGAATGCACATCGATGAGTATAAAGTGAATAAATTATGTCATGATAAGAAAGTTTGGCGCTCTACCCTCTCTGCATACCTCGGCAGGAAAATGGCGATGCCCTTGCGGTCGGGCTCGCCCTACATTGGTGGGGTGTATCTCGGCCGGGGGACTTTTTGTGGGATGAGCCTGGACCTTTTAATGTCTTCTCTCTGGAATGTATTTTTTTGTCATCTATTTATTTTCAGTGTTTTTGTCTCTTCTTATTCTACACATTCAAGGTTGTGGGCTGAAAAACATCTGGTGTCCCCGTGGCTGGGCTCGCCCTATATTGGTGGGGTGTATCTAGGCCGGGGGGGTGTTATTAGATGAGCCCAGACCTTTTGATAGCTTCTGTTTTTTAATGTATTATCTTTTTAATGTGTTCTTGAAATATATCTAAATGTATTATGTACATACTATGTTGCTATCAATAAACTTGTATTTATTTATTTATTTATTTATAATATATATATTATATGTTAGTTATCAATTTTAATCTGAATATCCACAATAACTTTAAGAATTGTAAAATTTAGTTTAGGAAACATTGTAACAAGGAGTCACTGGACCGAAGACGCCTCTTCTCTGGAATAAGAAATATCGAACTAGAAATGTGCAAATCATGTCTTAATTATAGGCCGATTATACTCATCTATTATCACGTCAAATCGAACAAATTACAATATTAAGAAAATGTTCAGTGAATATTTCTACTGAATTGATTTTTAGCTGTTTCCACTAACAGTGACAGATGTGCAGTATTTTATAAATATTGACTTTTATTTAACATTAAGTTCTATGCAATGACCGAAGTTATGCTTAAGGCTTTCTACTTTCAAAAGGTTTTTTTATTATTAATAGGCCATCCACCCAAACTAGGATGATTTGTGCCATCAAATTCAAGTCATTATGAAATTTATAAATCAATATAATAAAACTATTTTTAAATGATAATAACTAGACAATTTAAAATTTCAACTGATTAAGCTTCAAAGATTAAACAATCGATCTATAAGTGGAAAAGTTCCACGAAGAAAGAAGAAATGCAACATTCATTGGACGCGGCAAAGATACGGCTTTTGGTAAATTAAATCTGTCTCGCAGAGGACAACAGAAAAACACATGTCCTCTAGTTTCATCATCCAGACCACACTCGCAGCGGGGATTCTTCACAATACCCATTTTGTAAAGTGACTAGCCACCACGCAGTGGCCCGTCAAATAACACATAACAGGTACTTCTATCTTGTTCATTCATATTATATTAAACCATGGTTTCAAAGGGAAAGAATGCTGGATTGATTTATATCTTCAGCCCTTACATAGAATATTAAATAAATAACAAAAAGCTAAAAAAATATTTTTGTATAATATATTTTCCATGAAATATTTCGAAAAAAATATAAATGTTGAATATTGTTTTTTTATGGAATAATAAAAAGCTTTTTAATATGTAAAGAAGTTATCCGAGATAATTGTAAACAATTAACGATTTCTATAACCTTATTGATAAGACGCCTATCTTGCAATACGGGTTAAATTCCTGATGGTGACCAGGTTTTTTTTAAAAGGCTTCCTTTCAAGTCTGGTTTTCAGTTGAGGTTTGTTTAACATCTTACTTTTTGGTCGGAAGAGAATGCTACACCAGGTTGTACTGTATACAATGAAAGTGTTATACGAGTTTAATATAATAACGTAAAATTAAATTAATGATAGCACTTTGAGTGGTTTAGAGTTTAGACGACGTCCATAACCTAGGGGGTGAGGGCTGGACTTTCCTCTTCCCTCGGTCGTCTACCACGACTCCCACTTATCATATACTTTTATTATATGATAAATTTGATTAAACAGTCTTATTCTGTCATACATCGACCTACCATCTATTATTTTAATTGCACACATTTTCACTGCATTTACTCGACTCTTAATAATTAATTTCCTACGTCCACGTTTCACTCCTTTACATCAATTTGGGCACAAAAACATTTTGATTATGAACTATCATCATCTTAGCTGATTTTGATACTGTCTGGTTTGTGTTTATACATATATGATACATTTAGGTGGACCATTGACTTTGTTTCCTATCGCTATACGCCGTTCGATATCCCTCTTAACTCTTCCACAATTTTTATGGTAAGCAATTAAAAACAATTTTTAGAGTCCATCGTTTTTTTTCTATTCATAATATTTAAGTCGTGAATCTATCAGTCATACTGCGATTTCGGATACACTTTCAATTTTTAAGTTTTGTTGTCAACATTCTTCAGATGATAAAATTAACCATGTCTTACAAGGCAAAGAATCTCCAATAGGCAACGTCAGACAGCTCGAGGAAAACATCCAGGAGACTATGTACCCAATAGTTGGATGTGATTATCATCGATGGACGGCACTATGACGCTCTCCCCAAGGTCTGGCAGTGTCGAGGATGTGGAGATGCATCGAAAAGAGTTCCCGATCCTCAGTCTAGGTGGCGACAAAGAAGAAGGAAATCTAAAAAAGAAATGAATTTTTAAGTATAAAATTAATATGAATATACAGCTACAAACCATCAAGCAGTTGACCTGTCGGGATAGGTAGAGAGGTCAGAACGCCATATTTTCATATCACGACACCCATCCTTTCATTTTCTCTACATCCATATACCTAAAACTGCACCTACGATTTCCCTGACTTGAATATTTCCTCCTTTTGAAACATTATTCACATGATCTAACCACACTTTTTTTGGTATTCAACTACTACGACTTATAATATACTCATATTTGCACTATATATTGTATACATATGTGTATATATTGTATACATACGAGTGTCATATGCCATTTCCCGGACGGTCTTTTTTATGATATAAATAAAAAGATTCTACATAAGAGTAAAGAAATATTGGCCTATACATAATAATACTCACAATTATTAGCAGTCAAAGATCAAACGCGGAAGTGAAATAAATAACGAGAAGAGGGGTGATCTCGGTTCCTTTGTCTCTGATCATATCAGCGGAATAAAGCGGTAAACGGATGCAGTCTCCAATAATGTTTTCTCCCCTCAAAGAAGAACAAGAAAAAAACTGATATAATAATAAAACTCGAACGTACTGCTTTGTTACGCACCGCACCGGTAGCGGGATATAAAGATGTAGTGTTTTATGGTGATTATTTATTGGCGGGGTGAAGCCCTCCCCCGCTTCCGTCGTGGGGCGGCTTCCCCAGGAATGGGGCTCCCGACTATCTATCGCCTGGGGCGCCACACATGTTGGGGAGTGATGAAACCGGTGCGCAGGAGGGGGTTGTTATATTTTTAGTGGGTACTTAAAGTTCGAGTTTGGTATTTATTTGCTTAATTTACATAACAAGTACTCTACTTAAGTCACTAAAAGAAGTATTGATTATGAAAAACTTACCTGTTTGTTTTTCTATGGCATTTTTCTGTTTATCATTTTAGTAACCTCTTTTCACATTGAAAGAACAATATTTTTACTATTGTATTGTATGTTATTGCATTACATTGTGTTGATCAACGCTTACGTTGTATAAAATTTGACATGGTGGGTTTATTTCCGTATTTATTTTTGTTCTAATCTTACAGAAAGTTTGTGTGTTCATTTTAAAGTAACCTGAAATTAAGTTTGTACAAAAAATATATTTTATCATCTTAAATTATTTCATGAATGATGAATTAAATATAAATATTTGTTAACCGAATGATTTCATCCTAAATTAATGTTGCTAAATGGTTCTTAACTTGAAATTCAAAAGGTGTAACAAACTAACTAAATTAATTTTGTTAAACAGTTTTAAGTAAGCCATTAAAATTAATCATACACATATGCTACGTTGTAATTTTCACTATGAAAACATTTATCAAAAAATCACTTGAATGATGGTAAATATGGCTAAAGTGAAAACGAGATTGATGTCCCATTTAAAAAAATTGAGGAACAATGGGAATCGAACCAACTTCTTTCGGGTCGAAAGACAGATATGTTACCAACTAGGCCACGTTGATCTCCACACGTGTTCAATTGAAACAAAGAGATATGTGATGGCGATTTTTCCTTTAATATTCAAAGCAACGTTTATATGACAAGAAGACAACTGAAACACATTTTATATTTATAATAGAAAAATTTACACTAATTATATGTTATGTTTTCCTGTAGTTGGTGATTATTTGTGGTTAATTCCGCCGAGTTGTTCGTTTGATGAAAATCTAGCCACTTCGTGAAGAGTAAAAAAACCTTAAAGAATCATTTAAGCGCATTAAAACATATAGTCTTGAACCGGACATCATTAAAATTGGCTAACATGATGCCTAAAACATTACTATAGAACCATCTTTGATGTACAAAATTTAATTATTTAACAGTTAAATCTGAAATAATCAAAGACGGTAATTTCGACCAAAACGACATGGAGCGTTCCGAACGACCAGTGGACTTCGATGAGGACCGCTTAAACTATATTATTCATGAAGATCCCCTTGAAGAGGATATTACCGTCTTTAAAACGCAAATACCATCGACGAGCTGTCCTTTCATTCATAGCATCTTCACCGTACACTTTGCAAATATCGCGAGCAGCTTTGGCAGCTTTATTCTCTCGATTGAACGCGAACAGAAGGAGGTGTCGAAAATGCTCACTTTCGTCTACTTGTCATTCCATTTTCAAGGCTTGTAATCAACTAAAATAATATATATAACGTAAAAGCAAATACAATTTCTTATAGAGCAGAAAATTTTCTTTCGAATGACGTATAACATTTACCATTTTGTTTTACTTTTGATGATCATTTTTAAATTGAAAAAAAACGGACACAACTTATGTTAACACCTAATACAACAAAATACAGTGTGACTGAAATAATTGCTTCTTTATTCCATCACTACATCCTTTAAAGCGTCTTCCCATCATATCCCAAAAAAATCTTAAGAGTCTCAGATTAGTGGCTGCCTAGTTGGATAGCACCAGGCAAATACTCGTAAACTGAGACCTCTAGATCGGTCCTTTAGATTGGCTGGCTATACATAATGGAACAGAATTTATTTGGAGTGTATGCAGACTGATGACATATATGTTTTTAAAAAGATTTTTAATTCATAGAACGCGGTCTTTTGGGTAAATCAATATTAAAAGCTTTGATAGTTCTAATATCCTTATTTTTATTTACACAGTGGCAGCTCTACGCCATTCAATGGCGTCAAACTATCAAAGTTTTTTGTACTATCCTAAAAAACATTTAGGATATAATTACATGAACGTCATTCAAAAAATTTATATTAAATGAACCTTTTCTGAACTTTGAGCAATTGAAATAAAAAAATCTTAAGTCAAAAACATAATATATTTGCATATGTTTAAACCGAGAACTTGATCGATTCAAATACTGTTTTAAAACCGGAAATACAAATAGACGTTTTATGCCATTTGCAATCCCAACTACGAAGGCGTGTTGAACATATTACTATCTTCATCTGTAATTATTATGAAGTTAATGTCTTATAATTATATCTTAAGGTTAGTACAACATTAAAATGTGTTAATTTTCGTTAATCAGCATGTGTGTAGCTATTTAATGTGTTGATATTAAAATTAATTGAGATGAAGGGTTTTTTTACCTCGTTTGGAAAATAAATCTTACATGCGGTGAGATTTTTTACATTTTTATATGATTTGTTAAGTACGTTATCATTTTTCTGGCGATCTCGAAATGTTGCCTACTAAATAAGCCAAATATTTCCTTTTAACCTGAAACATCAAAATTTATGTTAAAAATGGAATGAAAAATTCTTAAAAATAAATTTATGCTTAAGTATTTTTATTAATATTTTCCTAAAACCATAAACATAAAAAATGTTTATTACTTTATACAAAAAAGGGGGGTTTTAATAACGTGAACGTATATTTGCAAAAATAATTCTTCCCGAATTCCTCATATTTCAGATATGCACTTTATAACTGCGTATTTCATAGATTTATGTGGAGAAAAACGGAATTTAGACATGATTTTTTAAGTTCTATCGGAAATCACACCCCATCGTTTAATCTATCTTAATGTCAGTCATTAATATTTACAGACAGTATTAAAACTACTTGTAAATTCGCATTAAATGAGGTTTTTGAATACATTTTTACCAGTTATAATCATAAATTATGTTTTTCGATATTTTAGTAGAAGGTTCTATGAGATTTGATGTTTTTTTTTAAATATATTTTTTGTTGAAAAGAAATGGTAAATGTGCACGATTTTAGAAAAAATGTTCAAGTAATACAACATTAACATAAATATCATCCATTATATAATCAGAAATTCAAGCCGTGTCCTTTATATTTACATAATTCATTTTAATCTGCCAATGATACAAATTCATTCTTGTATACTCTCTAGTTTTACAATTATTGACAGTGTGGATGTCCGTTATCTGGGTGATGCTAGTGAGTCCGTTATCTGGGTGATGCTAGTGAGTCCGTTATCTGGGTGATGCTAGTGAGTCCGTTATCTGGGTGATGCTAGTGAGTCCGTTATCTGGGTGATGCTAGTGAGTCCGTTATCTGGATGATACTAGTGAGTATGATACTATGATGATACTGAGTAATCGGTGAGCAAACTTCAACGAACACAAAATATTTGTTTTCGTTTCATAATCAACCTAAGAAAATACTACCAAATCCCTCTTTTTTTCATATATATCTTAATTTTTTAATGTGAGAAACCATTGAAATTCTCATATATTGTCCCTTAACTCTCCCGACGCCTCCTCATATTTCGTCGACAATGTTCAGCGACTTCGAACACGAACTCGTGCTACGCTCTATCAGAGATTGGTTTTTGATTTTCGTACTACAAGGATCTTAATTTTTCATCTCGTCTTTTACTTGGCATGCTGTTAGACTCGTTAATCAGCTACCAGCTTATATAAGTCTCGCATCAACGTTGACGTCCTTTTTATGAAGATATTTTTATTCGCTTATGCGAATAAAAAATATTACATCATCCTCCAGTGACATAACGTGTTCATCCCAGATTTCCATCATCCTTTTTCCAATATCCCTTCCTTTCCCTTGGCCAAGGTGAACTTGTTGATTTTGTTTATACGAATTATTTATTTTTGTTTTTGCTTGTATTATTTTAGTACTGCATAGTGGACAAAGAAACATTTGTGAACTCTCAATGTGTACAAAAAAGGCGGGGTAAAGACATCAGAAATGAATGTATGAATAACATAAATGTTTTAAGTAAGGTGAAGACAGGAGCTTTAGATGGTTTGAACTTGTGGAGAGAATAACTGACAAATGATTGACTAAGCAAGTATACAAGTCAGTAGTGTCAGGTTTACGTGGAAAAGTTGGAACGAGGGAAACGTGACTGGATCAGGTGGACCAGATTTTGAAACAAAATCAAGTGAGATGAATGAATAATAGAAGATTTTGCATGACGAAAGTAAAAATGTGGCTAAAGCGAAAATTGTACGCTTTGTTAGAAAAATTGAGAGATATGTTCTCTCTGCCTACCCCGCAGTGCAAACGGCGTGATGGAATGTATGAGTCTTGTTTGTGCTCCCCTGATGATAAGGTGAAAGCCTTGAAACCGGTAGGGTTATACCGTTATAAGAAATGGAATAAACAGTGTTTAATAAAACAAATTACAATGTCTTTAAACCTCCACAATGTTAATGCCTTAACTGTAAATAATATAAAATATAAACATAGATATTTTCCTTTGCATCACTAGTGTAAACCCTTTTATTAAAAACAACTTTGTAAATTTATTTTATGTTTAACTGGAAGGGTTTGCCCTCGGGCAATAATGCCGCCATATTTTACAGTGTTCAATAAAGTATTTGATTAATAAATAAATTAATGTTTCGTGCAAGTAAAATGAAATATTAATAATAAAAAGAGAATAATCAAAAGAAAACTTTTCTGTCTATTTCAACAAACATATATTATGTTTCTTTATCAGCAAAAACATATATTTTTTTCTAAAAAGTATTCATAAAAATACGAAATTTCGTCTACAAAATTTTCTTAAGAGGACAATAATATCAGGGCATATCCATAAGTCAATTTCATTATTACAGATACAAAGCAGAGAGCATCTTATTTACAAAAAATAACATAGCGAGGAAAGTTTTATCATTACAATCGATGATTTCAGGAAATAAAATAAAAATATATTGAAATACGAAGGAGACATCACTACTGAAGCGGTGCAATAAATAATAAGATACCCTTAAAGAAAATGGGGGTAGAGAATATATATCTAAAATACGTAAAATAAACCCCGAAGAAAAATTGGCAAAAAGGAAGAATTGTTTCTATATGAATTTTTTGTATCTAAAAACATGTGATTATTTTATATAGTTACACAAATATACTTCTTAATCTATGTACATTTTGTGATAAATATAAATACACTTTTCTTACTTTCATTATACATACATATATACTATACCGTTACGTTGTTTCCCTGTTGGTTGGCAAAGTAGACAAAGCTACATACTTTCTTTGTCTTTTTTCAAAATATTCACTTGTTCCAAACATACTTCTCTTGGTCTACATCTACCATTATTTATTTGTTTATATTTGTTTCATCATTCGATTTATATGCCCAAACCACCCCAGAGTTATCTTCTTCACCTTACTCAACACATCAATCTTAAGTTCACATTCACTCCTAATACTAAATTCCGTATTCCGTAATACATTGTCACCCCATGCATTATTTTCTATGCACGCATTTCAATATCATTCATTCGACCCCTATTCGTTTTTTTCACGTTCACATCAACATCAAGTTGATACTTGAATATATTATGTACTATAATCTTACCATATTTTGATACTTTTAAGTTAGAGTATACATGTTTTAGTGCCCCATTGACTTTTTCTATCGCTTCACGCCCTGTTTCCTATCGCTATCCGCCCTTCAATATATTTCGCAACTCTTTCTACATCTAATAAAATAATACTTATATAGCAGAATTCCTAAACTTGTTATTATCTTTCATTGCTACAAGTAACTCATATATCGCATTTACTTTCCTTTCACATTCATTTTCAGATCTTTTTCTTGGTATCTCTCATAATATTTACTTATCAATATAAATATAGCACAGATTTTAAAATATTTAATAACCATTTTTGATAAAATACACATTTTTTTAAATTACACTTTTAACTTGTTTCAAAATTTCACAAATTATTAATCACATGTCTGGATTGTCGATAAGATCTTAATGTTGTCATTTAAAATTCTACTGTCATATGATGCGATTACGATACGATACACAAGTCCTCTTGTACGAGTATGTTAGTCAGCCATCATGTAGATAGAAGACGCACGTGTGTTTATTATATGCAAGCTGTTGCACTTCAGCAAATACGCAGGGTTGACAGATCAAACCCAAAGTTTCAATGGCAAACGTATCAATCTTCCAAGAATATCTATCTATTGACTTAATTTGTTGCAGCCTTGTGTTAAGCAGAATTGTTAATGAGCGTACATTTCATGTTTATTCAAAGTGGTTTCAGAATGTACGATAAACAGCTTTTAAGCTGAATTTCAACATACATTTAGAAGTAGTATGACCTAAGAGTAAAACCAGTGTGGATGTAAATCCGCCAGGAATTGAACCTAGGGTGTCCGCTTCCTGTGAGTGAATATTATCCGTTAGACCGCAGTTACATGTATTAAAAATTAAAAACCATTAACTGTTCTTTGTTACAAAATATTTTTTTAAACTTTTCTGTGAAAAGAAAAGGATTTTTTTTGTTAATAAATACATTTTTTTTACTAACCGCAGAAACATAGATAAGAACCGTTAATATAATTTTCGATACGGTTTTTATAACGCCGTTTTGCTGTTAATAAATATGAAAAACTACAAATCAGCGAAATAATTGATTATATTAAATTAACGATGCAAAAATTAAAATTTGTGACATTTTTTCTAAGTTAGAAATGAGTCAACGCTTTTAATCGGAAATATTTTCTCTTGCGCAAATAGACAAGTATTTTCCGCCCGGCGGAGCGCATGATTTCACACAAAGGTCTGGGGAAATTTAACTAATTGGCTCTGCATTGGATGCCAGATCAGTGCGTACTTTTAAATTGTGCCAAGTTTTTTGCAACTTAATTTTTGTATTTTCAAATGTTTAGTAAAGTAGTAATAGTTAATTTTTAGGGATGAAAAAGATGGGAGGCTTTAGCATTTGTTTAAATAACTAAAGAATATACCTTTGATGAATAGCAATATACCATGATTTTTGTGAAAATATGTACCGATATATTTTATGGCTTTCGCGGTTCTTCGTCATCAGTTGTGTAAGAACATTCAAAGTGTTATAGTACGAGGTTCGGCTTATTAGTGTAACGTTTCGATAACGTTGCAATTTTCAGTTTTAGATCTATTTTGTAATCAACTTCGTTCGAATATGACCACAATGAGTTACTAGTTCGGTTTGAAGTTGACTACAAACAAACCTTGAAGATGAAAACTGCAACGTTTTCGAAATGTCAGCATCATAAACCGAGCCGTGTGGTACAACACTTCGAAAGGCCTAGTATAACTAATATATATGTGTATACAAGTGTTTTTTTTTATTTAAAACTTTCTGAAATGCATCTGGAAAAGTATACATATATCTATCTATATTACGGTTTTTTTCCTAATATTTAGCTTCTGCAATAGAAATATCATACATTTTGATGTAAATATATACGTGAGGTGCATAACCGCGCGGTAACACACTGGACTTCCGTGCCGAAGGTCGTCTGTTGAAACCACGCACTGTGCTACTCCCCTCGAACGACACAGGCACCTTTTTCGCCTATTGTTCGAGGGTATAAGGATACCTATGACTTCAGTCATATATATTCTTTAAAATAAATCTATAAGACTCTTGGAATAAGGAGTCTTGTTTGTGCTCTCCTGATGATGAGGTGGAAACCTAGAAACTGGTAGGGTTATACCGTTATAAAAAGTGGAAGAAAAGAAAGTGTTTGACTAAACAAATTATAAAATAAATTTCTATAATTTCTTTAAATCGAATTAATTGGATTTTATTACTATTTCCTTATATACGTACAACTTACTGGTGGGCTCATTACCATGTGGCAGATGTTCTATCAAACTCTATGAATAACTCTTCCATGCTTTTCATGGGAATCTGTTGACCGAAGGACATTTGACGAAAGCAAGCATGTTGAGGTCTTCACTTGGTAGTTCATCAAATAGGAAACCTTCTTAATCTTATTTTTTTTGTTTTTAACTATCTATTTTTTTGTCAATTTTTATGCGCAGTTTCTGATTTTACATTACAGTATTAAAGAATATGTTAATGGTGAGGAAGCCCAAAAATCCCATCACACTATATCATAATTAGTTAAATTGGTTAGAAATCGTTTACAGGTTCATGTATTGTCACTTTTATATAACATTGTTAACTACCCCACCGCCCCTCAATATATCTTCGAAAATATTCAGTGGTTTCCCGATTATAGACCTGAGCTACACTCAAACAATGATTACTTTATAGCAATTCAATTTCGACGTTCTTCCTTCTTCACATCACCCGTTACTGTCCACGATGCTTTCTTTAAATAACGACTAAAAAAATATTATACGAGCAAATCTCTTCAATAATGAAATGTGTTTTAGCATACTCGTGTATCCTATTTTCTAGCAAATATTTATTTCAAATTTTTTATTTATCTTTTAATGGTCGAAAAAAAATGTAAATTATATTAAATAAAGAAATATATGTTTTAAATAACGTTGTAACCTTTTGCTTGACACTTACCTGCATAACTCTTGTCTGGTCGGTTGTAGAAATGACCGTAGAGCAATAACTGCCCGTTCGTTTAGTTTATAATCAAATGTTTTAATAAATAAAATCATTGAATTTGTTTCTAAAGTGTACTTTACAGCTAGTATTTAATACACATATTTAAAAATAAGGCTTACCGTTTTGAAAATAAAAACCCCGTCCTGCACTGGCTGCAATAATCGGGTAGATTTCGCCTGTGTTTTTGAAAGGAATGAATATATTCAGGAAGTTTCAACATGAAACCCTCTATAGTAAGTAGGTAGTATTTCTATCATAATCTACCTAAAAAGTAAATAATCGGTTAATTAATACTGTAATAGTTTATTATTACAGACAATATACTGATGCTTTGAAGGGAAAATGTTGCCCTTGTCAGACTGGACTACGATAAGGCTGTTTGTTATCTTAACGAAATTTTGGAAACCAGCCAGGAAATAAAGACACGAAACGGAAAAACTCGCAATGTGTAATATACACCTCAATTTGGAGTGCAGATACGCACGCCGTTTTGTTACATTTTTCCCTAATTCTGTATAGACTGAAAGCAGGACATTAAAATAAAAACTTTTTAAGAAAAAAACTTTGAAAAGTGGACACATCGACGTGTGCCGTATATTTCTGAGAGTGTTGAGTCTGTTATGTAAAGTAACTTAATTACGCCCACCATTATAAAGGTAACATCAACTCTTTAGTAACATTTCAGACATAAAAATAATACATTATTAATAGGACTAGTCACGTTTTTTTAATGAAATATTATATTTTTAATAAACCTTAAAATTTGTTTGATAATACATTGATTTATACTGCTATTAAAATTCATAATGTGATATTTATCGACCAAGGTTACAAGTCGACATGAAATAATATTTTCAATCACTTTTGATAACCTTATCCCAGCTTAGGGTAAAAAGGGCTCAACCTGCTTCAAAAACACATCAAAGCGGAAAAAATCAAATTGTAAATCCCTATACGAAGCAAAAGGCGAAAAAAGAAATAAATTACATCGCAGAACATTATTCTTACGTCTTAAATGTCTAGGTAAGTATCGCGTGCCGAATTCAGTCAGGGGGTGTAAACTTAAGATTTTAAGAACTATTTAAAGTATTATTAATTTTCTATAGGTCCTCACAAAAATATAAAGAAATAATTGAGTAAAACTAAAAAATACGTTATATTTACCTTGTATAACCATGTATATAAAATAACTAAATCATAATATTCAAATTTCGTTAACGAATTGATTTCAAACTTTGTATCTTTGTATTTAAGTCATTTAAAATGGATGTCTTCATTATATCTTTCGAATATGTGTCTGAGAGATATTCCTTCGGAGAGGATTAGAACTTTGACATCGATTTCATCTTTATTTGATAAATTTATTGTTCCGAATCGATCCAATGGGGTAGGCCGTTGCTGGTATGTGGTATTAAAGGATCTACCTTGAAGTGTTCGATTTATAGGTGACGTGTGTGGCTGTAGGAAGCACTTAAAAACAACCCTTTTTGGGGGTTTTATCAAAATTAATGATCATATATTTATTTATTTATTTATTTATTATTACACATGACAAGAAATATACACATTTTTCAAAAAAACAACAGGTAATTTGATTTGGACATACAATTTTAATGGATCTGGGTTTGTTGCCTTTCATTTGTCGTATTCTCAGTAAACTAGGTTTTTGCCTGTATCTCACTGAGGATATTTAGCATGAAAAAATAAATCGATACTTCTTTCCGATTTGTGATTACACAAAAACAAAACCCCGTTGCACGCTCTCATCAACCTGACAAACAGTGACACTCAACTACAACTGGAAACATCTTGCGAAATTCAACTCCTCACACATTATCACTCCAGAAAGACCAAAAATATTCATACCACAATATACCGCACACAATCATAAGAATAAAAATTAAATTTAAAACAAAAAATACACAAAAACAACAAGAAGAAACCCACACTCACGAGCTCACACAAATCTTTCCCACTCGTCATTCATCCTTAAAGCCCAAGTACTCAAAATCCTGTCGCAATAACAACCACGCTCCGATCGACTATCTAAATGGTTTTCCTACCTTTACCTTTATTGAAGTCGGCACGCCATTGTATGTAATGGGAGCCAAATAAGCATATTGCCTTTGGGCAAAAGAGGTTTTAACTCTAGGGATGGTGAACATTTCATTAGTGGCCATGCGTGTCATGTATATGAACTCTACAAACATACATTTACTTCGCTATACCTACAGTCGAATCTGTTACTATCACATATCGAAAGATCTACAAAGCTTTCTTTGTTGTTCGTTTTCCCTTGGTAAATTGTCGGTGGTTTTCTTTCTAAATGTGTCTTTTTAAACATGTACAGATGCGGGGAAGAGTCCAATTTAATTGGTGCAGGCCACTTTCTTCCTATAAATATACTCAACTCATGTATATTTAGTTTGTAATATTCGTAATTTGTCAGTAAAAGTGCGTTCGAATCCTGAGTTAGAGCGCCTTTGAGGAGAGTCTACTCTCTATAAATATACTCAACTCATGTATATTTAGTTTGTTATATTCGTAATTTGTCAATAATAGTGCGTTCGAATCCTGAGCTAGAGCGCCTTTGAGGAGAGTCTACTCTCTATAAATATACTCAACTCATGTACTTTTAGTTTGTTATATTCGTAATTTGTCAATAATAGTGCGTTCGAATCCTGAGTTAGAGCGCCTTTGAGGAGAGTCTACTCTCTATAAATATACTCAACTCATGTATATTTAGTTTGTTATATTCGTAATTTGTCAATAATAGTGCGTTCGAATCCTGAGTTAGAGCGCCTTTGAGGAGAGTCTACTCTCTATAAATATACTCAACTCATGTATATTTAGTTTGTTATATTCGTAATTTGTCAATAATAGTGCGTTCGAATCCTGAGTTAGAGCGCCTTTGAGGAGAGTCTACTCTCTATAAATATACTCAACTCATGTATATTTAGTTTGTTATATTCGTAATTTATCAATAATAGTGGGTTCGAATCTTGAGTTAGAGCACCTTTGAGGAGATTCTACTCTCTAAAGGACGCTATATAAATTGTCTTTTTATTATTAATAATACTTTTTAAAGATATTCAACAAATAAAAATATGTTTTGTCTAAAATATACTGGTAATGCTTACACAATTCAAAATATATTTTAAGAGTTAAGTTGTAAGATGAATTGTGCATACATTTTTCGCGTTCTTATAATTTTCATACTTTTAAACTTTTTGCTATTGTTAGATACAAAAATACACTAGATAAACTATATAAAAACTGAATTTTTGACACAGGCAACACTGGAAGATATTTAGAATAGCGAGAAAACCAGAGAAAAAAATGTGCATTATTGTTACCTTCATCATTGCAGTGTCGTGGTCATCTGCAATGTCTGGAACTTGGTGTAAATTCACACCCATCCTTTTCGATTCTGGACATTTTTTTCATTTTGAAGGCAGTGTTTACAGAGGATACAGAGACAGTCGTATTTCCTCATGAGGTGTTGAACTAAAATCATTTAAAAAAACTTGGTTACCCTAGTGCATAAATTTGACTTTTGGAAAAAAAATGTTTAAATAATTCTGACGTAAATTTGTGGAAATCCATTACTAATGGAATATAACATTTAACTTTTTTTCTTCCAGTTTATATTTTAGCAAATAACTATGCATTTCAATCCACACTGCATTAAAATTTTAATTTATCATATGTTTTAAAAACACAACAATATAGTAAACAAATATGTGTTATTGACACTTTAGAACCAAAACTTGAAAATAAATAACTTGAACACCTTAATTTTAATTTTACGCCCATAATTTACTTAGTTATTTTTTAATTCTTCTCAAAACATTTTTTAGGAAATATCTGACTAAAGCAGCAATAAAATAATTTAATATCCCCTGACATTGCGGGTGTTGTGAAACTTCCCGCCACAAGTCGGCGCCGCGGGATGAAAATCGCAAACATATTCTCAATTTGAAATTTATTGTAAATCGGTCACCGGGGAGTCCCCCGCCCGCCATCTCCCATCCTGCAGGCCGCCACGGGGTTTTCCCCTAGCAATTTTCTCGGGATGTGACGTCATCCATAGAGGCACGCGGGGGTGGGGCAGGCATCAATCAAAAGGCGCGCAAACTGGTGCCAAACCAAAAGAGCAACGCACCCCATACGATAATAAAAAAAATTATCGAATTTCATCATCCAAAGAAATTTTCACTCAAGACTTCTATAAAAAAAGTATAATTTCTTAGTATAGATTTCTTTGACCGACAATTCAGACGTTTCATTATTCAATTACCTCAAAGTATATCCATCGTTCAACTTAGTAGCGACCACGGAGTGAAATCAGTGTAGCAAAATAATATATACATCATCAAATAAAAATTTGAATAATTTGGGATCTGCAACCCAGTTGGAAAGTCTCCGAATCCGAAGGTTGCGGGCTCGATTCCCGTTGTTATTGATTTTTTTAAAAGAATTCTAGTTCGATTTTATCATTGTTTTGGTTGGTTGGAAGAGAGTCGTTATGGACGTTATGGTAATAAACTCGTCAGGTTGTACAATATACACCAGAAGTGTAATGAATAAAAATGTCAATTCTGAATGCATTGTTTAAGTGGAAACAACAAATATGACCTGGATACAAACTAATCCAACTTTTTTATCGAAAATTCATGATTAAGCATACCAGAACATATCACAATTGCTGACATCTGCATTGTGAATAAATCAGTATTTTATGCGAATAAATACACACAAACCAATTAATTTATTTGTATGGGTAGTTTGTATTTAAAATAATTCAGTTATAAAAGTCTACATACATTGTGCCTAAAACATTGTTTTTTCAATTAATAAAAAAATATTTTTGCCTTCTCCTTTTCATATAATTTTCCTTTTTCTTCTTTAAAGTTACTCTCTACTTTAGTTAAAGTTACTGAAGTTGGTGACCATCATAGCTATCTTGGCCATTGAGATAGCAAAAATGAAAAAATATATGTTATCACAATGAACTTCTTTAAGATCTCTAAGACACACTTATTCTGCCCTGAATTTTTCCTTGCAATATCAGTTGAAGGATGTAATTTTTTTTCTCTGCATTATATATATGTCCATAGATGGCATAATTACAAAATTTGTCAACAAATGAGACTATCAACACTCTTCTTCAAGCACTTTTCTTTTAAAGCTTATATTATCGTTTATTTGTCGAGAAGTCGAGAATCAAATCCTTTATTTAAAAAAAAACTCTATCATCTGTTTCCCTGCTTTAATATCTTTGGATTGATCCTATCGATCATTCAGCTAGCATCCCAGATATTTATATTGTTTGACTCAATCAACAATTTATATCAAGAGATACCTTTGTCTATACTTTCTTTAACAAATAATCTTTGAGTATGTAAAACATCATATTCAAAATTCCTTTTTTTCTCTTCATTTTATCTTCCATCGATAGTTTATGTGAAATAAAATTAATTTCGTTATTGAACACATTCCTATTTTCCTGAAAATCGATGTTTGTTCTGAGGAAGATTTCTTATTTATTAAAACCATAGCTTTAAGACAGACGCTGATTCAAGATATGCAGAAAAACTCAGTGCAAAAACTGTAAAGATCTTCATTTAGCCCGTTTCATTCTTATTTCCTGACTTTCCAGAATCTTGATTTTTGGATGACAGCAGGTGATCTGAAAAAAAAATCACTATGAAACTTGTTTATTTGTTATATTAAATAAAAATCTTAGTCTAGACGAATTTCATAGACTGGTTAACGAATTTAATAATAGAAAATGGTAGAAACTGATAGGCCGGTTTCTCTCCGCGAAAATATTGTCGAGCTATTGAACAAATAAGACCCATCACATTCTACAAGTTTGACCAAAAAAAAAAGAAGACAGATATACATGTAAGTTTTTCTTAAAAAATAAGTTTAAAAAGCAATAGCCTCGTACTTAATAAATGTAAGTGATGTGCAAAATATTTCACTTAAAAGTGAATGGATGGAACTTCTGATCATGGACTGTCCCTCCGATCTGGTGACGGTAGAATTCTTTGTGTTTCAGCGCATTACACGTCATCTTTTGCTGTTCACTAGACTCAACTTTGGAACCATCTTCCTGGCTCAATTAGATGGGATTCATGCATATCAATATTTAAGAATAAACCAAAGAAACGTTATTTATCTTATAATATTCCTCTTCACTCAATCCCACAATCCGATCAGTTCCCATCTCACACAGTTCCATGAGATTTATCATTAACTAAAAAAATTATTCGTTTTTCCCAAATATTGCTATCATTCACTTAGTCAAAAATATAACGTGTTTCTTCCTCCTTTTCTTTCCACCGTCGTTTTCTTTTTCCTTTGATAATTGATATATTACTTTAATTCTGTATATTGTACATGAATTTTGTGCAAATAAATAATGATTTCCATATTTTTTGCGACGACCCTTATTTACTTTTGACTAGTTGGTTGGAAAAAATGACTCTAAAAGAATGAATCCACCAGATGTATTTGCATGAAACTGTTAAGTAATGTTTAAATTGTTTTAAAATATGCTAAATGGTTTTAATTAAGACATTTAGATTTCATATTTATATATTGAAGTTTTTAAACTTTAACCTATACTAACCGCGCTTTCAATAATTCGGAAATCGCAAGTGTTTGATCCTAATCTGGACTTGATTCCCACATCTCCTTAAACTTCCTGAAGGATTTGAATTCCGATTTGGAAGTTGAGCGATGCGAGCGCCGCTTGGGAATTGCGGCTGGAAGGGAAACGATATTTTGTGAAAAAAGGAAAAGGGAGTTTTATAACTATGTATTGCCACACAGCGAAATACAAATTGGGGGGCGGGGGGCGGCTCAACCAATCTGCTCGTGCTCCGTCCCTGTCCTACGTATTGTAATCAAACGTGGCGATGAGGGGTAGTTTTACGAACGGGCTTGTTTTTACTATAAAACTCTATCGGGAAAATGTGAAGAGATTGGGAACACCAACACGTGTGAGAGGAATCGTAAGGGTCTCACATTTGACATGTTAAAATGTGCTCTCGAGTATTTTGATTACCTTGAATGAGGTTCATTTCTTACTACTTCAATTATTGACGAGAAATTGACTTGAAATATTATAGTTTACTCTTTTCTACACTAAAAGTAAAATCGTGTTTTGGTACCATAATGATTATTATTTTTGACATAAAAAGTGGTCATTGCTTATAATCAATTTATGTAATATGTATTTGTAACAATGACTCACGGTATCTACACTACGAGTACTCAATGCTCAGGTCATCTATTATTCAGAGAAGAGGATAAAATTTGAAAGGATTATGCTTTGGGGCAGTGTAGAGACGACAAAGCAGACCCTTAACTCGATGAACTGACCAAGTTAGGAACGCAACAGGGTCTTCTATGATGGTAGCATTTCGCAAGACCCAAATTAAGAAAAGGTGAAGAATCGTCGTGTGGACCAGAGAGATCACGACAGGCTTTAAGCGCCATTTTTGTATAAATTCAATTTCATTTAATTTATTCATATGTTATCCCTGAAAATATCATAATTAGATACATGCGGACATGTGTTGGAGTGTTTTGTCAGGAAGCACTATTATCTTCGGCCCCGATGACCCCAACCTTCGCATTAAAACTTTGTCAATCGTCATAAGTACTTCCTCTCTTATATATTACATCTTCACTTACATAATTCGTCGTTTCTCTAACTTACCTCATTTACTTCTTTTAAAGTTTTCCCCACTCGGTCCAACCATATTATCCTCGATGTTTATTTACAACGTATTGCCTCATGATACGAGTAGCATTGCCGATTTGTTTTCTCAGTATTTTGTACTCATCCGTTAAACGTGCCTTAATCATCTCAGATTTATTTTTTTTGATCTCACTTTATATTTCACTCTTTAGTTCTCATTCGTCCTTTAAAACAACATTTTCGTATCCATAAAACATCGATCGTCTGCATTAATTATTTTTTTAATTTCTGTAACCTAGTTGGTAAGAAGCTTGTCTTCCATCTGAGGGTTTCGGGTTTGATTTTCCGTGATACCAAAAAAAAAATGGGTCCCATTCTGGTTTTACAGTTTGTCTGATAATAATACTCGCACGCGTTAGATATGAAAAGTTTATGAGATGCATGTATTCTAACACGAAGGTTGCGGGTTCGATTCCCGTGTTTTTAAAACATTCTTACAGTTTGATTTTTTTAAGGTTTTTACACTTTTCTGGTTAATTGGAAGAGGTAGACCACATGATAGTACTGTATACAACAATAGTGTTATGCAATACGCGTGCGAGATATGTGTTTGTCCACGTGCCGTAGTATTCCAAACGCGAATGATGATGAACTTGGAGTTCTACGTCAACGCCAGTGGTTCTTAACCCAAAGGGTTCATTGTTGGGATAAAGATAATATTGCCTCCCTTCCACACTTTTCAACAGGTCTGTATTACCACTTTGGATATGTTGAGAGCTATCATACAAATGAATAAATAATTATTAATTTCGTTTACATTTATAAATTTAATATTTATAGACCTCGTTTTTTAATATTTATAGACCTCCTTCTCAACCTCCTCGGCCTAGTTGATAAGACGCTTGTTGTCCAACCGGGAGTTGTGGGTTTGATTTTGAAAGCTTTGGACTGTAGACATCGATAATATAGTACAACTTGTGCAAGTAAGTATCGTAATAAAATATAACCCCCCAAGACAGCTTTTAAATTAAATAAAAAGTGACTTATTATTGTTGCTGAATAAATTTAAATGAAATATTATTGTATAATTTCCGAGAATCTAATTTAAACCGGTTTATTAATAATGGATATTCGCGATAAAGAAAGTATATTTTAACCATCTGGTCCCTTCGATAAGTAGATTAGTGTGAACCTTAGAGACAACGTTTTTTGGGAAGACATATCAAAATTAATGATTATACGAGTATATATGAACACTAAGCACATACACTCCACTACACCTAAACTTAGTGTACCTATCACATATCGTAAGATTTGCAAAGGTAACTTTGAAGCTCGTCTACTCTTGGTAAGTTTTCTGCGATTTTGTTACCAAATGTATTTTATATATACAACATATGCAGATACGGATAAGTTCCTACTCTAATGGTTGTAATCACCACCTTTCTATCCTTATACTCGACATATTTATGTTCATTTTGCAATAACTTTAATCTGTCAATATTAATGTGTTCAAATTTCGAGTAAAAATATCCTGTAGAAGAGTCTGTTCTCTAAAGTGCACTTTATTAACAGTAATTTAATTTATTTATTTTTTATTTTAATTCTATTGAGCACATATTTAAACATGGTACATCTAGCGGGCTTATTGTTGCACAAAAAAATCCACTTTTTTTCGAATTTCGAGTTAGAGCGCCCTAAAGGAGAGTCTGCTCTCTAAACGGCGCTACGTAAACTGTATTTTTATAATAATTATTATTAGTGTATCTTATAAATAAATGTTTATTTACTAGAAGCTTTTTTTTGAAAAAAAAACTGTTATTTCGATATTACAAAAATCATCCGCTTGAAAAGAGCATTTACGTAATAGTACCTTGTCTGCCATAAAAATACAAGTGTGCCCACGATCCTACATTTTGACAATAATAAATCAACAATAAAAGCAAAACAGAATGTCATTTTGTTTCGGTTTATTTATCCGAATTGTCAATACTATAAAAATATCGCGTTGACTGCAAAATTTCACGAATATATTTATTCATAAGTCTCATCCACCTAGCATTACGTATGGAAGACAGTAAAACACTCCCATAAAAATTCGCTCGTCGAAGGAATAAAATACTTTTGCCGAATGTATTCGTAGTGGGGTAGCCAGATGTTCTTTTTTGATGGATCGAATTTCATCATTGTTGTTTCCAATTTAACCATAAGTTGATAAGGCTTAAATGCTCACAACTTAAATTAATTTGATAAGGCTTAAATGCTCACAAATTAAATTAATTTTAATTCATATATTAATAAACTGTCAGTAATGACGAAGTAAATAACAAAACAAATGTTACAAAAATCAAGCATTATCACTCATTATAAACTTCCAAGCTTCTTGTGTTGTTATTTATACTTCAACATGATTTCTTGTGTTGTTATTTATATTATATTGTTCAACAGAAAAGTTATATTTTCTTAATAAATACATTATTTTTCATTGTTCTTCTTCTTCTTCTTCTTGAATAATGGCCGTGAGCTCATATATATGAAGGAGTATACGCCAGTGTCAAATGATGTCTACTTCATAGGAACAAGTTAGTTATATTCGCATGCGCGACATCGACGCACTTGGTTGCTGCATCCGTAGTTGGTATTTTGAGTATACTAAAGCAACTCGACCCGGGACTACTGTAATCTGCCACATGTTGATTATTTTGTTTTGGTGTCTATGGATCATCACTTGACTCTGGCTCCTTCATATATAGAAGTTCACGGATATTATAAAAGAAAAAGGTTTATATGGAGAACATCACTTGATACTGGCGTATACTCCTTCATATATAGAAGTTCACGGGCATTACTCAAAAGGAAGAAGGATTCTATTGTTTTTGTACTGTAACCCACGTACGAATGGCGATATTTATTAATGTTGATGCTTAGTCGCTCTCTCGAACCTATAGTTATAACACAGTTATATTAAAATTAAAACAAGGGCCCCATTCTGGTATAAAAGTTTGTCTGATGGTAACACTCGCACACGCTAGACGTGTGCGAGTATTGTTGCATTTCCACCTGCGGTAGTATTCCAGCACAGTTTGACATGTATACGATAGCAAACTGTGAGTTAGTTGTTTACTCCAGTGATTATTAACTCAAAGGCTCAATTAGTAGGGCCAATGACATTATTGTCTCGCGGCCACGCTGTTCAACATGCTTGTATAATGAATTCAGAAATGCTGGGTGTTTTATACAAATTAATTCGAATTAATAATCTAAGAGGTAAAATGTGGCTTAGATATTTTTTTTAATATAAACGCCCATTTTTTTAAAGGCTTGTACGGTTTATAGAGATCATGATCAGCAGTAATTAGACAGTGACTCAGAAACGATTTAACAGATAATTTAGAATTAATAAAATACTCCGAAATATTTAAATAACATCCTTATATGTTACTTTAAAATATATAATAATCGTTTTTATCACATTTTTTCGTAATATTTTAAGAGAAAAATAATTCCCATTGTAAATACTTAAAAACAGCCACCACAATATGGACAAGCGCAGGCCGTTCTTCAAAAATAGCATTTGTTTGCTTAACTTTGATTCCATTTTGTTCCTTTTGTAAGTGGAAATAAGTCTCAATATCCTAAATCATAAGTGCGTTATTTTCTGTTTCTTTTCAACAGCGGCGTTATAAATGTGTATAAAGGAGGGAGAATTGGGTATGGGGCTGTACATAAATAAGCGGGAAAGTGAGGGAACGGGGTGGACATCACAAAAAACGAAATAGCTACGCAAAAAACGGAGAGAAAGGAAGAAAAAATCGTCACCATATTTGAAAATGTAGCTTTTTGAAGAGGTCCATTCGAGTAGTTTCAATATTATCAGATAAAAGAAAAAACTTCTCATCGGACATTTTTCGAGATTATATTGAAAGATTTGCTTTATCTGAATCTATTATAGGAAATAATTCTTCATATTTTAAATGATATTTCATATTTTGTCGGATATACGAATCCAAGACAGTAAATTTAAGTATTATTTCTTTATTTCATAAAAAATTGTAGAAATATCTATCTCTAGAAAAGAAATCAAAATACCTTAAATAAAAAAATCGATTAAATATTTGTTGAGAAGATAAGCAGGCCATCTCATGGACTTAACAATTATTAAAATATCAACTTTTCTGTGTAGTGGTTCCTGTGTTGTGGAGCTCATTCAATTAAACGGTTTTGTTGTCGAACTGATCTTGTAATAGAAGCCAGATACTTGGATGAGGAACTTGTAATAGAAGCCAATACTTGGATGAGGAACTTAAAGATATACTCGTATATTTAAGAGGAATCACCTTTGAATGGACTAAAAGTTTTTATAGGATAAAAAATAGTCAATAATCTTCCCTGAAGTGTAATAATACAACGAGAAAATTAGAAATGGAAAGGTAAAAATATATGTAAAGAATTTTAAATGTCCATGATTTTGCATGTATTAAATTTAAAGAAAATATTGTTGTACAGAGCTTTAAGTATTAAAAGTAACATTATATAATATTTAAAATTTTCTAATCTGTCTCTTGTGAATTCAAACTTACAATATAGTATGTATAAGAATGGCTGAAATGACATACAAAGGCCACTTCAGGTAAAGCGATGATATTAGCGTTACAAGAAAAGTAAGATATGAATTGGAGAGATGCCGATTCTGAGATAGGTGACATAACCATACGAAATGCGTGCGCCGGCGAAGCGATGCGCGTACGCACCACTAATGGTTTCACCAAGCGAGCCTCCAGTATTCAGACTGTTTATATATGATTCGTTATTTGTACACCTAATAAAAATAATGATTAGATATGTATAAGCATTCGACTTTCATTCGAGAATTCCGTCCACCACAGTTCAAAATGGTATATAATGGCGAATGTGGGTTTCTGTGATCCGTAGAGGCAGTGGTATAATTGATAACCCGCCCGCAAGGCAAGCGGAGGACATTCGGTTTAAGTTCCGTCAGCCATCTTTCGTTTTAGTGGAGTCCTCATCAGTCATTGTCTCGATAATTTGATGTTTTTCTCCGTTCATGAAATTAATAATTCCCTGATAAAAAAACATAACAGGCTGAAAGGAAAAAAATATTTACTTAAATAATAAAAGTATATCTAATTTTTAGGGAAAATGCGTTATTACTATGATATTTTGTGAATCAGTACCCGAGTTGAAATTAACATAAAGGAAAATTCTCATATCACATTAGTTTTTAAATATAAAGTTAATTATGAATGAAAGTTATTTAAATAGTTAAAATAAAAAGTATTCGAAATATAATAACATAAAAAAATATTTTATTTATAATGTATGAAAAATAATAATTTGCTAATGAGGTTGCGTGTTTCGCATATTATTTGAAACAAAAAAAAATCGTGTAAGGTGGTTGGTTTTTATTTTTATAGAGGTGTCGTCTGTGTCTCTTGTTTGGATGGTGTTATAGTTTAAACAGGAAGAAGTTATCTAGTGCGATAGGCAAGAATTTTTAAATTTTTCAAAGGGAGGTTCTTTTCCAGCAGAAAGAACTCTCCATAATGAAATAAAAGTAAATTTCTCCATAATGAAATAAAAGTACGAACCTCGCAATAAAGATTTTATTTTCCTGCCATAAAAAGTTAATAAAAAAAATAATGTTAGTTCAGTATATTATTATTTCAACTGTTTTTTTTTTTAAAAACATTTGACTTTCTTTATGTAATCTTTCGACCTAATTATAATGTTTCGCATTTTTAAGAATTATTTGAATTCATCATTAATTTAAATAAACCGAGCTTATTATACGCGCACGCAAAGATTCCGGATTTTCTGTATAAATCATATAAAAAAGTACTGAAGTCCACTCCTATGCTTTAATGTGTGAAATGCAGGTTGCATGAATTAGCGAAGGTATATTTTTAATATAAAACGGCTTGTTTTAATGATTCGGCAATTAATGTCCCGGCTATGTTTGGCCGATGCATTTCGTTAATTATGCACATGCACAAATTTAATTGCAGATACGCATTTTACAGGGGCTTATCAAATCATCGGGGGAAATTGATAAACAGTAAACTTTATATTAACTATCGTCATTCCTTATTGAATAACACTTTCAGAGTTTATAAAGTGTTACTAATATTTTTTCAAAATAATTTTTACGAAACAATGTTGTGAAATATTTTTTTTTTGTTAATTAATAATATAAATTATTTTCAGAATCAATATCTTTAAGGGTTAATTTAGAAATCCCAGATTATGTATTTAGCAGCCAGTTCCTTCAGATAATGCATTTTACAATTATTGTGATCTAGTTAGAAATACGCCTGTTTTCCGACCCGGAGGCTTCGGGTTAGATTCTGGTTTTCATTTCAGACCTCTTTAACAGCATTCAGGTTGCTTGTAAAAGATTACCATGTGGTAATAAGTATTGCATTTAGGGTTAATTTAGAAATCCCAGATTATGTATTTAGCAGCCAGTTCCTTCAGATAATGCATTTTACACTTATTGTGATCTAGTTAGAAAGACACCTGTTTTCCGACCCGGAGGCTTCGGGTTAGATTCTGGTTTTCATTTCAGACCTCTTTAACAGCATTCAGGTTGCTTATAAAAGATTGCCATGCGGTAATAAGTATTGTATTTGATAAAAGTGTAATAAAACAATACAATATAATAAATTAAAATAATAGATATGTGAAATCATTAAGATTTCATTGCCTAATCATTATACTTAGATCACTTATGGTCACGCGATTTCTTAAAGATTTATCCTTTCTGAATTTTGTATGTACATGAATAGTATTAATATATGGAATTGGTTCACATTGCTAAGTCGTATCCAAGCGATTAGAGTTCTCGTTAAGCCACTGAGTTTGTATACTTCTTGAAGTGGCCAATATGAGAAGTGTTGTATAACTTTTATATTTTTCCTATGTGATATTCAAGGAATTAAATTCAAATTTATCATATGCATGTATTCGCGAAGTTCCTAGTGTCGTTTGACGATACATTTTTGGGTCATTTACGTGTATATTTTTGCTCTCCATTTGGGAGTCATTATCAAAATCTCTAGAAGGAAGACAGTTAATATATACTCGTGTATCACGAAAATTGTTTTAAATGTTTGAATCATATAAAAATAATTATAATTACTTTTATGGCAAGTTTATCGTTTTTTAAATGGTGCCCATATTTAATAAAAATATTAACATTCCAAATATATTTTTTAAATTTGGGAAAGGCAGTATTTTTGATAATTTTAGGCAAAGACAAAATATGATGTATTAAACACTTAAGATTTTAAAGTGTAAGTCTTTCTTTAAAGTGTAAGACTAAACTTTCTCTTTAAATTGTAAGACTAAACTTTCTCTTTAAAGTGTAAGACTAAAAGTCTTAAGTGTTTAGGACATATAATGTATTAAACACTTAAGACTTTTAAAACTCGTGATTGTAATTTGACTATTTGAATTCCTCTGTAATGAGGTCTGAAAATATTCGTAAGGAACCAATACTTAGTTAAAATAAATTAGTAACAATTTAAATATTGAGCTTTCAAAAAAACATCAACTTAAAAAGATCATTTGTTGGTGTTTAAACATTTAATAATACGTTTTAATTGTTCTATACAATATTGAAAAATAATTCGTTATTTGAGAGAAAAATCACACGTTATGCTTTACACTTTGATTTGATATGCAAGAATTCAAAAAATTCAAGAGAATTTTAGATTATTTATTGTATTACACTTTTGTTGTACACAGTATAACTGAGTGAATTTATTATCAAATCGCAATCTTTCCGACCAACCAGAATGATTTAAAACAGGCTTAAAAAGAAAATCAGATAAAACCCTTTAAAAATGTGTGAGTATCAATCAAAATTGAACCCGCAACTATTGGGTTAGCAGATAGACGTCTTACCATCAAAGCCACGGAGATCATTCTTCTTGTTACCCTTAAAATTATTTAGATTTTATATATATACGAGAAAGCTTCTAACTATAAAAATGTAGAATATTTTTATTATTCTTTATAATAAATGATATCAAAGAAGTTTCGTTACTGTGCTGTAACAATTTTGAATTCATCACAAGAACAAGAAAGCAATTAGCTGCCTCACTTAAATAAAATTATTGAAACCAAATGCTATTCAATTACGAGAGAGGTGATGATAAAACTTGAATTAACCCGCCGTATTTCAACTAATTAGCCTAAGAAATTTTAATATTTTCCACATACATGATTTTGCTATATAATTTAACTTTTCTGTTAAATGTATGTAAACGATGAGGTGCATCGTTGACTTTCAACAACTAATTTGTTTTCTTCCGTCTGAAACCAGATTTTGATTAATGCAGCATGTAAATAAATGTGCATATCCGTATATTGTTGAAATTTGTCTAATTTGTTATAATTAAATGGTTTACTTACTGAGCATTTTTATTTATATCAACTGTTTTATTTTGGAGTAGACTACATTTTAGACCAAAACATCGCTATCAGGATAAAGTTATGGCATACCAGGAGACAATTAGCAACTGAGACTGATGGAAAGATATTGTGATGGAATAATAAACATGGGCATCCATGATCTTGTTTGAATATATTAAATTAATCGTTGTCGTCGTTGCTGAGCATCCTTGTCGAGGATCCCCTCGCCACTCCAACATCAATTTTGAGCTGCTCTTTCACGTTGATCGTGAGATATTTTGTGAGAAAACAGCTCAATCCTAGATGCGCAATCCCTCCCGCAGATGTCACAGATATGTGGATCCTGCTGAGTTGCCTGGGAATGCTGGTGGATGTTCGTAGCACACTGACTTTCTTATACGTCTAGCCATTGAGAAGTCATCAGCCCGAGAACATGTGGTTTTCCATCCTCCACGATCCTGAATCACCTGGTTCCAGTCCTTAGGCGCCCCGCGTAAAATCAGCGACTCTCGCAAACTGTTCTTATAGCACTTTCTCTGCCTACCAACCCTTCGCTTGCCCACTTCTACTCGGTAAAAGACGCGTTTTAGTAGCCTATGATCGCCCATGCGTATCACATGTTGATCCACTGTATAGCTAATTTTACCTTTACAGCCATATTCTCTATAGTATTACAATTGGAGCGTTACAGGACTGAGACATTTGGGACATGTTATAGGTGTGACTTGATGCAAGGTGGATTCAGAGATTATATATTGGATACAGAGATGGATTCTTGAACAAAAGTGATTGTAGTGTTTTACAGGACTCAGACGACAAGTTAACTTGTCAAAATATCGGGACTACATGCTTTGATCAAGGCCTGACTGTTATTTTATTTTACATTTGGTACAGATCCATCTTAGATATATAGAAATTAAATGAATGTGAAACAATAAAAAAAAAACTAAATATTGTGTTATCATAACAGGAACAATGATTCTTACACTTCGCTAAGAAGTGATTTAGTTATGCCTAAATATTATTAAGGTATACAAAGCTTATTAAGGAGTATATTCAATTTATTCTCCGAGATTTCAATATTGGAAGACATTTAATAAGGTATTTCCATGTACGAGGGGTGACTCTTTTTTGACTCAGATTGTGAATACGGCACAAAAAATAATCTAAATTCATGATAGTACGAACAAAATGTCCGGTACATTAAACAACATTTTACCAAGTAACAAGGGGCTTGCTATTATTTCCCGTTAGCAATTTGTGTGTGTATAGTATCAACAGGTGCGTAGATTAGATGCTTTTTTAACGTTTAAGAAGTAATATTCAAGCATACCGATAAGACTAATATCCAAACACACACATCTTACTCTTCGAAACAGAAATCTCTTTTGGACTCGATACGAATGATAGGAGGAACTATGTTGCCTCCTACTACAAACACGTGATGTAATAAACAATTGATGGTCCGAACACATATATGAATAAATCTGTATATGAATAAAGAAGTTGATATGTACGTTTTACATTAGTTTACAGGAGAAACAATATTAACTTTGATAAGCTGTTAAAATCAGTACAAATAAACATTTTTTAAGTTTTTCCAAACAATATATCTTTTGTTTGGATAATGGCTGGCACACCAAATTTTGCCACAATATACTGAGAAATGTTTTCTATTATATAAATTGGGAGAATAAACACAAAATGACAAAAAACGGACATATCAACTTCTGCCATAACGCCACAGAAATGATCTTACATGTAAAATTCTACTGGCTATTTTCAATGAAATCGTTATATAAACACTTCCAACAACATCTAATGCTAATATTACAATCCTCCCTTTATTATTTTATTGTGCAACTTCATGATTTACGAATAATTAACAGTATAATATATTTAGTTATGAATTTTTAGTTGAGTATTGATTTACATACCAAACAATCATACCCATCACGTTTAGTCTCTTTTAGGGTTGGAGAGGACAAATCTCCACAACTTTTTATACATGCACACAACACTCGCCTTGTCCACATCCATACATCTTGTCTTACGTATTACCCTGTTTCTTGTTTTACTCACCTTTCCCTTAGTATTTTTTCCAGCTGCCTCCTTTCTCTCTGTTCATGGTCTACCTCTATTAATTCTAGTCCAAGACACTTTTTTCGTAAGTCTTTCGTAACTCATTTTCTAAATGTGGCTACACCATCTCTAGGCTCCTTTCTTAATTCTTCTTATAATATCGATCTCTTACAAATAGTTATATTGGATCTGATGAATTTTTACCCTATCATAGATTGAAATACCAATATATTATTGGATATAAAAACAGCTATGAGTCGTATGAAAAAGGGGAAAGCAATTATTCACTTAATTCAAAATAATAATTTTAATCGCGTCATTCTAATTAATTTTATTTTTCCTAATTGCATTTAACTCCATAACTTATAAAAACTAATTTTAAATATTTGTTCATACTCGTAATCATTAACGCGTTCTTGTATTACATGTTCGTGTCAAAAGATTTATTTATTGAATATTTTCCTCATTTTTAGTTAAACTAGACGTTTATTATGTTTACTTTTAGAAATTGAAGATATATCTATGGTATGCAATAATTTTATAAAATAAATTGATTTTAATTGTATATGCAATGATTTCTATCTTTAATTACTTTTAGTCGGTAATTAAAAACAAATATTGAATTTGAAATACATACTCATATTTTATATGAACTTATGTAACTTTCCTTACTGTATATGTTGTAAACCAATATTAAAACGCGATGCAAAGATAACATAAAAACTAAAAAAAAATTGTAAAAAATCTTATCCAATTCAAAGCAAATTAATATATAAGCATATTGAAATGGGGGAAATTGAAAAGCATTTTGTTTGTAATAATTTTAAAGCTGGCATGGAAATAACAAATGTTTTTACATCCCACAAATAGTAACCTGTATAATTCATTTTAAAATGTGTCGAGGATTTATCAAAGTTTTCAATAGTGAAGACCAACATTTTTTTTTAATATTAAGGTGATCAACTTTTATAAGGATCAATCATTTTATTTTCATATTTCATAGAAGTATATCAAATAATTATAATTATTTACCGTATGTAAGTATGGTATGAAAAATTAATTGAAAAAATAAAAATATATCTCTTGAAGTAGTTTTGCTATGGCAATTTATAAGCGCTATTCAGATCGTATTTCAAGAGGACTTCAGTTTCATTTTCTCTACCCTACCCATAAGGGTCAAATTTATAAGCAATTTTTTCCAGATGAGTCAGGTTTGGACCCTCTCGAGGAGGGTCTCTCAGCTGAAGTCTGTCCTCGCAGTCTCTTCATCTGCCAATCCCACTCCTGAGCCATATCACCAGACGCCTTCCTCTGGATATATTTGTTTCGGAATACGTTTGACTAATATTCTCAATACATGTCCCAATCAAGTAAATTGGAATTTTTCAATCCACAGTTCAGCACCTGTTTCCTTGCGTATATCCTCATTTCAGAGTCTGACCCTCAATGTTGTTCATAAAGCTCCATGGAATTGCCGGATATCAACTGTTTGTTTTCTTGGCTATGCCCTTTTGACATATATCCAATGGTTTTATTCATATGTCAGTATTGGACTAAATTTTAGTTTTCAATGAAATTTCTGCTTCCTAACCTTCAAACTTTAGAGAACTCTTAAAAACTCGTTACACATATTCTTCGGTCAAGTCTGGACGCACAACTTCTGCAGCCTTAACTCCGAAGTATTTAAAGTTGTTCAAACAGAAGTTATCAGTAATAATCAATAACAAGTTTACTGTCTGCTCGTTTATTATCACTAAAATACTATCTGTAGATTTTGAAGTGTGGTGATAAGTCTAATGAAAACAAATAGTTTAGCTTCCCAGTGCTTTAAGAAAACTTGGACGTGGAAAAAGACTGAAAGGAGCCTAATAAACGCGTGTTTTAAGAAGAATGTGGTGAAAATGTATGACAGAATATAAAATGAAGGAATAAGATATGAATATGAACTTAAGGTTGATGTGTTGAGTAGATGAAGAAGAGTACTCTGAGATGGTGTGGGCGTGCACAACGAATGAATGAAGAAAGATTAATAAAAACAAATATATAGTGCCAATGTAAGTGAATGTTGTGGTGGAGGAAGAACAAGGTTGGATCAAGTGAATGATATTTTGAATGGAGGAAATGTAGAAATTCATGTAAATCGTAGGAGTTGTATGGATGTAGAAGAAGCGAAAGATGTGTGTTAAGATAGGATAGTCAGGTGTTCTGCTCTCTCTGACTTCTCCAAATAGTGTGATGGTATGTATGTAAACGAACATACCATATATCATAAATATTTATTGTTTAGAAATTCTTTACCTTGATTTCCAAACGATTGTGCAAAAAATCGAAATTGGAGTATCCAGTGTAAGGATTTTTCGTAAGCTCCTCTCACTCTCTTATGGTAACTTTTGTTCCCTCGGCCCTAGGAAGGCACAGGCACACCCGATCGGGCGACTTGGCGATAGATAAAAGCGTGAGAGGCAAGCCACCACCCAGAAGTCGCCCTGGCCGGTGTACACCCTTAGGATTTTGTATTCTGACAGCGAATTCGCGTATTGCGCGTATTTTATTTTTACCCTACAAACGGCAGGGTGAGACTTTATTAGCGTACTTTTTGATATTCGAAGGACAATTTCTATGCATTCGGTCAAACATTTCGATGATTATTCAAATTGATTTTTTACTACAATAGGAAAGGAAAAATACATAAGATTTTTTTTAATAGATGCTTTCTGCAGACATTTTCAAAATACTCGTATATTTATTTTCTCAATAGATTTTTGGAAATTAAAAGATGGAACCTTTGAGGCTTATTTTCTGATAAACTATTATATTTTTTTCAAGCAAGGAAAAAAATCTTATATATTTAAGTAGTTGGCTTAATATGCTTCTCATAATCTAACTTTATATTTCTTATAATGTATGCTATTAAAATATACAAAGAGAAACGAACAACGCACACCAATAGAAATATTTATTTTTCTTAAACTGAAAAATCAATGGACGTATTATTTTTCTTTTAATTGTATTTACAAAAACAAATAGGTCAAGATTTTTTTTATCTCATCATAAACTTAAAAAATATATATTAATTGGCCGTATAAAATAAAATTACACTTTGGATAGCATTACTTAACATCATAAGTTCATATAAATTGAAATTCTATTACATGTTAATTAATCCTTCGAAAGTGCCCTTAATATTATTGATAAATCACTGTTTTATTAGTTGTTCCAAAAAGAGTACCTGATTTTAATAGTATATCATTTAGAACGTTTTCGCTTGGAAATAGTGGTTCTTGTTTGACAGTTAGGAATATGCAAAATTCATTGATTAAATCAGACATTTAATTTGCAATGATTTAATCATTCAGAAATAGTATCGAAAAGATAAAAATTTCTTGTATTTTTTGCATGAATTTAAACTTGGAAATTATGAATCTCAAACTGCACGTACTGTCAACCAAACCTAAGGTGAAGAAACCACTTCTGAACGACCATTGCGACGTTGGTTCGGTTTAGGTACAGAGACGTAAGGTCTTAAAGATGAAAAGGGTCGAGAGGACGTCCTGTTACTGTTGAAAACAACGAATTGAAAGTTTATTGAAATAAAACACGCAAACAAACGGTATGAAAAATGGCGCAAAATTAAGCGTTGGTGCTGCTTAGGAAAAAAATATATGTTGAAGCTCCATATGTACTTAAAGATAACCAAAAAAATGTCACTCCAAGTTTGTTCTTCGTTGCTGTTGCGTACACGTAATGATCCATTTGTCAATCGTATTGATCTCAATTCTAAAAATTAACGATTTGGACTATGAAACATTACCTCATCCGGCTTACTCGCCCGATTTATCGCCAACGGATTTTCATATTTTCAAACACCTCGATAACTATTTACGGTAGAAAAATCCAATACCAGAGAACCAGCAGAAAATGACTTTAAATAATTCTTGGAGACTAATCCACCTGTGTTATTCCATAAGCATAATTAAGCTTATAATTCGTTGAGAGAATGCCTAACATCAAATGGTACTCACCATGTAATTGATCTTTTTTCTTTGATTTATAAAACTATGTTTGATTGAATTTGAACCGTCTAATATAATCATTTCAATTTTCTAAAGAATCACACTGTTTAGCTTGAAACTTGAACCCAAGATAAATATTGATAAATTGTGGTAAGACTATTTTACTTACAAAATAATCTTAGATTAAATTATAAATATGATTAATACTAATGAAATCTTTTGTAAATTAATTAATTCAATAAATATTTCAATCGCTTATATCTGATAAAATAAGTAATAAAATTACAATTCCTTTTTAGTAAAAAGTTGTCAAATTTACTAAAGGTTTCAGTTTTAACTTTCTGGTAATCAGAAATATATTTTAGTTTTTAACCAGTTATAAAGTTCTCCTACTTCCTCCCTCTTTAGACGATTCCTAGCCTCTCACCCGCCGGCTCTAAACTTTTACACCACCCTTCCTATATGTCACACACACCAATATTCTAAGACACAACCTCTCTTATGTAGAAAGAGTTTTGAATAACAGGCTTACCCATTTAAGATACAATATTTTTGTATCTTAATAAGATAAATAATAAAAGAAAATTATGTCTTCAAAAAAAGACTACAAAACTAATTATTTGTCAATATTCGTTTAGTTACAAACATTTTTACTGCTTACCGTGGTAGATATAATGCCTTAAATTAGAATTTCACCCATCATTAGCAAATCATACAATTTATGACCAATGAGATGCAAAAAATCTGTTCTATAATTTTTTTTAAATTTAATTTCTTCTTTTGTGCTGTATTTATAAGATTTATCACTATGTATAGACAAAAATGCACTGTGTTAATTTGACAATATAAATATTTTCTAGATTGAACCTACAGGCATCGCCCATCATCAGGATGTATTAATTTGTAAGTATTTATAATATTCCTTTGTTTTGTAATTTCGTCTATAACATATGTTATATTATTATAGTTCAAATACCTGCTCAAAGTCGTCACCCACGAATATCTAAAAAATATGGTAGAAAAGCTGAGGAGTCGATATATCAAGGAAGGCAGTCCTAATGATGACAGAACACAGGTTTAATTTAAGAAAAAGAAGGTGAAATATATCGTTCAACGCCAAATTGGTCAATTTTACAATAATTACGTTATGGCGAAACTAATATGTCACTTTTCGTAATAAAAAAGTATTTCGAAGTCTTAAAAGGAGCGAAAATATATCAAGCCGCTACAGCAGACACGACAAAACTTGAATGTAGTTTGAACAAATTCAAACTGTCAAACGCCACACCTAAAGGAGATTTTAACGTTATATTATTTTGAAAAAGAAAATTATCTAACCAGAGCTCTTTGACAGGCGGAGTGAGAAGCTTTTTGAGGTCTACCCGTAGACATTTGAGTGAATGGCTGGTGCGAATGCCGAGCGTGTGATGAGGAGTTGCCGAATATGATTTTTGAGATCATGATGAGCGTTTGAAATTGGGAATATGATATTTGAATAGATTTTTTTAGTAATTGACTAGTAATTTTTTAGTAACCCAAATTTGTAATAATGAAATTAACATTTCGTCTTGCTTTCTGTAGTGGTTTTGAATATTCACAAAAGGGTGGTTTTTTTGCATTATGTATTTTCACTCCATGGTTCACTTTTTCGTTAAATAATTTTAGTTGTAAATGTTTTATTGTGAATAATAAATTAATCGTCATTAAAAATCGCAAATTATTGTTATACTTATGCGACAAAAATGAAAAAAATTATATAACAAAAAATATAGAAATTTAATCTATCTTCTGGTACATAAAACAAAATATTATACTGCCAAGTCATTTACGGTGTAACATATTTAATTGTTTAGTTATTTCCTCGTAAGATATTAGAACCGAGTATAACAAAGAATTTTACCCCAAATTTTTGGTTCACACACGCTTACCCCAAAAAATAAAAAAATATATAAATCAGTCTTCAACATTTTTATTAGTCAAGTCAGTCTATCTCCAAGCTAAATGCTTATACTAACAAACCCATCCCGTGTGCTCAAACTGTAATGTCACATCTTATTAAGTATTATCTCTGCGACTATTGTTTTACGTTATGACAGCATTGGCTGTTGTGTTTTTACTGTATAAGTATAAAGAACCGATGAGGCAGCTATTTTGTGCCGATATTTATTGCTCTTTGTTTGTACAAGAGGTCGGGAGTATACAATGATCACATTACTAAATAAATTGCCGCATAAATAAATATTCAACCCTCGTAAAAGAGTGCTGACTGATCAAGCGTAAGATTGACTTTTTGTGTATGTTTTTAATGCAAAATCTTTTTTTTATTATTTCTATACTTCAATATATATATGACTCCTATGGCCTTGTTGGTAAGACGCTAGTCTTCCACTCATGGGTTTTGCGTTCGATTCTCGATGAAACCCGAAAAAGAATCAAGCTTTCTCAGTCTGGTCAGCGAGCTCGTCTGGTAACGATGCTCGTACACGCTAGACGTGTGTGAAAATTGTATTGTTGACTGTTAATATGTCGTAGAATTTCTAACATTTAAGATTATGAACTATTAGTTACTAGCCTGTTCTGGTGGTTCTTACCCCGAAGGTTCGGTAACTGGGCTGAAGATGTTATTGACTCCCAGTCACACTCTTCAACATTTCCGCATCATAATTCGGATGTGACAATGGGTAGCATACATGTGATTGGGTTTTTATACTATTGGTTTTACTCTAACATATTTATTGAAAATATAAACGACATTTTGAATATCTTTGGTAAATCTTGACAACATTGACTAAACAAAAGATAAAATATCAACAACTTAAAAAAATAGCACAATTCAGAACACATACGATTCCTGAACTCACCAACGTATAGTAGAATATATAAAAAGGATGAAAAATTGAATGCACTCCACTAAAATATAAAATGAATCAAATTACAAAAAAAAACAAGACAAAATGGAATAACTAGTCCCGTGCAAAACTTAAGATTAATAATATTCGGAAGAAAGACTCTCCTGAACTGAACAACGTCTAAATTAATCCAGACACAGAGTTCTCTTGCAAACGAATTGCTTTTAACACACATGAATTTTAAAAGTTTCCGTCTGTGTATCGGACGTGTAGTGAGACGTGTGCAGTCACCCTTGTATGTGGTATAATGAAAAAGACGTAGATGTGTAGATCTGTATATTAAAATGATAATGTATTTGCTATTTGATATTGATATGTTTTAGGTATATTAATGTAAATCCTTATATGGAATCTGTATGTTATAATCGTTCTGTAATGTTCATGTAATGTTATGTATGTAGAATTTATGTTTGTTTGACTTCGATCGCGTTCGCGACCGCAATGGAAATAAGTGACATGCGGGGCGATGCGTCGGAGTAGGTCGGGGCCCGGTCGGCATAAGCACCGCTCAAAACCCCGAAAGTTGTTGTATTTCGCGGGTAATGAGCGCTTGTGATGGCCGACTGACCATTAATATAGAGGGCCCCCTGTTTGCGAAATAATTTCTCAGTACTACCGACTATACTGTGTTTAACTTGAGACTCGCTACCTACTTCGACCTGCCTGAGAGGAATCTCTCCACCCCGCTACCTTATTCTTCTTCTGGATCTTCGCTTCGGAATTTGCGACCTCGATTCTCTAAGCGGGACGTGGCAACCAACGTGCCTACGATACAGTTCATTTGTGCCCGTCCGGTACAGTGTGTTTTTATCAGGAGTTTGAAAATCAATTTGAGCCAATACTGGCCCAATACAACTAATCTGAGCCAATTAATATTTATCGAAATTTAATCAAATTATTCTTTAACAAACGTTTTAATAAACAACTCCAAAAAAATCTAAATTTCTGAGTGCTATGTTACTACATCTACTTGCTGACCCTGCCTTGGATATACAGTTAGCTGACTGGTACCGTACGCACGAAATGATAGGGTTGATTCAAGTTAGATTGTCAGGCTGGCTGCCTGCATTTTTACAAATGGTAGGTCGTTGTGAAATTCTTATTTGATTCTATTTTTTTTATCTTTAATTAATTTAACTAAAAAATGTTAATGTTACATATTTCTAGAGTATGTATTTTAATGTTGTTTTAAGTGATAAGAGTATTTAATTAACACATGTGATAAGTTGGTTAACTTAGAATAGGGATTCCTAATTAATCAGCCAGCAGGTCTGCGGTATTTCAGAATATAAATTAAGCATGATAGGGAAAGGGAAAAATGTTTATTTATACGATTATTGAAGTTTATGTCTTTAAACTCTTGCTTTGTTATTATTATTTGTGATATAAAACAAAATAAATAAAAAAAAGCATTCCCTCAAGATCTCATTGTTTTCTTTTTATAATTGAAATAGCACCATATGAACGCTTGTTAATAAATTCAGTAAATTACTCAAACTATGTTTAAAACGAGCTTGTCATTAATAAAGTAACAGTATATTATTCAACAGACTACTAACACCGGTATAACTGTCTCTGATATTATTTAGACGAACATCTACATTTTATGACACGATAATAATGTACGATAATGAATGCATTTGAGATTGAATAAAAAAATCATCAGATCTTAAGACCGCTGCCTCTGTCTAGTGATCAAACAAACTCATGATAAGACCATGATCAAGTGGGGTTCTAACATATTGTTAATGTGTTCAACAAATATATGTTTTTTTTCATTTATATTATCGACTGTGTATCAAAATTTAAAAAATAGGTTAGTTTAAAAAAAACACCAATCTGAACTCTCACTGAACATTCCATTAAAAAATGTTCCAAAAGTTTTTTCATTTTTTTTCCTTGTCACAATTCAAATATCTTAACGAAACCAATGTAAAAATGAGTAGAAAAAAATCCCTTTTTTTCGGGATAGGTAGTTACAAAATGTAGGGGACCTTAAAAAGTACAGGTTAGGGATAAGAAAATAGAGAGGGACGAAAAAGGTAAAGGCAAAAAGGATGTGGGAGTATCGGCATTTATTTGGGCTCATCAATGTCCCTCCCTGACGGAGGGTAGGCTCGGAGGACATTGCGCCTTACTTATACATAAGCCCCATTTCCGTCATTTTGAACATCTGCTTGTTATCCTTTTTCAAATGTGTGCGGGACTGGATTATTGTTAGGCACTTTTCCTAAAAAAAACTGAGAAAATTCGTCGCGAGAGTGGAAATGATGTTTTTTACATAGTTTTTTCTTAGGTGTATAAAATATTTCTGAGTAAAACAATTTCTTTAAATATTACTCGATTATTACAATACATAGAAAAAGATGCCTTTGGGTGAATCTTTGATCACTACGTGATAGAAAAAGATGCCTTTGGATGAATCTTTGATCACTACGTGATAGAAAAATATGCCTTTGGATGAATCTTTGATCACTACGTGATAGAAAAAGATGCCTTTGGATGAATCTTTGATCACTACGTGATAGAAAAAAAAATACTTACGAGTATACATTTGTTTTATTTTATTTATCTAAATAATACATTTTCTGAAATAATCCCATTATAATTAAATAGATTCATAGTATAGATTGCAAAACACCTCACCAATAAAGAATTTTATTCATGCGTGTGGTAAAGGAATTGCTCATACACACATACCATCACGCCGTGTCTCTATCAGGTACATAGGAGAGTGCGCCAGACTTTCCTATCAAGACACATCTACTACATATAACATATATCATACACCTTCTCATACAGACACTACGATTTCACTGACATTTTAACATTTCCTTGATTCAAAATATTCACTTAATCCAATCATACTTTCCATGATATTACTCTAACTTGCCTTCCACGCACGTTATGATTACAATTTTATTGTATATAGTAAATCCTAGCGTGTTTATTACCATATTGTAATATATTTCAACGACCTGAAAATTTAGACCTAAGTGGACACTATTGGAAGCCTTTTTGAAAATAAATTGGTATCTAACAGGGATCAAACCCGTCAACCTCGGATAAAAATACATGCTTCTTATCAATCACGATCGTAAACATCACATTTACTAATATAAATGTAACATTTACTAGTCAAGTTTGCTTTGTAAAACTCCATAGTACGAGTAGATTATAAGACTAAATATTACGTTGTTTTTTTTATTATAACAAATTACAACTACGAGGAACGTTTTCTATCTCCCATTACGATGTTCTTATTAGGCATACTGTTAGTCTGCCTAGAAAGAGCCTGCCGCAGTAAGATAATTTAACAAAACTAGATTTATAACAATTTTTTTTAACGTTTCTGAGTATTAATGTTCCGTTTTCACAATTATTTTGACTATAAACTCATTTTATGAATTTATGAAAATCAAATAGAACTTATATTTTAAGTATCTCAAGAGTTTGATCGCTAAACGAGTTTATTATCAACCAGTCAGAAAAATGTTAGAGAAATTAAAAGAAAACTAGACTGAAATCTTTTGAGAGACAATTGTCCTACCACCAGGCCACGGAGTTCGTAATAAAAAAATTAAAAAAGAAATTAAAATATGATGACAAAAAGGTTAAATACTTTTCTCGAAAAATAAACACTTGACGAATTATTATCTACCATTACATTATCACGAACATCTGATCATAATGCACCGCTATCGCACGATAATAATATTCTTTCCTAGAATATGTCTTCACGCCACGAAACGGATATCATTCCATAGCGATGGGGTATTTAAAATACATAAAAAGCCTCAATCGACATATCGACACAATCGGCACGGGTTCCCACTTGTGAAGCGTTACCAAGGCGAATGCGTTACGGTCAGAGGTCGCGCGATCGTTCTTTTTGTTAATTTTATTAAAGACTTGCCGCCGAGAATCGAATGAGCAATGAGTACCACGGTTTTGAATGTAACTGACTACATTTTGTCTTTTTTTTAAATAGGTGAATGTAATCTGATATCTGAATCAAG
This sequence comes from Odontocerum albicorne, assembly GCA_949825065.1. Taxonomy (NCBI): domain Eukaryota; kingdom Metazoa; phylum Arthropoda; class Insecta; order Trichoptera; family Odontoceridae; genus Odontocerum; species Odontocerum albicorne. The sequence continues at coordinate 16,444,841 of OX463844.1, forward strand.
TTAAATTTAACCCGATTATATTCTAGTTTTGTTAATTTTTTCAGCTTTATTTTGTGGGAACTTAATTTACTTTTATATATTACGCTGAACAATAATAATACGAATAAAAATAAAAATATAATGTATTTAGCATCGTTAAGTGACCATAGGCTAGTGTGGTATATATCATAATCCAAAATGCAAATATGTCATGTAGTCCAGTGTTTAATATGATCGCTTAGCACCCAAAAGTCCCTAGTGTGATTTCCAACGGCTCCCGGTCTGATTTTACTTAGAAGGATTTTAAATGCATATGTTGTTCTATCTCTAATTAACTGCCTTAAATAAATTCTTGGTGTACCTTTGGGGTAACTAACAGTGGTTACAAAATTGAACTATATACGCTCCTTGATATTTTATCTCCAAAATCTGCGAATCGAGTTTATGTTATTAAAAATGTTTCAAATTATATTACTTGCCAATTTATGAAAAGTAAAAAATATTGAACCTTACTAAAGGGTTTAAAATTATAGTATCTTATTTTAGTTTAGAAAAAAAAAATTCTAATGAGGTTGGTAATGCGTCAAAAAATATTTATAAAACAATTATTTAAAGCGCTCTCCTGTGAAATCGCTTAAACTAAGATTAATTATAGTTTACGATGTTACGAAATTACGATGAAACATGACACTAGTTGGACCTAAAAATTACATTCGTAATAAATTTTGATCACCTTCCACATGTATCGGGGATTTATGTAATTACCATAATGGAATAAAAAAATAAGTAATCCATCATTACATATTCTAATATGGAGTTCCATAAAGTTAAGCCGAAACTTTTGATAAGTAATTGGATTATTTAGTAAAACATACAACGTCAAAAGTGGACAGCACTTACGTTATAAGGATATCTGTAAAAGTGATGCGAAAACAAGTATTGTAATTTTGAATTGTGGGATGTATATTGTCCTGGTGTGTGATGAAATTTGACTTGAGGACTTCAAACTCATCGATTTCATTTTTTTCTATAAAACGTAGATTTGTAGAACAGAGGATTTTTCCACTATTCATAAGTAAATTATGATTTACAAAAAGTCAAAAATAGATTATATAAAATAAGTTATTGTGAACTCACTATAGTATATCATTCGAATATATTCTCTCGCGCATTTTTATATATATACGATTATATGTAATAAATCGTACGATTCGTTCACACATCATTGTATGTATCTTTAAAAGTTTTATTGAAAAATCGGATTCAACGTTTATCGACCTTTTTTTTCTTTTACATACTTTTAATCTTCATTGCTCAGTCTACTAAAGAGGTTACGTGTTTTTTTTTACATGTCCAAATCTTCACTAATAAAGGACATACTATATATGTAGTATGGTAAAAATGGGTTAGCTTATTCCATTTTGTGGTTGTTGAAATGAATGCGTACATACAGATAGACATAACCAGATTTATTTTTAACATTATAAATATACGAGTTCATCAACATTGTGCACAATCGAAATCAAAGGTAACCATTCTCTTCCACGGGTGTATCTTTCTGTTACTTTTTAAAAATATTTATTATGACTCTCACAAATACCTCTGATTTTTTTCGATTTAAACTCGTGAAATACCTATTTAATTTATTTCAGTGAGTTAAGGCCCGCGATAAATTTATGAGTGCTATTAGCGTCGTCATTTTTGTCAAGTACCGCTGTACATCTGATAGTTCCTTTCAGACCTGCTGTCTGTTTTGAGTGAAAACAACAAAAATCAACGTTCGACAATTGATTTTTGTTTTCAGCCAATTCTACGATGGTTTGAAGGGGATCTTCATGAATAATATGGTTAAGCAGTCCTCATCAAAGGCCACTGGTCGTTCGGAACGCTCCATGTCTTTCGGATCGAAATTACCGTCTTTGAAACGCAAAAACCACTGACGAGCTGTCCTTTCATTCATAACATCTTCACAGTACACTTCGCAAATATCGCGAGCAGCTTTGGCAGCTTTATTCCCTCGATTGAACGCGAACAGAAGAAGGTGTCGAAAATGCTCACTTTCGTCTACTTGACATTCCATTTTGAAGGCTTGTAATCAAATAAAATAATATATGTAACGTAAAAGCAAACACAATATATTGTAGAGCAGAAAAGTTTCTTTCGAATGACGTATATCCGTTACCATTTAATTTTACTTTTGGTGCTCATTTTTAATTTGGAAAAAACGGACATAACTTGTGTTAACACCCAATACATCAATAATTCTAAAAAGCCACTTAACAAACTATCTACTCTACTCGACAACACTATCAAACACTGATAATTGAAACCATTAATTAAGTACTCAACACGACAATGCCCTCTATGGACTGATTGTAAAAAGCCATTAATAAAATACTTTAATGCCAAAACACTGTTACGGGAAAGAAGTGGAAAATGTTTAGTGAAAATAAAAAGCTGATTAAAAAGACGATAATGGGCGAAGGTGAACACAGAACAGGGAACAGTGAAGAGTGAACGAGGAAAGGGAACGAGCGAGAAGTGATCATTTAATAGAATCTTCCGATATTGCTCTGCCATTAAACTAATTGGGCGGGGGTGTCGGTGGGCCCGGGACCTGGAAATAAGGCCACTGGACCGTTACACTTTACAGGGTTTAAAAATTGCAAAGCAGAAAGTTAGTTTTTTCACAGTAATATCCATTTGATATTTTTTCAATACGAAAATAAGGTATTTTATATTTTCGTTTAAAACTATTTCAGTTTAAACGACTTTTCTTCTTCTTCCCAGTGTCATGTCAGGTCACCTCAACATTGAATATCACTTGAGAGTAGACATCTTTGTCCCCGGCAGCCCGAAAAAGATCTCCAACGCCCCTTATGCCAGTCCAATCACGTATTTTGCGGAGCCAGGAGATTTGCCTCCTCCCAACACCTCTTCGGCTTTCTATTTTGCCTTGGATGATCAGGTGTAGTAATTTGTACTTTGCTCCTCTAAGTACATGACCTAAGTAGGACACCTTTTGAGATTTAAAAAAAATTTAAATAAGGAGCATAAAAAAAATTTGGTCAGTCAATTACGTATGCTTGCTCAAGTACAACTAATACGTGCACAGACGTCTTCTATTCACAAGACGACTGAGAATCATACTCGATCACGAGGGATTTTCTATCGTGTCGATGGTGATGATGATGTTGGTTGATGACAGAAAAAACTTTTGATTAAAAATCATAAATTTCAAAACATTTCGTTACTTATCTAGCATATCAGAAATATTCGTTTACTTATCTAGCATATCAGAAAATATCAACAAAAAAAAATTATGATAAAATACAAATTTTAACAAAACACTACTGAATCAAAAGAAGTCGCTAAAATAAGTAGATGAGAAAGGCCAAAATAGGTGGCTCTTTTTAATCTCTCTTCTTTCGTGAGCCCTGCAATCCATTATCCGTGTTTTACTGAAAAATGGATAGAATTTAATACCGCCTCCTGCCCATGCCCCGAGCGATCCGTATCTGTCGATTTGATATAAAAACAAAGGGGGTCCTGCACCCCCTCCCCCCATTTGCCTCAACCGGACCGTGATAATGGGGAGGGGGATTTCGGCCCCCAATTCGGCCCACCCTTATTCATACTCTGCTGATGTTTTAGGAATTAGGATGCTTTTTTTAGTTGTATTGTCAATTTTATTAGATAAAGTTCAAGCAATTTATTTGAACCAAAACATAACAAAAATTTTTAAAACGTTCATATTTCACCCGTTTGTTTGGCCTAATTGTAAAACGTTCATATTTCACCCGTTTGTTTGGCATAATTGTAAAACGTTCATATTTCACCCGTTTGTTTTGTGTTTGATTTCAAATGGATAGCAAACAAAAATGTTTCATCGGTTTTTTATTTAGCCCATTTGCAACATTCAAGTTGGTTGAGAGTAACTTTTTTAATGATGAAATGCATTCTTAGAGGAAAAATTTAAATCGAAACATTGATTTTGAAAAAAAAAGAATTAACAAGTATATATTTTTAGTTATAACAAAGACGGGTTTTATACGAGTATATACACCCCAACACAATATTTACTATTTAAATTGTTTAAATGGAATGGTAAACCGTAGAATGCAAGCACATAACAATGCAAAATACCCTCCATTTGCAGATATAAAGAATCACTTCATAAGGCAAGACATTTGACGAAGCAGTATTATTCTTTAATTACAAATTTCACACATTTGTTTAAAATACTAAAACACTCAGGTGAAACATTTATGCACTGCATTTACATCCTTACACATGCTTAAATCCCGACCAATCACTTTCACAATTTCATCCATATCAAAATCCTATCCAACAATTTCTTATCACACTCTATATGATATTCACATCAGCATTTCATCCACATTATTATGTACGAGTATTTGTAACATAGATCTACAAAACCTCCTCCCTTCTCATTCTCCCCCTATTGAATCACAGTTACAATTTTTTTTATTAACATACGTATATATGTACCATCATGCTGCTTCCCTGCTGGGGTAGTCAGAAAGGGCAGAGCGCCAAACTTTCATATATTGACAAACATTTTTCGCCTCTTCCACATCCACACAACTCTTATAATTTATCTTACTTCTTACATTTTCTTCTTTCAAAATATCATTCACTTGATCCAACCATACTCTCTTTCCACACAAATTATATATTTGTCTTTCTTTATTCATTCTACATGCCCAAACCATCTCAGAGTACTCTTGTTCATCATACTCAACACATCAGTCTTAAGTTTATATTCATTCCTAATTACTCGATTCCATTTCCTATCATATACGAGTATTATCGCCTCATATTTTTTTCTACAGCATTTATTCCATTCATTTCAGTCCTTTTCTACGTCCACGTTTCCTTGATATACATTAAAGTGGATACTAAAATATTATTGTGAACTATTATAAACTTTTTCATTGACATTCGGAATAAATTCCGTTCAAATGCTTGAGAAGTTTTTTTCCTTCTTTTTTTTATTGTTGCGCAGATAATATTTTATTTTAAGACCTTAATTAGCTAAAAGATCTCAGAATAAATATTGATCAAGTGTCCGAGTTCCGCCGATGCAAACTGATCCTACTTTCCAATACTTTATAATGGATAGGTACTGTTTATTATGTAAACTAAACCATATAAAGGTCCGTGTATGTACACAACGTTGACAGGGTACAAAACATGTATAAACTTAGTTTACCCTGACATGTATATTACATGTCCGATGCAATGTTTGTTAAGGGATGACAAAACTTCCTGGGGAAAACGGAAATGTTCTTTTTACTGACAGTTTTACTCAAAAAATATATTGTGTAAGGAATTTTGTATCTGTACATTTAGTACATGGATTTTTGTATCTGTACATTTTATCGATTATAAACAGTATCTGGAAGAAACATTTTAACGGTGAATCATTTAAATTTGATAAAGTATTTCAATAATTTTATGAAGTTTACATTGTGAAACTGCATACAATTCAAAGACAACTAGGTGAATGGAAATGAAGTTCTTCTAACTTATAAACAAAACGTTATACTTGAATAACTTTGTTTGATATAACATTACTTCCAGAGTGCTTACTTTTTGAATGTATAAAAGGCAGCTCACAAGCTCCCTTAAATAAATTCAGATGAAGTGAAAACATATTTAAAAAAGGAATTCCAATCATAATTAACAAAAATATTCACTACACTATTTACACGCATAATGATGCCTCTGATGTTTGGGCAAATAAATATGTTATTTTGGCGTAATGCCGTTAGATGATAAATTTAATGGGGGAAGTTAATAACCCCAAGGAAATTTTTAAAACTTCTGCCTCTGGTTAGAGGCCAAAGTCGGTAGTTTATCAATATTGTATTACGCTTTCGCTATATACAGTACAACCTGGCAGCCTAATATTATGTTATTACTATATATCATCCAACCAGTAAGTTTTACAGATGCCATAAGTAATAAAATGAATGGATTTTTTTAAAATCGTTTACCAATAGAAATTCTACTCGGCTTAAAAGACAGGAGTCTTCAGTAATATTTTCAAAGATGATCAAAGTTTTCACTCTAAAATTATTTCCAAGATGTGATATTGAGTGTATGTTTTTATTTTTTTATTAATACTTTAGATTTTGTTCTTTATTGAAACCGTGTTCAACATCATGCATATAAACGTGTTTGTATAAACATTGGTCGTCTTGTTTTGAATAACAATAAAAAATATATTAGATTATTGTTGCAGAATTACATTATTAATTAAATTATTACAACCGACTTCTGAAAAAAAAAAGAGTAAGTATAAGGTATTTTTCACTTTATCAAAGCACATTCGAAACAGTTTGAAAAAATAACAGGATACTGTACATCTGATATAACTGATTATTAACGATCTATGTAACCTAGTTTGTAAGGTGCCTGTCTTCCAGCCAGGCGGTTGCATGTTCGATTCCCGTTGATACACGATTTTTTTTAAATAATCCTATTCAGGTTTTTACTAACAGCCTCTTTAACATCTTTCTGGCAGAATGAAAGTGTTTATTACATGATACTTAACCCGTCAGGTTGCACTGTATATAACGACGACGAGGCTTCCAGACCGATTACACTTGAGTCTTCTCTAAAATCTGTATGGTTAGTTGGAAGATATTGACACTTTGCGATAAGTCAGGCAGGTTGTATCGTACTCAAAATATTAAATAAATAATACCGTTGTAATTATTTATGCAAGTTTATACGACGAGAGATAAAACAATAAAAAATATCTGAGGTGAAAAATGCTAGAGGTATATTAATGCTGTCGATTTTCAATTCATAGAACTAGGAATTTTATTAGGAAAATCAATAGTTCTATATACTTTATTTATTTACTCTGTGACAGCTGTTTCTCTATACTTTGACAATGCCATTGTTTGGAAAAACTGCCCGAATAAAATTTAAAAAACAAATAACTATTTTTATTTTTGTAATAATTACTGAATGCACTTTTAGCAATTAATACTTTTATAAGAAAAATAAAAGTTCATTTATTTTTGGTCGATATTGAGCTCAGAATTAAAATAAATATTTTCAGCCTTGTTCGATTGGGATAAGTATTTTCTTGTCTAGTTTTGTATCGCTTCCCGGAGGAATGATGTGAGTGCCCGGAGCATTATGGAGGATTCAGGGTTTAAGTGAGGGATGCATTAAACTGATGACGCCATTCTCTGGCGGATCGGTTTACTCTAAACATTGTTAGCAGAAAAGTGCGCTGATCTCCTAAACCTTTATACAACCATTACATTTTATTGTTTGAATTTCATTACAGCTCTTAGAAATTATCTAATCTGGGTAGAGAATTTCACAAAACAACTATTTTTAATTTAACATAACCCTGACGACATGTGTAGCATAGTGACTTAGACGTTTGACTTACACTCGGGAGTTTTGGGTTAAATTTCCGATGGTGCTAAAAATGGATCAAGTATGGTAAAAAAATGCATCTGGTAACAACAAAAATCACATATTGTATGTATTGTTTAACATATTTAAGTGTTTCACTTATCTCGCCGAAAACATTCAGCGTCTTTTCGGTCATGTACCTGAGCTACGCTCGAGCTGAGATTTTTTTATTAGGTTTCCCAGTTCACAGCTCTTCTTTTTTTACGTCGTTATTTACTGTCCATGCAGTGACTCCGAAACCAGTGATCAACTTATGTTACTCATTCCGACATCACCATATTTCAAAAAGCGATTGATAATTTCAAGTCAGTAATATTATAATACGAGTATTATGTGTTCCATTTCTGATTTTATTTTTATCTCAGATATCCCTCTCTCTATCGTTTTCTTGATGATATCTTATTTGTATAGCTATTATTTATATTTTTAATGAATTTGGAACAAAATTAAGTTATTTTATTCACTTTGGTCTGATTGGTTAGAAGAGATTACTAGCATGTGAGAATTGTAAACAATAAAGTGTTAATAAATAAAAGTTAAATGTAATGTGTGTACATATATCGAAACATACATGATAAGGAAACCAAGTTTCCTAACTAAATAAATTTGTAAAGGTAAGTCCAGCAAATAAATTAAAAATGAATACACGTATTTCTAGCATAGCCATCTATAATATATAAACAGAGTCCCAATCCCTATTTTTACAAACCAAAATAGACTCATACAAATGTAGCCGCTCATTATCTCATGTTATACGACCTCTTGAGTGAAATGGCCGGTGACGTTTCATCCTGGATGAAATATCCCTCTTCAACAGAGCACCGCTTAAGGGCTGCATATTATACTCCACCCGGGGGGAGGGGTAATGCCCAAAAGCCTGGCAATGATCCTGCCTGCTACCGACTGATAAGGCTCAGAGCATTCCGAGAGAATTCTGACAAAAACGACCAAAGCATTAGACTCTATTGAATCTCTCTAGAATTGAAATTAATGCAATACATTTATTATAATATTATCCTAAACGAATAAAAAAATATTTGAAAAAATGCTTAAATATAAAATTATTCTTCAATAAATTAAAATTTTAAAAAATATCAGGGGCTGTTGCCTAACGATAGTATTTATGTTGAACAAGCGGGCGCTCCAGGTTCAATTCCGAGCTGGGTTTACTTTTGGACTATTTTACATCTGAATTTATATATTTCTTTAGGTTATATGCTGCATACCATAAATTCTTATTGTGGTAATATATTAAGCAACACAAAAATACGCAACATAAAACTGTACTTAGTGAATGCTGCAGCATATTAAACTTGCCGATCGTCTTGGAGTTTGATATTCTTACCATCGTGACTTTGAATTTGATCTGTGAAGACTGTGTAATTGCTGAAGTACAACATCTTGCACAAAGTATACCAATACATGCATGGTCATCTTCCATCCGCAGGATAGCTTATAACCCTACTTAATCACGAAGGATTACTTGTAATCTAATCAATGAAAATAATTTACTCGATATTAATTAAATTATCGAACAAAATTATTCTGCTATTTTTATTATAAGTATAAATAAATAAATGTACATCGCTTGAAAAGGAGGGTACAGTTTTAAATAATGTACAATTATTTATTGACTTTGCAACCGTTATCGTGATGAGCCCCATAATACACAGAAGTAAAATAATTTGTTAATTTTCTTTCACTCGCTTTTTAACCGGTGACCGTTTTCAACCAATAAACGGCTGGTGAAGCGGTTCTCGTTATCCGCATGCTAGACGGTTTTTAACATTGTTATATAATTGTACATTACGGTTCGCTTTTTCAATAAAATAATATAAATTTTGAATTGACAATGAAAAACAATGTGAAAAAAGGACGGTTATGTGTATAGGTATAATATTGAAAACCGCCACAATATGTAATTCGCTTTACATTATATACTATTATAAATTACTTAAGTATTATATATAGAACAAAAGGCAAATGTTTTATAGCTATAATAAATATTGCTACAAAGTAAGAAACCCTGCTCAAAGTTACTTTTCGGGTTTTGCCCCAACACCCCTTAGCAGGGTGATCTGATTTTACTGATGAGAATAATCTGGATGAACGTGCAGTAAGAGGAGTGAGGAACGAATGGACGGTAGGGTAGCTGGGATTATGTCTAGGTCATATCATTAAATTTGGTGCTCTTAGGCACCTACCTACTCACAATATTAAGCCCAATGATTATCTTCTCTCCCAATTTTTCGATAAGGATGTACTAAGATAATATATTATACTTTTGACTTTTTTAAAAAAATATTTTAATAAAAGTAAATTCTAGTTAATTAAACTTTTTTTATACTTTAAATAAATACACCTGATACTGTTAATGTAAAATGACATTTATTTTATATATCATCGGTAATCGAACCCGGAATTTCCCGGAGAATGTATAACACCTTAACAACTATGCCAAGAAGGTTGTCACATTAATTACTGAAACCGAACATATAAAGCAGTTACGTATACTCGTATTAGGAAAAGTTTACACAAAATATTTTCTCATTCAGGTTATATATAGTAGTCGTGTTACTTAAATATATTTTTTTCAATTTTACATAGCTTATATTTTTGTAATTTGTTTTATCAAACACTATTTATTCCATTTTAATAAAAACAAATTACAATGTCTCTAAACCTCCACAATGTTAATGCCTTAACTTAAAATAATATATAGCTTATATTATATATACAGGTTAAATCCAATAACATAGAAATCTCTTAAATAAATGTTTACTAAATATGTAAAACAATTAAATAGTTAATAATTGTTTTGTCGAAACACCTAACTATTTAGATAGATTAATATGTTTTATTTAAAAATATTTTCTAAAATATTGAAGATTCAAGGCCCTATTATAAAACGACAGTTATTTACCAAAACAAAGATATTAGGCAAGTTTGTTCTACTTATCGCCAGTCTTAACAGATCAATATTTCTGTATCTCAAATGTTGTAAGGAACATAAACATTTTCTCAAATGTTGTAAGGAACATAAACATTTTCTAACATACTTGGATTTTATATTTCTCCTGTCTGCCATTCAAATATTCAGTAACCATAATTTTATCCAATATTAAGAATATAAAAAGTTAATATATTTTTGTGTTAAATGCTGCTTTGATATTTTGAACACACATTTTGTAATGCCGTGGTCGAGAAGTTATAATGCATGTTTAACTTTCAGGCGTCCCCTGTTTGGTTCCAGGCCTTCCCTTTCTAAATCACCTTCATGTCTCTCAGGTTCAATTCCCGATTATTATATTGTAATTGTGCGTATACATTACAACCTGGCGAGCTTATTGCAATATGGCAATCTCTTCTTATTAACCAAAATATTGTATATAAACCAAACCTTTACAGAAAAGTATACTGGAACTGTTTTTTTAACGTGGGTACCAACAGGAATCCATATTTTTTGACATTTTTTTCTCTAACAAATTTTCCTCGTAAATCAATTCACTCCAAACAGTATCAAAACATATCAGTTTCGGAAAGCAAAAAAACATGTGTAATGTAATGAAAAAATATTGAATTATTTTATAGTTTCGCTGTAAATAGTACAGCAAAGCTGGTTTATTGTCATGTGGCAATCTTTTACAACTAACCAGAAAGGTATTGAAATAAGCCTTATGTGAGAGCCAGATTGGAACCTTTTTAAAAACAAATCATTATGTTAATGGAAATTGAAACTTTAACCCCCGAATTATAAGACAGGCATCTCATTAACTAGGTTACGCTGGTTGGTCTTATCAACGACACCACGGAGATTTACGTAAAATAAAAAAATTCAGAAAATTTCAGACGCTGGTAAGTCTTTACTATACAATACATAATCAATTTTTATGCACCGGATTTTGAAGGGTGCATTTTTTTCTAAAAGATGTATTTTTTAAGAATTTGATATATTATCATTTGTTTTATAAATATTACTGTGATTCGTAAATGACACTTGTGTTCCCCTGAAGATGAGGTGAAAGCCTTGAAACCGGTAGGGTTATACCGTTACAAAAAAGTGGAATTAGCAGTGTTTGATAAAATAAATTACAAAACATAAGAGTAGTTTAATTTTTAGTAAGTAAATAATTCAGCTATGATATAAGGTAACTAATTTAATTATACAATAAATCGTCAAAAAACTTTATAAACCATTTAAATTAATAGGAATTTTTCATAATACAAACAATTATCGCAGTTAGCAAAAGCAGATTCTTTGACCTAGTAGGTAAGCCTGTCTCCAAACTCGGAGATTGTGGAGTGGATCCCAGATTTTTTTCAAAAAATATCCTAGTATATTTTTCACTAAAGGCCTCTTTAACATCTATTTAGTTGGTTGGAAGAGATTTTCACATGGCAATACATCTGCCATATTGTAATGTGTACGACAAAAGTGTAATACAATACAGTTTCCCGGTTTCCCGATAAGAAGGTATTTAAGAAGCGACAGAAAAAACTCTTAATTTTATGTCAGTAATGTAACATGTGTCATTCCTGAGTTTTCTTTCTTTCCACTATCTCTTCCCTTTTCTTTGATTGATGATATCTCACTTTTACTTTTATTATGTATATGTTCATACATTTCAGAAAGATGAATAGTCATTTGAATATTTTTTGCAACCATGTAACTTTCTTTATTTACTTTTTTTATCTGGTTGGCTGGAAAAGATTGCCGCCTGACAATAAGCCCGCAGGATTGTTTTCACAATGAAGTGTTAAATAAATAAATAAAGATTGAATCCTGCTTACAAAAATGATATTTCATCTCGATCCTCTATTTGAGGCGAGATATTTGACGGCAAGTTTTTTCGGATAGTGAAAATGTTTTGTAATTTATTTTTAACAAACACTGTTTATTCCACTTTTTTATGATGGTATAACCCTACCGGTTTCAAGGCTTTCACCTCATCTTCAGGGGAGCGCAAACAAGACTAAATGCTGTTCGAACTGGCACCGATATAGACACTTCAACGGTTGGAGGCGGGGGGATGAGGAAGGCTAGGTATAATTTCGGCCAGGAGCGGGGAGATTTTGGGGAAATAACTATTCAACAGATGCTCCGATCGGTATACTGACTTAGAAATTTCTAGGGCCTCTAATCTGTCCAATTTATTTCCGTTGCCGCTAATATGTAAGAATTTGGCATCATCGATAGAAAAAGTATGATTCTCACGGTGACAATGATTAGCCATTTCAGAATAAATTAGAGGATTTGTTAAGGCAGATTGGTGTTCACGAAATCTCTTTTCAAAAGATCTTCCTGTCTTTCCTATATAGAAATTATCACAGTCAGCACATACAAGTTTATACACACCACTGTTGCTAAGTATTCCATTTTTGCCTTTCCCATTAAATAAGAGTTTCCGGAGATTAAAGTTAGTGTAAAAAGCTGGCTTTATGTGACTTGGAATATTTTTGGTTATTTCATTTGATATATTTTTTATAAATAGGACTTTGCTCCATTTATAGGTATGCTTATAGGTGTCGTTAAATATATAATCTTTTATAAGTTTCTTTTTTGTTTTGTTTTTTAAAAGTGAATCAATGAGGCTTCCAGGATAGCCATTATTTGTAGCAATTTTTTTGATGGTTATTAGTTCCTTTTTAAAATTGTCGTCGGTTAATGGGACACTGAGCAATCTAGCGAAAATGTTTTATTTAAGCGTGTTTTTCTAATGAGAAATTCTTTTTTTTTAACTTAGGTGAATTGATTGAATAGCCTTCTTTAAAATATTTCTTCGTTTATATAAGAGCTATCAGTGCATGCGTCTTCTTCCCTCCAGTGCTAGCTCAGGGGAAAGCGGCGTCCCGTATCTCAGGGCCGCCCTGTCCGAAGAAATATCGCGCAATATACACACAGGTACAAGTTTGTGTAATTGGAACTCTTTGGTAGATGTATTAAGAATTCCTCCGCTTCAATACAAGCTTTCATGTGCACAGATTTCATTCCTCTTTATTATTACGGAACGAGCGCAGGGGCGTCCCAGTATTATATTCACATTTTATATAATTCGTGTCACTAGAAATTTTAATCAATAATATATATAACATACGTAATCAATTAAAAGTTCTTATTTCATTTCTCCGTTAAGAAATAGCAATAATGATAATACATCATATTGTTTTCTTCATTTATTAATTTTATTGTAAAGTTCTTTGGACATTACAGGTTTACTTAATTCGTACAATGAACAATTCATGATTTTAAGACATTAATTAAAAAGCGAAATGTAAATGAACAAAATTAAAATGGATTACAGCATAATACACAATATATTAGAATTTAAATTATTTAGAGGATTATGCTTAATTTGTGAGTTTTTTTATGGATGAGTTTAGTGATACATGAAAAACGTCTATATAAGGGCACACAAAGTTTAAGAGTATGATTACATACCGGGGTTTCCAAAAGCAGGTTGGCTCTATATATAGGTTGAGAGAACAATATATTGGTGCATTGTCTCAGATAATTATTCGGAACTTACAAATCAAGACTTTTATGGACGGGTGGCTTAACTAGATTACTCACTTAGTAAACAAAGAACACCCAATTGAAGAGATCTTCAGCTTTCTAATGACCTTTAGTTAAGATAGTAGATATTATCCATATTCTCTCATGTAGAGACAACGGAGAAATCTTTTCTGAACCCTTTCTTGCATGAGTACATACGAAATCTCTGCTGGCGTCCATATTACAGATCAATATTCCAAATGACTTCTGACCAGAGTTTTATGATACAATATTCTAATAAGGTAGGTATCTGTGGATAGTTTGTTGGTGGTAGTGTTAGTGCCTACAAACGTATTCATTTACATTAAATAGATTTGACAATCAATATGGGCATTGTGTGAACTTCCACATGACTTTGACTTCTTACAAGAGTTTAGACAATACTTATACTGATTACCCACTTTGACATCTGGAAGTAAAGTTTCGTCTTTGGAGAACAAAGTTAAAAGTAAAATTAATGCTGTGAAGATGTGTGAACTAAGAAAAAACTGTGAGATTTCAATGCATGAAAAAAGGTGGAATGACGATCTGAGAAATTAATTCATGGATAAATTTATGCTGTAAGACAAAGATGGAATGTGCGTAGAAAATGGAAAATCTATGAATGACTAAGCGAGTATACAAGCCAAAATTGGAAGGTGTCCGACAAGATGTAGACTAAGGAAACCCTACCACGATCAATTGGACCTGATTTCGAATGCAGGTAAAGTGGAAATCGTAAAAGAAACACTGCATCGTGCATGACGTGACGTATGAATGTAGAGGAGGCTAAAGTTATGTGTTTGGGCAAAAATGTGTACGTATGGTACATTTTGAAATACCCGAATTGGTGATGTATGATAAAGTTATTGAATACTATCATAGTGGAGTGGCAACAAAACTTATACACGTCTAACAGGTGTGAATATTGTAATGCGATGATCTTTTTAATCAAATGGAGATTTCTTTTAAATTTGTGGACACCATCGGTAGTAAAACTCGAGACCCTCCGATGGGAGGACAACTGTCTTATCAACTGGGGGGTTGTTAAAACATAGATTCCTCATTTTTTTATTTCATTTAATACATTGGTACTTTATTGCACGAAGATACAATCAATCAGTGAGTTCATTGCCCTAGGACAATCTCTTCCAACCAGCTAACCAGCGACGTCACATCAATGGCACTAAATATATTCATATCTTAAGAGCTTAATCCTCAGGGTATAAAATTTACAAGAGGAAAATATAATAGATAGTGACAAATCGGTTTCTTTTTCAAAGTTGGATAATACAAAATAGTTATGACGCTATTTCTATGTATATAGCAAAATACAGCATAAAGCAAAATAGTCTTGAAGTTATTTCTTCTATCTACAAAGCAAAATAGTCATACCAAAATATAGCATAAAGTAAAATTGCCCTAACGCTTCTCCATCTATAGCTTTATTAATCTAGAATATTATTTAGCCTTAAATAGGTTTAAAAATATTAAAAATTTAAATAATTCAAGGAAATAAATATTATGTGAATGCTGCAAATAGTTTCATAGTCCATATTTAAGATGAATGAAGTTTAAATTTTGGTTTATTGTTGGAGAAACTTTGAAGCTTGGTATTTTGAGGTTTTCGTGGTTCTTAGTTTTACCGCGTGGTTTGGCTATGATGCCAAGGTTTAAAAAATGTTGCAGTTTTCATTTTTTAGAGCTTGCTGGTGTGGCGAAGTTCACTACTACGAAAATGATCTGCAACGTTTTCGAAACGTTGGCATCATAAGTCAAACCACGCAATAAAACGCTCCGAAAAATATGATCTAACTTTGAATTTTGGTTCATAGCGAAACGGTATTTTAGTTAAAAATCACATCAGTGACAGTTTTAGCCTTAAAAACACGGAATTATATCGCACTTTGTGACACCTATGACCCCAAGAGCACTCCAGGAATCAATGTCAGGAAACTGCTTAGCTTAATAAAAAAATAAATTACACGAAAAGAGACATGAAAATAAGACGTATGTAACCATGAATTCGACTGGAATAGATCCTGGAATTCGTTATACTAAGCAAGTATTCTAACGACTAAGCCATGATGCTGACCTTAAGTCATAATTTGAAACAACTATAACTAAATCATATTCAATAACAATAATGTGATACGATCTCAAAATTATATTGTAAAGGTTTATATTATATGAACACTATGTTTGGCTAGAAAATAAACATACCACCAGCAACCTCTATGACATATTAAGTAAGACATACTCCTTACTATTTCGAGATGCGGGTTCGGTTACCGTTGGCACTTTTTTTTATCGGGGTCAAGTCTGCTTTTCATCTAAGGCATCCTTAGAAACATTTTGATTGGTTGAAATCCTACATTGAAATAAATGTCAGGTGACATTAAAAAAAGTAGCTGGAAGTAATAAGAAGCAATGTCCCCATGATAAATGAAAAGGGAGAAAGTAGCTGGAAGTAATAAGAAGCAATGTCCCCATGATAAATGAAAAGGGAGAAAGTAGCTGGAAGTAATAAGAAGCAATGTCCCCATGATAAATGAAAAGGGAGAAAGTAGCTGGAAGTAATAAGAAGCAATGTCCCCATGATAAATGAAAAGGGAGAAAGAAGGCAGTTTTTCAACATTGCAGTCAACCGGGCTGATGATAAGGATGGATAACCCCGTTAGGTAGTATTAATTACAGCGAAAGTGTAATACTATACAATAACAAACTTAAAAAATCTGATTTCTTCATAGAAATATTTTTTACTTTAAACTTGCAATATCCGCTTTATAAAGAGCACACATCCGTCGTAAGCGAATGAACTAATAAAAATCACAAAAATAGGAAATTTAATTAACCATTTCCTCCCCGCCCTTTGGAAACACCCCCTAGCGCCCCCGGTCCCGCCCACCCCATATAGATTTACAGAACACATAGGAGTCCAGACATTTAATTAAACCCGCTTTAGCGTTACTTCACTGATTTCCCGTCGTTGGGGTGGAGTCTCTCCACACTCGGGAGGAGGTAGGTGTGAGGCTTCCTTTAGGCGCATACACGGGCCTCGATCCTTAGGACATATTAGTACAAGGATATGCAATCAAAGGGACTTAGGGACATCGGGAATAAATCCCTTTTTCTTTCTTGAGATTGATTCTTGCGTTGCGCTTATTTTACCAACTTCACTATAAAGAACTTCCTAATTACTAGTTTCACAGACGCAACGCGATAATATCGTCGTGCGAAGCGCAAACTAGAGTATCTAATTTATTTACGAAAATTAATAAATACATATTTTTCATATTAATGTCGACCGCTGTAGTAGTCTAAATTGTAACTTAATTAATCCCCAATTTGATTATTCTATTATAGCATTTTTTTGAAAATTCTTCCAGTTCTTTTATTCAATGCCTCTTTACCCCATTTTTGGTTGGTTGTAAAATATATTCATACGACAATAAACCCATCAGCTTATATATTATTTAAAAATCATGTTATGCAATATTATTTCGAGGGTAGTCTATTTTTTAATTTACGAAAGACCTCTCATAAACGCCAGTCTTCATGTGGAAGTAAGTTGGAAAGAATAGCGATATTTAAAACTTCAATAATAATAGAAGTCTTCTATCCACCAGAGCATTTGCAACAACAATGTGACCTCAGATATTTGGACAGATATCAAGACTGTTTCGATGAAATAAAAACAGGATAATAAACCGTGTTAGAAAATCCTAGACATTTGTAAAACGTATGTACCTATAGTAAGTGGCCAACGTATCGTCATTCTACAAAACGTATGTACCTATAGTAAGTGGCCAACGTATCGTCATTCTACAAAACGCAAACTACGTCATCTGAGTTAATGACGAAAAATAATTGTATACTATTTTCAAAATAAAAGTCCAATACAGCGGTGTGGTTGGTGAGTTTGCTGGTGTGCAATGGCACACTCACTTTAAAACATCAACGGTATACCTTCACTTTCCAACTGACTTGACGTTGGAATAGTGAGGGGATCCTCGACTACGAAGCCCAGCAATGACGACGAACCGAGTTTATACTCGTAATTCCACAAAGGGAAATTTCTTACTTCACTTTAGATTTACATTTATGAAAAAAGGGTAATGGTTCTTCATATGCCAACGTCAATACCACGTTGAGTGCACTGATTCTCGTCCGATCGTCGAAGTTAAGCAACATTGGCCACGACCAGTGCTTTGATGGGAGACCGCTCGGAAACACCCCGAGTCGTTGGCTTATTTTTTCTAAATATCCACATAAATATTTCAAGTCAGAATTTATGAATTTATCATATGAAGGAGTAAGGTGTCTAAAAGTTGGACCAAGACTCCGAACAGTTATTCATCACTAGTTGGTGTTTCTTATACGGGGTAAAATGAATGACGCTATAATTCGTATATCTCAATGTATTTAAACTATCGGACAACCTTAAAAAGGCTCCCCGCGTAATGTCACGTAGATATGAATTCATTTACAATTTTCACTAGAATATATTGAACGAAATTCGATGTTAGCTATTACGAGTATTTAAAAATAAATTGGTGAATATATAAATGACCCCTAAAAACAATTAAAAAAACTTTAACTTTAGGAAATATATTAATTGTGCTAATTCACAATAGGTATATCATACTTTTACACTATATGTAAAACTGTGTAGGTTTTTCTTCTTAATAATAATTTAATCCTTGTGACGACTTTCATTATGTAGTTGGTAAGTCATCTGCCTTCTTCTGACCCGGAGATTGCGAGTTCGAATTCCATTCGTACACATTTAAAAAAAAGTGTATCAGTCTAGTTTTCTCTTCAGACTTTAGACCTCTCTCTGGCTGATTGAAAGAGATTGCCACAGACAATAAGCCCGGCAGTTAAATAACACAAAAGCAACTCGGAAATATTTCAAATTCTCTATTTAGAAACCCTAACCAAAGATGTCGATACATTTTTTCAACAAAATTAAAATAATTTTATATTTACTATTAATTAAACACGCTCGGGCGCTACTGTGGCTGCTAGGCGTGATATGTTATTTTTTTAAACAAAATTGGGATTGATGTGAATTTTAACTGTTCCTGAAGTTTTGCACAATGTTCCATTATACAATATTATATTTAAAGTATATTTGTTGATTGGTTTTATTCATATAATCGTGATTTTTTTCTTATTTTAACACATCTATTTTGCTATTGCAACAATCATATTATGATTGAGTAGTTAATTGATTATCTTAGTCAATGTTTTCTCGAGTAATATTTCAATTAGATTATTTTTTGTCGTTTAAAAATGTTTGGTTGAACCAAAACTAGATAATTTAACTAATTATCTATAAAAATGTTGAATTCAATATGTCATTTTAGTTAACATTTTGTCTGTCTTATAGTGTTCGACATCTGGGTGGCATGTGCACCTTTAGGAAGCGTTTGAAGACAACCATTTTTGATACATGTTGTCTAAGTTAGTGATTAAATATGAATACTTACACATACACTACACTCCACCTAAAGGTTTCTTTGTAGTTCGTCTTTTCTTGGTTAGTTTTCTGTGGTTTTCTTACCAAATATGATTTTTTGAACATATCCAGATGAGGGGAAGTTCTTAATATAATATGAAGGGGGTTGCTGAAGCCAACACCTGCATATCCTTACACTCAACATTTTTTTATATACATTTTAATATGTCAATAACAGTAGGTTTGAATCCCCAATTAGAGCGCATTTAAGACAGTCTGCTCTCTAAACGGCGCTATATAAATTGACCTTTTTTATTATTATCATTATTTAAAATTGGTTTGCATATGAAAAATAAGGCCCACATAGTTATCGTTAGT
>OX463844.1:16464860-16666676 GCA_949825065.1 Odontocerum albicorne
ATATATATATATATATATATATATATATATATATATATATATATATATATATATATATATATATATATATATATATATATATATATATATATATATATATATATATATATATATATATATATATACTCGTATATATATACATATAAAATGTACTTGCTATGTAAAATAAATAAATAATATGCAAAATAAAATATGTTAACCTTTCTAAAAAATTCATTTTTTCTAAAATTATGTAATTTTGTCAAGTATGAATCAATTTTCGTCCATGGTCGATAGCGACCTCAAAATTAAATAAATAAAATAAAATGTCGTTGTCCCATAAAATCAAAGTTATGAAGAATGTTAATTGTATAGAATATAGCGGGGGTGGGGGTGGTGGTGGTGGTGAGCTTGAACTGAACTGTATAGAACATAGCATAACGTCTAACGAGCACGAAGTTGAAATAATATTACTCAGATCATTCAAACTTTTAAAGTATTTACCCCCATTTGCATTATTGAATTATTTATACCCATTTACAAATAAATTTAAAAGAGAAATATCGAAAAATTCATCCTGACTTGTAGCTCATGACTGAGCATCGTGACTACCATGATAGCTTCCGACCACTCCTCTCCATTCATCTCTGCCCTCCGCGGATAGTTCGAAAAAATAGAAGAAGGGTAGTTCTTAAGTGTAGTCCGTGGATAGTTCGAAAAAAATAGAAGGGTAGTTCTTAGGGGTAGTCCAGCTGCATATGTCACTTGGTTAGCCCAACGCATTGGGATTCTTCCTATTGTGAGTCGTCCTTCCACGCCTCGAGTAACCACAAACCTCTCCAACCTGTCTCCTTGGCCACGAGCAATGTGCCCAAATAATCGGAAGACTCGTCGAAAGTACATTGTAGACAATCTGTCGGTGATTATTTGTCTTCTAGTAATGAGGCGTTAGTTCGCCTTGCTGTCGTTCTCCAGCACCACATTTCAAATTCATCTATTCTACGTTTCTCGTTTGCTCTCCGAGTGCCAGTCTCCGCACCATACGTGAATATTGCGAAGACGAGATACTTAACTAGGCGCATTTTCGTCGTGAATCGAGGAATAGGTGTACATAAAATAGTTATATTTTATTTTATATATTATTTATAGTTAAGGCATCAATATTGTGTAAGTTTAAAGACAGTGCTTGATGAAACAAATTACAAAAAATAAAATAGTTACTTTTTATAAATAATAACTTAAAATTAAGGGAACCATAATGCATAATTTCTGTAAATAATTAACACTTAATTTGGTATCGATAAAGTTATGTTTAACATTTTAATAATACCTATCTTTCATTAATTTAATAACATTTTAATTTATTTAAGATTATCAAGTTCATGGTCACTTAACTTTTCCAACTATCTTTATATGAAATATGATTTTCCTCTAGTTTGAGGGAGAAGATCAAAAGATGAAGGAAGAACTTAATCAGCAAGTAAGAGAGGGAGAAACGAAGGATATTAGCGCAGAAATTATGTGTGAGGATACTTTCACGTTTTGAGTACATATTCCTTGGGGGTACTGCGAAAAGGGTTAAATCTAACACGCGTGCGTGCTTCATATTGAATTCATTATGTTCAAAATTGGGGATATTCCCCGGATGAAGTTAATTGCTGATACCATGCACTATAAAATAAAGTACTCGAAAACTTAATCGAAATATTGCAGTACTTTGTTGTCTTTTGTTTTAGTAATGTTTATAATAATGACAATTTATATGGCGCCGTTTAGAGAATAAATCCTCCGCAAGGGCGCTCCAAGGCGGGACTCGGTTCAACTTTTATTAACATATTAAAAATATTACAAGATAAATACATATAAGTTGAGTGTAAGGATATGAATGTGTTGGCTGCGCCCATTAGAATAGGTACTTCTCCGCATCTGCATATATTAAGAAAATACAGATTTATGTTTCTACGAAAACTTAACAAGGGAAGACGAATTACAAATAAAATTAATCTTATTGAAAAAAAATCTTAATTAAACTAAATGCCAAGAGTATAATTTTAATGTTCAAGTGAATAATATATATTCTCTTAGAATCCATTTATTTCCCTCATATCTTAGCCAACTGTTAACAGAATTTCTTTTGAACTATTGTATTAATTTTAAAGTAAGCATTACTTTAAATTGCATCAAATTTATCTAGTTATGGGTGGGTGAATGAAAGGTCAGGTATGCCTTATACAAATTGCAAATTCAAATTTTTACATAGCTCCATAATATTATACAACGCTTCTTTATTATTCTTACCGTGAAAAAGTTATTATTTAATATTAAAAAATATATAATTTAATTATTCGAATGTCTTTTTAAAATTATTAATACACTTTTATTTTAATTCATTTTTTTTTAATTTGGAATACCAAAAACAACTTAGCAGGCGACAAATTGTGTTGCTCTACTTTAGATGCAATTGTTATCCAACTTAAATCAAATATTTTTTAATAAAATTGATTTATAAACTTTTTTTTTACATTATAAAATAGTGGCATATAAATATAATTAATTTCTAACCAGTACTTTAAAAAATATATTGACATAAATCGATTTTTTATCTGTTTGATATGTGTAATTGCATAGTACTGATATTGTTAGTTAAACATTTATGTGTTACAAAAAATTTTCGTTTTACATGAGAAAAAACGTTAAATAACAACCAACCTTTTTTTAACCGGCGAATATAATTAATCCTCATGGGACTAAATTTCCTTTATAAGAAATAAATTCCAACAAAAAGAATTTACACTCCGCTGCAATTGTACCTATAATTTAACAAATAAATTGTTCGATTCAACCAAAGAAGCCTTCAATACGGCACCTGTTACTTGGACAAGGTAAAGTAAAAAAAAAAACAACCTTTGAATGCATTCAAGAAATTGATTTTGATTTTAAATTCAATGCATAAGGCAGACCCTTCATTAACCAACCCGTAACTAAATAAATAGGATGCAATTTATAATTTAAAGTAATGCCTACTTAAAATTAATATTAATCACATAATAACAGAGTAACCGTGGCCTCGTTGTAAGGCGCTTGTTTTTTCACCTAGGACGATTACCCCTCATATTATTTTTTTTAAAAGGGTTCCATTCTTATTTTCGCCTAAGATCTCTTCAATTAAAACCTTTTTGGCTTACACCAGCCAGGTTTTACTGCATACAAGGGATGCGGAAAACAGTAAGTCTCCAATCTTAATTTTTTATTGCTTCCGTATACAATCTCCGTTGGTATGACGCCTGTCTCCCAGCTCGGAGGTGGAAGGTTCAAATCCCGCAGGATGCCAGATTTTTTTTTAAAAAGGATTCCAGTCTAATTTTCATTTAAGGCTTTTTTAATATCTTTCTGGTTGGTTGAAAGACATTCCCACATGGCAATATGCTCGCCAGGTTGTACTGTATACAAGGAAAGTTTAATACAATACTAGAAATAGATAAAATAAATTGACTATTTACAATACTTGCTTAACAGGGTCGTTATTTTATGTCAAAAACGAGTTAATCATAGTTTGAACGTTTCTCTTGTCATATATTGTCATGCAAAGGGCAAGCTGATTATCACTTTTTTTTCAGAAATGAAGTTTTTCTATTTTAAACATACTCGTCATTTTCACAAAAGTAGATCACTCAAATTTACACAAGCGTTTATAAATTTATTTCTTCACTCATGTTTTTTTATCAATCTTATAAAAAGGTACAAGGACTTTTGCACAACAGCTTTTCAATGATTTCATCACATTTGATAAGTATGTTTTAAAAAGATTATTCAAGTTTATGTGAAATACGCTGAAACAAAGATTTACTATGGAAAAAAATTCGATTATTTTACTTCGGAAATTAATAAAATGTGATAATTTATTCTGTTTAAAATGTTATGAACTCTATTTTGTACTTTGCACGACGATATATCCGAAGTTCAATACCATCAAGCATCAATAATTTGCAAGATTTTCTATTGATAGCAGTACATAATTCCACAAGATTTTCGACTAATAGCAATATATATTTCTACAAGATTTTCGATTCATTGCAGTGTATATTTCAACAAAATTTTCGATTAAAAGTAGTACGTATTTCTACAAGATTTTCGATTAATAGCAAGGTATATTTCTACGACTGAGTTTGTAACTTAGATTAGATACGATTCAAATGAATAATTGAATGACTTTCATTCATAGCCTTTTTATCAATTTAAAGGGTCATCTAAATAATGATAATTATTTTATTTTATTTCATAATGAGGAATTAAAATATTTACTTGAAACTTTCCTGAAAAATTATGATTTTACTCACAAACATTCCATAAATTTCTAAACATGTGTTAAGCAGACGCGGGGAAGTACCCAATTATATTTAAATTTAAATTAAAAATATTTACCTATATGTGATGAAGAAAAATAATTTGGGATGTTGAAAGAAAAAGTAAAGAAAAAACATTTACAATATATGATGAGAAAAATAAGTTGTAAGAAAGATTCAAACTTAAAATATGTATTCAAAATTCATTTTCTCTGGTTGGTTGTGATAGATTACCACGTGACAACATGCTCACCAAGTTGTAGTATATACAAGGAAAATGTAATAATATATTTCTTAAATAAATTTTTACATTTATTAGTTATACTTATATTTTTATTTAATGTTCATATGTTAAATGTTCAATTTTCGTTATTTCACGTATTATATAAAAATAATTGAGTAATATTTATTTCTAAGTTTTAAAATTTAAATTTTTCTTTTTGTTTATTATTTATGACTATAATGTCGAAAAAACCTTTTGATGGGTGAACGGCAAAGAAACAAGGAAAAAGAAGAAAAAAGTGTAGTACAAACCAATGATATATATTTTTTCGTTATCTTTTATTACAACAAATAAAAAATTCACCAAAGCAAGGCAATAAATAAAACTGCATTACACAAATTGCAATCCACTCGAAAAGGAAACATCCCCACGCACAATATTATTTCAATGTTTATTACAAGGAACATCCGAATAACACAATTCCATTATAAAGTCCCACCCCCAACTCACCCCGCGAGGGTCGCATTGTGTTCACAGTTTGCATGGGATCACCCAAATATAAACTCTTCGGTTGCATGCAACATTTCGCGATGCCAAAATGCACTCACGCATTTTTTATTCTCTCCCCTCGAGAGTTTAAAACATAGATTCAACACCATGGGTTCAGATCGACATTTTTACGGTTCTCATATTTTTACGGTTCTCATATTTTTTTTCTATTCAAATTATACTTCTTAGTTTATTTGTAATATATTTATTTTATTTTTATATTATTTATAGTTAAGGCATTAACATTGTGGAGGTTTAAAGACGTTGTAATTTGTTTTTATCAAATACTGTTTATTCCACTTTTTGTAACGGTATAACCCTACCGGTTTCAAGGTTTTCAACTTGTTTATGCTCCCCTGATGATGAGATGAAAGCCTCGAAACCGGTAGGATTATACCGTTACAAAAAGTGCAATAAACAGTGTTTAGTAAAAACAAATTACAACATATATTTTTTTATATTTTGGATAGATATCTTCATGAAATCAAGTATTATCTCTCACTGCGACAATGCTAGATTAGTTTCAAATAGAATGGCAGTCAGCTGATTCTTATTTAGCGTGGCATACGCGTATATACCCGTACTATATGATAGACATTGATGAATTAATGAATATCCTTATAAAAATAAGATACTTAGATACATAAATTAAAATTAATTAAGTTTTGACAAAATGTTAGTTTAACCTGCTCTACATGGATAGCGGTTTTTAAGATTTTCTGTATTTTTATATAAACATTTTTCTTTTAAACATATTAACAACCAAGTTAGTAAGGTATAGTTTCTAAAATACGTTGAAATAACATAGATTCAAGCCAGTTAATATTGACTCCTTATATTACGTACAATAGCATTTTTTTCATGAAAAATTAATTATTTCCTTTTGAGGTAGTACTTAATCGATTACGGTGGTATTGGTAAATACTAATAAATCATCCTCGTGCAACTTTAATATTTACTAATAACAACCTGTCAAAAATGACTGAAGAAATTTTATTTTTCAATATAACGGGCTTTCTTTGTGCAGCTTCACATTGTCGTCGTGTTGCTGCTTCTTTAGATTTTCGCTTACTCGTGATTGACGCGATCGTCTCTTCCTTTAAGCGTCTGCAGCTCTTTTTACAGCCATATTTTAATTTCGATACATAACAATAAGTCTGTTATACTTGAAATTAATATTTTGTTTTACAGAAACATTATAAAATATACGTTTTAAGGTTATTTTTAGAAAAATGATGAGTTTAATACGCTTCCGGAAAGAAACTGGATTTTTTTAGTAATGTAGAATTCGAATTGAACGAAATTCAGAACAGAGTAAATATATAATTAAAAGAAAACTATGACAACACCTATTGTAACACACAGACGTAATTAGAACTGATTTTATATTGTTTGAAGATATTTATTTATTTGAGGTATAAACATTTCAAATTCAATAACACTATATGTATTATATATAAAATATAAATAAATTACGAAGAATAATGCAGATTAAAAAGTAAGCAATTTGAGAAAAAATATACAAAGAAGGTTAATAAAAGAAGCTTAATAAAGACAAATGCAAGCAACAATAGATAAGAAATAAAAAGCTTAAAAACACACATTTATAATATATGATGAAGAAAAATAATTAGACGAAATTGAAAGAAAAAGTTAAAAAATACATTTATTACATAATATATGAGGAAAAAATAAGTTGAAAGAAAAATATATGATGAACAAAAATAAGTAGACTATTTTTTGAAATGTTATCAACAACTGGTTTAAACACAGAAAATTGTATAAACCTGTTAAGTCTGCGTTACATTATTCTGAAATCTCGCAAAAAATGGACAGGGGTAAATCTCGTGCATTGTGCTGTAGGTGATTCGCCCTACAAAGAGGATCGGGGGCGCTCAACACGCTTATTCTTCGCCATTACGATACAAACCCGACTGGACATTGTGACAAGTTCATAAAAATTCAAAATCCCTTCGCCAATTCATGAGGTTATTTTCAATTGTTGCATACTGTGGGAAAGGATCAATTCCTATTTATTTCTTGTTCGCGTTAATTCGTATTCAGGGTATTTTTTACATTTCTAGCATGTTTGAATCCTTCAAAGATTTTAATTTGATTGACATGCGTAACAATAGACTGAATCAACCTGATGGTATTAAGATTTTTTGTTGTTTAACTCACATACTCTCAGTCGTTTAACAGAAATGATATCTCGTCCTTTAAGATTGAAAAATGTGGGAAATTAAAAATAACTTCATTCACCTCGATTTTTTAACGTCAGAACTAACGTTATGTTAGAATATTTATAATAAGTTATTTAACGTCAGAACTAACGTTATGTTAGGACATTTATAATAAGTTTGACTAAATTTTATGCATTTTATTCTTAACAATAATTCTCGTACTTTGTAACAAAACGGCGTAGCTTACAAAATATTAAGTTCATATCATCAATGATTTGACGATCTCCGTAGCCTGGTTGGCAAGACGCCTGTCTTCTGACCTGGGGGCTGCGGAGTCGATTCCCTATGGATTTTTTTATGGATTTCAGTCTGATTTTCACTTACCATCTCATCAACGTATGTCTAGTTGCTTGGGAGAAATTGCCACGTGGTAATAAGTCCGGCTTACTCGGCACAGCTCAGTCTTTTTCCACGTCTGCGTTTCACTCCCATACATCAAAGTTGGCACCAAAATACTGTTGTGGGCTATCATCTTTGCAGATTTTGATACTGTCTGGTATATATATATTTAGGGTCCCATCGAATTTGTTTCCTTTTCTCTTCACGCCGTTCGATATTATTCTTAACTCTTCCATCATCTGAGAAAATACTACCCAAATAGCAGAATTTCTCAACTTACTCCAATCTTTTATTATTCACCCGTACATCGTATTTTATTTTTTCCGTCACATGAATATAGATATTCAAATTTGGAATTGACGCAAAGTAGATAAAAATATTGTATTTACACTTCGTTGTATATGATATAGTACAACCTGGTGGGTTTATTGCCAAATGGCAATTTCTTCAACCAACCAGAAATATGTTAAAGTAACCTTAAGTGAAAACTAGAATGAAATTCTTTTTTTTTTTAAATCTGGGTTCCAACGGGATTTGAACCTGTAACCCCCGAATCGGGAGACAGGCGTCTTACCAACTAGGCCACTGAGGTCGTCTAGTTAGTAAGACGCCTGTCTTACCAACTAGACGACCTCCGTGTTCTATCTGTAATTCAGTATTATATTTGTAAAAACATTGTATCTGTAATACATACGAAGCATTTCAGATTTATGTTTAGACAATTTCTTAAACTGTTAGTGTTTTTTTTTTCTCAGAACAATATTAAATAATGTATAATCATTTGAAAATAAATAAATAATGTATTTTTAATGAGTGTATTACTTTGCATTATGTATATATCTACATAATATTTTCAATCAGTATTTGTTTAACCGTTATAAGTAACAAATTTCGTTTTAATATTTTAAGAACTTGTGACATTTATTTTTTTGTAGTATTTTCAACACATCTTTCTTGTTCTATAATACGTATTCAGTGAACTTTAAAAAAAATATGTTCGTGGACAATCTTAAAACTCGGACAAACAGCTATCTATATACAAATTGAAATGATAGCGTGGAATGTTTGCACTATATACACGAACATAAACGTTGTCTTGATAGACAACGTTTATGTTCGTGTATATACGAGAAGTGTATATTCGTGTATCAATTTTTCCTAACAAGTATTAAGGAAGATGAAGAAGATCACTCTGAATGAGTTAGGCATGTGGAGCGAATCAATTAAGCGCATAAAACAAATGTAAAGTGCAAATGTAAGTATAAGTCGTGGTAGAGGAAGACCAGGTAAAGTGTGTTTGAATTAAGTTAGTGATATTTTGAAAGAAGAAAACGCAGAAAGTCTGAGAAATCGTCGAAGTTGTATGAGAAGGTGTATGGATGTAGAAGAGGCGAAAGATGCGTGTCGAGATAGGAAAATCTGGCGCTTTGCTCTCTACTCTGACAGGAAAATGGCATAATGGTATGTATGATATGTATATAATAATAATTTGTAACTACAAGAACAAATATACGAGAACATGTCGAAGTTATTGCTTTGTATCAATAAATCGTTAATCATAATTTGATTCTTAGATTTATTGTATTGTACTATTAAGAATTTGATAATTGAATATTATTTCAAAGATGATTCATTTCAATGCTTTTCTTTATAATATTATTGATTTTACAGATGTAACCATGACAAAAGACTCCCCAAAATGATTTCATTTTAATCACAAGAATAAGATAATATTATTCCTAATTCGGCATTAAATCAGTTTTTGTTAGAATCCGATCATTTGCAGGGGCTTGGATTGGGAAAGAAAAAGGAAGACCGAACGAGACAGACGAAGTCCGAGGGGTGTTTGAAGAGAGGAGAATGGTTCACAAATTGCTCACGCACCCCCGCACACGTCCGCCGCAGCACTGACACATGAATAACAAACAATGGAAGCAAATTCTGCCGGAATAATGTGCAATATTCTGTCTCGGGCTGGGCTGGAGACGAGAGGGTGCCTTAGCTATGTCGTTGAAAGATCGAAAAGAAAAGCTTATACGAAATAGTACCTTAGATATATTAAATAGAAGATGCCAATATGTATAGAAAGTTAAAATTATCTGATAGAAATTATAATCAGAGGTAATTAATTTATTTAAAGGTAATGTATTAGGTGTTAACATACGTTGTGTCATTTTTTTCCAAATATAAAATTGAGCACCAAAAGTAAAACAAAATGGTCAACGTTCGACAATTGATTTATGTTGTTTTCACTCAAAACATGTGGAACCGAAGCGATGAACTTCTGGACTTTTCCCATTGATTTAAGATGGCGGTATACAGTCATGTGACTACAATTCATCTGCTCAGCCAATTCTACGGTGGTTTGAAGGGGATCTTCATGAATAATATGGTTTAAGCGGTCCTCATCGAAGTTCACTGGTCGTCCGGAACGCTCCATGTTTTTCAGGTCGAAATTACCGTCTTTGAAACGCAAAAACCATCGACGAGCTGTCCTTTCATTCATAGCATCTTCACCGTACATTTCACAAATATCACGAGCTGCTTTGGCAGTTTTATTTCCTCGATTGAACGCGAACAGAAGGAGGTGTCGAAAATGCTCACTTTCGTCTACTTGATATTCCATTTTGAAGGCTTGTAATCAAATAAAATAATATATGTAACGTAAAAGCAATCACAATATCTTGTAGAGCAGAAAATTTTCTTGTTTTACTTTTGGTGCTCATTTTTAATTTGGAAAAAACGGACACAACTTATGTTAACACATAATAACATACATACGGTATTTTATGTAGCATTAAACATAGTAAAAATAGTAAAACTATAATTATAATTTTGCCCATGAAAACAAAATCTACCTGTCAAAAAGTTGTTAAGTACTCGTATAAACGTTAACATGACTCATGCATAAAAAATATCGAAAATAAAAATCTCATACAAACATGAGACTGACCAGGGTTCAGGAGACCCAAGACCTTATTGTCCAAAAACGTTCTGGAAAAAAATAAAAACAAAAATACGAGTATATTCGTATAATTAATTCAATCAAAACACAAAAAATAACGAAAGTCATGCCGTTCCACTGGATTTATGGTCCAAATAAACAAAAAAACGATCCCTGAAAGAAATTTTATAGGCATTAAAACTGTCTCCAAACATGTCTGAGACTGCAGTATACTTATTACCTGATCGGTGCAATACAACTCTCGCACCAAAATATCTTCCGGTATGTAATGATTTTTTTATTTGTAAAATTGTTTTTGTATGATATTTAAAATGTTTTTTTGCTGCGAGTTGTCGAATTTCTCAAGCGGCTGCAACTCAGACTTGTTGCATTGTTTATGTGTATTTTGTGAAATTAACGGGTATAATATAGGCCGCTTATCTTGTGTAGAGAAAAAAAATAAACAATTATAATACAATTCCAATAACTGTGTACGGTTTATAAATATGCATATTAACTTGTGATAAATTGAATAACTTATTAAGCGAAGGTTTTGAAGTAAACCGTTAGTCTTCCATTCCAGGTTTGAAATTGATTCGATGGTGTCGATTTCAAAAGCCTCCTAGTGTAAATGTTTTACATTGAGGCATTTTTAACACCTTTCTGGTAGTTAGAAGCAACTACTGAAAGATAATGAGGCCAGATTTCATAGTATAAAATATATGCGTTATGCTATTTAATTGATTGGCAATCCCTGTGTAATTAGAGTATCAGTCATCCTGTGAATAGAAGACGCTTGTGTGTGTAATATGTTGCACTTCAGAAACACATAATCTTGACAGATCAAACCCAAAATTTCGATGGTACGGAAATCAAAGTTTCAAAACGAGTGTTTTATCAAATTTACAAACCGACATTTTTGTGTCGTGATGTGCCATGTAAACAAACCTAAGTTGATAGGGTCAACAAAGATCAGTATGCAAGCCCCACAATACGGAAGAAGGTCACATGGCAGACCGAGACAGAAGCTTTTGGATAACACGTGCATCAACATCTTATGAGGCTGGTAGTGGAGTGAAACTAGGTGGAGACGGTTGGAGAAAAATCGTCTGGTAAGCTAAAGCTCAACAGGAGTTGTATGTCTATCTGAAGTAGGCAGGTTAATAGCGCTATGAGAATGTACAATATCATAAGTAGTTTATGAGCTATAAAAAATATATAATTTTGGTTGTGACATGGTCTCAAAGAAAAATCAGTCTGACAGTGGATCCGCCAAGGATTGAACCTAGGGTGCTCGCTTGCTTAACGTAAATGCTAACCACGAGATCAAGACTACCAATTATACAATACAATAAAACACAACTCGTGTACAAAAGTAATACATTTCCTCCAAGAGTAGTTTTCAGTAATGAGGACTGAAAATTAAAGAGGCTTAGAAAATAAATGCGATTGAGTAAATATCTTCTTAAAACTTATCTAACTAAATAAACATTTTAAAAGAAAGTTAAAATCATTACATCTTCATAAATAAACATAATTAATTTACCACGCCCCTTATCTTAATTTTTTTTTTTGGAAATTGGAGTTCCCACAGAATAATAAAAATCTTTTAAATCACATTCTAATAGAGTATAATATTTATTAATGAAAACCTTATCTGAAAATATTCATTTATCATATGGGGTACTCATATCTAGCTCAAGAACCCATCTACCACACTCAACGCTAATGGTGTACATACATTGACATGTATTATCATATGGGGAATCATATCTAGCTCATCAACCCATCTACCACACTCGACGCTACTGGTGTACATACATTGATATGTATTATCATATGGGGTACTCATATCTAGCTCATCAACCCATCTACCACACTCGACGCTACTGGTGTACATACATTGACATGTATTATCATATGGGGTACTCATATCTAGCTCATCAACCCATCTACCACACTCAACGCTACTGGTGTACATACATTGACATGTATTATCATATGGGGAATCATATCTAGCTCATCAACCCATCTACCACACTCGACGCTACAGGTGTACATACATTGATATGTATTATCATATGGGGTACTCATATCTAGCTCATCAACCCATCTACCACACTCGACGCTACTGGTGTACATACATTGCCATGTATTATCATATGGGGTACTCATATCTAGCTCATCAACCCATCTACCACACTCAACGCTACTGGTGTACATACATTGATATGTATTATCATATGGGGTACTCATATCTAGCTCAACAACCCATCTACCACACTCGACGCTACTGGTGTACATACATTGATATGTATTAAAATTAATATATAATCTTATCTAAATGTTGAACTCATGTAGATAGATACTCGTAGATATTAAGATAAAAAATATATTCTAATTCATACTCATATATAAGATTGTATAATACGTTCATAGATAACATACGTATTAAGATTAAAATCTATTTATTCATACCAAAATCTATGTATCGTACGCATGTAGATAGATATGTATTAATATTAAAAACTCTTCAAATAACATATATCCTCATATCCAAGTGTTGTAGTTACGAGTATATAGGGTACGTTTTAAGATGGCGTCTCAGAAATATTACCACAATACCCAAATCCCGGCAGCCACAAAGAGTGGGGCGCGGGTCATCAGATGCTTAATATTCGCATCGCGTGTTCACGCATTCAAAGGCGGGGGCGAGTGGATTCCTGTGTAGCCGGGGCTCATGCA
The DNA here is from genome assembly GCA_949825065.1 of Odontocerum albicorne. Taxonomy (NCBI): domain Eukaryota; kingdom Metazoa; phylum Arthropoda; class Insecta; order Trichoptera; family Odontoceridae; genus Odontocerum; species Odontocerum albicorne. The sequence goes on from OX463844.1 coordinate 16,478,226, forward strand.
TCATGCATGGGCCTGCGCCCCCCGGTCTCATGCTCAGTCCTCGGGCACCCAAACCTGCGGCCGACCCGCGCCCCCACTGAAGGGCATGACCACCCGGATTTTAAATATTTATCACCCGATATCACTCTTTGCGGAAACCATTGAAATTTTCAGATTAAGGTTAACATTTTAGGCGAATTCAAAATATTTTACTGCTACCTTCTCTGGAAACTTTAAGTGCAAATTAAATTTTAGAAGCCCATAAACGTTTATAAACAGTATCTAATCTTATTTCAAATTGCGAGTATTTATTTAAGAATATAAAGCTAGGACTTGTGTTTATATCCATCTCGAACTTTTCTTTGAGAAAATAACGATAGAAATGTTTTTGCTTATCAATCTACCGATTAAATAAAAAAATAATAAATAAAAGTTCTTTATATATATATTATTTAATTATTTATTTAACACTTTTATGTAAATAAATCTGATTGATTTGTCGCTTTAAATATATTTCTTCTAATCAACTAGCATTATTTCAAAATTATTATCGGTATCCATAACCGTGTCTTAAACTTAATATAATATTGGAGCAAAAGTATATAATATTGGAGTAAAAGTAACAAAAATTAAAACAATAAATAAATCTTAAGGAAAATAGAGATAAGGATAGGAATTGTGTACGATTTAACAACGAGGAGTATTTGGAGATAATAAATGTATGATATTTTTAGTGTTAGCTTAAAAAAAGATTGAATCAAATCTGATTAAGCAAGGGAGTATTCTATTCAAATTCGAATAAAATTAACTCAGGTACAAAATGATAATAATTGAAATATTTTCTTTTGAATATAAAATTGAAATGTTAAAAACGATATTTTGATCATTTTTCACTTAGTTAATCAACATAACTTTTGCCGATAAATTTCTTGATTTAATTATGAGAACAGATTTTGACACAAAACGGCACCACAGGGAGTACCCCAAACGATACTTGCAGCCACTAGAATAAAATTCTAACGCTTAAAATTAGTTATGACTTTGTTTTTGTTTTTATTATTATATATTTTCTACCACATTTTAATTTGTTGACTTAATCATTTAATATTTTTATTGTGAACTAGGTTTGGAGTCATATCTATAGTCATAGCGTTTCAACTGAAAGCGCCGTTGATAAAAGTTTACTCACAAAATGGCGCAGCTAGAACCACATTTAAATCATTTTCATAATTTTAAACATTCTAATTTTAAAATGCGGTAGCGTTAAATAATGCATTACATATTTTTAAAATCTGAAAACTTCAAAATTATGTAAGTAATTTAATTAGTTCGTTTAGTATCATAATTAATTGTCATACAGTATATACCATTAATAAGGTTCTGAATCCAAAAATTACATGCGGTGAGTAATTTCAACACCTCATTTACATATTGTGTATATCATATAATATAAAAATACCACAAACCATCACCTATACCTGTGGACTACAATTATTTTTATTTTAAGTCAACTCTTCTTAAAAAAATCATGGCAAGCTATAACCTTCTTATAAGCAAACTGTTAGAGCAATTTATGATTTCCATTTTTTATAAGCATAAAATTATATCGAGGGGGATTGTTATCATAATAATCCAGTACATGATCGCAAAGAGTGGCCAAAGCGATAAAAGTATTCTCCAAATCGCATTTTTCCTCAAAGGGAGAAGTGTCTGGTAATCGTTCTTCTCCGCACCCCTAACAGAGACAAAGGGGGTAGTTGGGTTACAATATCAGCTATCTTTCAAGTCCAAGGTCCTAAAGCTTAGGGATCGTATTCCGAGTTTTCTTATTTGGAGAAAGTACTTGGGAAGAAATGTTTTATATTAACGCAATGTAAAAACGATAAATTTGTTTGAAATTAAACTATTTTAACCATATATAAAACGTTCTGAAGTATACGATAAAGAATTTTATCATTATGGAGTTCAACAAAGTAAATCCCGAAATATTTGAAATAAATTATTATATATTTTTCTAAATGAGTTATGTTATAAGAATATAAAAAAATTTCTTCACATGTTTAGAGCTTTTCAACATCTGTTGGTTTGTTGACACAAATTTCCGGAATTTTCCAAAACTGAAATTAGTGTTTTTTATAAAACTTATTATACCCATATTATTACTTATTTACCATTCATTTACATCAGTTTTTATGATAATGTTGCATATATTTTGATTATTTATATTTGGAAGGATATATGTGTACACAAAAAATATTCAACCCGCAGTATCCCTGTTTTTATTTTTAAATATGAAACTGTTTTTATTTTTAAATATGAACTATGAAATACGAATATTACTAAGTTAAAATTCTATTCCATAAATAATTAAGGTATTCAATATTTGAATAAAAATTCAAATCAAATTATTAAATCAAATATTTACAAAATTTTACTTCGTATAAACAAATCTAATATCATAAATGAATATAATTTTGTGTATAGAAATAAATTCTGTTTATTTAAAAATTGATACAAATAAATAAAATAAAATGTTTGATCGTACTAATGTAATAAACTATCCTTATTTTCATTTTTTAGAAAAGTAATAGATTTAACATGAGACTTTTGTTAAAAGAAATAGATTTTTTTGTAGACCAGGAATTTCATTTTAATTACGTGGTATATATCTACGAGTACCGATAATGTATAATCGCAAAAATCCACTTTGCTAAAATCGATGTTCATTAAATAGATATCAATGCTTAAACAGTCCTATTTCTCATCACTTTTTCTGAATCATCCTTCACTTTCCTACGCCTCTTTTCATTTTTAGTCATGTAAAAACTATATTAATGAAATAATATAATTAATTTATATTTTATATTTTTATTCCTTGTATCTTGTTAACATTTAAAAACCCTGTCTTATTTTTAAAATAAAATTTTTTGAAAAAAACTTACACAGTGATATGATGGATTGAATAGATACAATATATAAAAGAAAAACTAATAAACCTTTTTATATGTCGAGATTATAGCTTAAATTTTTAGTCACTCATGCCTACAATTTATAAGCAAGAAGTAAAATGTAATCATCGCCGGTCAACGATGCCGTTTGATCTTTCAACCTTACTCAGGTATCCAACTAGACTTTTCTTCCTATTTGATTCTTATACTTCTCTAAACACATCTACTCATTCTTCAAACACATTGAATCCTCGCAGATACCACCCCGGCTCGCCTCAACCCCTATTGAATTCGTAAACCCCGTGGCTTGGGGGGAAAGTGCAAAGTCGAGCTCGTGGGATTGACACAAAAAGGGAATTTTAAGTTTCATTTGTCTGCTTAAAAATTTAAAAAATAATGTTAAAGTTTATTCTAAGATAATTTTTATCAGAGAAAAAATGTGAAAGAATAAATATTCCAATATAATCTTTCAAGATTCATAAACCTTATCAATACTTATCCCTCCATTTATGTAATTAGTGAAGTTTAAACTTAACTTCAAATCAAAGACTAAAACTCGAACGATGAATTTTCCAGTTAGTCTGAAAATCAATTGGGTGTTATTGTATTATTATTTCGATTATGTTAACAACGAACAAAGCAGCCGTTGATAATACCAGAAAATCAAATTTATGCAAATTGTAGGAAAATGAACTGAAATAAAAAAAAAACAATCAACGCGATAGACCTTAACTTAGTATAAATATCTCTGCTGTTTGATCAATTAAAAATAAGTGCAAAATTTGTTAAATCTATATAAGGCTAAAGTTTCATTTTATTTTTCATAAATAACATCTACGAATTTATGAAGCGCTACCTCATATCACCAGAGAACGCTTCACAATTTTGAGTTAGGCAGTTACTGAGCGCGAGGACAACAATAAACGAAAAAGTGTTTTAGTTCGGGAAACGCTGGGGATGGAACCTAGGCCACATGGATACTAAGTTAACATGCTAATCACAAGGATACGCTGCCAAAAAAATCTGAATTCAATTTGGAAAAAGCGTAGTTGTGACCAATTTTCGCTAGATGTTTATTTATCGTATTTATTCGACGTACGAGATTTCAATTTTCATATTCATCTAACTGGCTAGTGTAAATTTTCAGATTTGACCAAAACCAAAATTTTTTTTTATTTAACTGTTAAGTTCTGTTTAACCGGAAACTCTTAATAAAATTCCAAAATATAAACTGATATAAGAGGAAAGATCTGACACACTGGGAATTTTTAGAATATTTTTTCAGGGATATGTAGATATTCGTTTTTATTTTTAAACTTAAAACATTACTAAATACTGAATAAAAAGTTCCTTTAAACGTTAAATTAAATAAACAAAAAATGTAGCTGAGTTTTAAATCAAAGATTATCAGTCGTTTTAACCATTTTATTAAATACGATGAATTCCGTGGCCTAGTTATATCTTCCGACGCCACCCTAAAAGAGAACTTTCAGTGTGATTTTGAACATAAGGCTTTTTAACATCTTCCTGGATGATTGGAAGATTTTTTTACGTGGAAGTAAACCTACCAGGCCGTAGTACATACATCGACTATGTAATACATGATATTTAAAAAATATGTTGTTTTTACCAACCCTTTTTAGCTCAGCGCCACCCTTTGTACTACACCCCTTGAGTCGGTCTCTCCCAGCTATCTACAAACGCGCATTCCCCCGCCTCCACCCATAAGCCTAAAGTATCCGGCGCGCGACCCTCCCTCGAGCCGCCCCTGCGCCAACTCCGACCCCTCGGATGGGAGAAGCGAATCGCAATGTAACAACTTTTATTGGACTCAAATATTTAAAGCCCGAGGCCGGTTTGTGCATACGTAGGTTAGTAAATCTTATTCCGAGATGTGTATTTATTCTACACATTGGCGGGTCGCAAATTTATCTATTGTTTCAAATGTATATTTTTATTTAAATTAGCTCATTTTTCAACAGTTAATTTTAAAGAATATGTATCATGAGTTTATCTCGCTCAAGACTATTTTAATTTAGTAAAATAAATTTAACGCTCGCTTTCTCTGTATTCACCATTGGTTTATTAATTGAGCCCACTGTTGATTTCAAAGACTTCCATCTTGTTCGTTAGGTAATGAGGAAAACGTTAGTTTTTGAAACCAGTAGTGAAGTCAATTATTAAAAAAAACGGTAAAGAAAAGAAAAATAATATTTAATTTATTTTATCAAACTGACATATCAGTAATCATGACAATACAAAGTTAACAATAAATCTTCGTTGCTGGTTGGTAAGACACATATCTTCTAGCTCGAAGGCTGTGGGATCGATTCCCATTTTCAAATCAAAGCTTTCAAAAGAAGTCCAGTCTGGTTTACACTAAATGCTTTTTAAATATATTTCTGGTTAATTAAAAGATATTTTCACATTGTATTAAGCCCGCAAAGTTATATTATATATAACCTAAGTATAATTCAATACAATATAACAAAATATATGTTTTAAGAGTTTAATAAAATAAAAGAACAATTTAAAGAAGAGACTCTCCTGAAGAGCGTTTGATCTTGGGATACGATCCAAATATTATTTATTGATTAAAAATATTACAAAAAATAAGTGTAAGGATAGGAAGGTGGTAGTTAGTTAACTTTAAGAAGTTGGAGGTAAACTATAAGAAAATAAAAACAGTAGTTGAGATATCAGTTTTGAATATGATTAACAAATAGAATTAAAATTAGTTAGTCGTTCAACAGAGGATAATTCAGTTCGATCCCACCACCACCTACGCTGTCATGGAGTACAAAATAAGTCATATCTAGCGTAAGCTACACTAGAAGATCGAAACCTTTTTTTATGAGCACCACATCACATAGTTACCAAAAATCAGCTGCCCAGAGAGACTCCAACTTCGATGGTGACCCATCTAAGAAATTTGGATAATATCACCGTATTATTAGGTCAAACAAATAGATATTTTGCCATTACCAAGAAATCTTATCAATACAGAATTTACACACTTAATTGTATGTAAATTCAATATTAATGCTCTATAAAAACATTCCTATGAATAAATAAATCTAAATGGTTTTATTGCCTACGCCAATGTGTCAGATTTCCCATTCGAGATCGGAAGCAGTTTGGGTCTACCCACTCTACGAGTATCAATCGTTAAATCAGAAATATAAAAAGTAAAGTCAAGAGAAAGTCTTCGTCGAAATCGCAGAATTCGAATGTTATTTACCTATTTTGAATGGAAACATCGGAATATTGTTCAAGGTATAGAAAAAGTTTAAAAGATTTAGTTCAAATCAACGTGGTATACAAATTCCTGGTTTTGGGTAAAAAAAATACGAAGATAAGTTATAAGTAAATCGGGATTATCATCATTGTGGCATTTGGACAGTAAGGAGAAAAAACTATTGTATAATGAATTGTAAAAATATAAATATTGTGTGGTATCATATTCCAATTTAACTGTATATCATATTAATTCTCTTTACAACGGATCAAATTTGAAAGGGTCTTTCCTATTTTAAAAATGATAATCTGCATAGTCGAAAAAGGTTGAATTACCCACAGAATTCATGTACATTTGTGACTATTTTTAGACTTCAAGGTTAATCTGTATTTTTGTTTATTAACACTGCATTGTACATTGTTTCAAATAAAATCTAACGGAATCAGTGCCATGTGGCAATTTATTTCAAACGTCCTGATAAAATATTAATAATTTAATGATAAGTGTAAAACGTAGACAAAAAAAAAATTGTTACAGTTATTACATTTTTACTATTAATCTTATTGAATGTTTTTTTGTCATTGTATTTTTAATAAAGATAAATGATACCAAAATATGGAATAAAAAAATATTAGGAAAAAAGGGAAGGACACAAAATTGTAGAGTTGGGAGAAAAACATTTCTCATAATTGAGGAGATTAATAACACGTTTTTTGTCGCTGTTTGAATCACGATATCAAACGGTAGATATTACTCATTCCAGAACCTAACGGAATTTAGAGTTTTGGAGAGTATCATACAAATGAATGAATTAATACTAATTATGCAAGGTAATTGAATTAAAAGTATTAAAAACTAGAATAAAAAAAAAGTATAATATCTACGTTAGTATAATATAATAATTGGATTTTTTAAGATCGAAACACGAGTGTTATTTTAATACAAAATAAAATGAAAAAGGTCTCCAAAGAGAGTGTATATGCCCCGGCCTCTTTAGTCAGGAGAATTTATATCCAGCGAATAAGCTCAAAGAGGCCGTTTGAAAAATAGATTCAATTTTAGAATTCCACGTTTCCGGCTTTCCCTCTCACACAACGGATTTCCGTTCAGGTTACAAAGGTGGAAAAGTGACAGAAGTAGAGGACTACCCTTTTCAAAATTCGAATTCTGTCGATCCGGCTTAGGGGTAGGAAAATACATACAATGTTATATGGCCGTGTTCAGCGTGCGTCTCGGCGAATAATGTATGTAAAATTTTGCTAAATACTAAAATGCACGTTTCATACACTACCACATTTTGTCATACTTAAAATACACGATGCAGAAAAAAAACATATTGAGTGCAAACGTCAAACGAATAAATGACATGTTTTTTTTATTGGATCACCTGTTATTTCTGGTATATTATTTTATCAAATATGCATTTTATATTATTTCAAATATAATTTATGTACTGTATAATACATACCACTTGTCTGAAAACTATTGAACAACTGAAAAATATAAGCTGCGACTGAAATAAATTGTAAGAATTTAAAAGAAAAATACTCCTTTTGTAATGTGAAAAATTACTTAGATGGGAATCTATTTTTCACACAAAAAACGAACTATGAATTTTCCTTTCTTCGTTGTTTTTTTTTTGGCATTTTAAGCCTAATTAATGTGGTTCAATCATGAATTAAAATATAAAATATCAAATACTGAAATAAATAAATATAAATGAATGTTATCTATACGTTCTGTTTTATATTAAAAAATCATTAAAGATAAATACGAGTATATAATTAATAATTCAATACAACATATACACAATTAAGAAAAAACCATATTGCGCAAGTAATTTAAACTAACTCACCTCTGGCGAAATAAATAATACTTGAAATTATAATTGTATAATTGCAAAAACCAACATATCAGTCCACTCACTACAAGAGCGTTTCAATAATTTATATTTCGCAGCTACTAAGTGGCAGCACATTAATTAATTTACATTATTCTCATAGTCTGAAAGTAATATCAGAAAGCGGTAGAAATCAAAGATACATTCCAGAAATATTACAAAGATTTTCAATTAAATAATACTCGTATATGTGATGAAGACTAAACGTTAAAAAATCTAATTAAAAAACTACATCTAAATACATTTTTCTCAGTCATAAATTCATAATACGCGTATACACTTTTAAAAACGTTCAATTTCATTTTGTTTTTATAAATTGAAATATTTATCAGGCTAAACGAGTCGACATATTTGTTGGAAGATTATATCGTTATGTAAAAAAATTAAAATGAGTGAGGTAATTACGGAAGCAATAACTTAACTGACCAGGTAAAAAAGATTGCCAACCAGGGATATAATACATTTTTAACAATTCCGTATAAAATTCAGTCGGCTGCCGTGATCTAAAGGTTGGCATTTACGCTAAGCAAGCGGGTGCTCCAGGTTCGATTCCTGGTGGGTTCACTTCTGGACCGGGTAAATTTTAGACCGTTTTACATCTCAATTCGTGTTTTTCTGTAACTTTTCGTAACGTTCGTTAAATTCGTAACATCCTTCTTCAGCATAACATTTCAAACGTATCTATTCTACGTCTCTCGTTTTCTCTCAGAGTCCAAGTCTCCGAGCCATACATAAATATTTCAAAGACGAGAGATATAAGTAGATGCATTTTTGTCGTGATGGTGATGTGAAGATAATATTATTTCATCAAACATATGTGCCCAAATTCAATAAAAGTAAAAACAAATGTATCTTAATTGAAAAAATGATATCATGTTCATCTGGCAAAAAACCTTTTCTTAAAATGTTAGGAAGTGTATCCTATACGGTATTCTACTTGAGTAACATGAGCTGGCCATGATACATTCCTACGTATATTTTCTTAAGGGTGATCCCTTTTTCAAGGAAAGGATATGCGAATAAGTGATATGCCTATAGAGAGATATAGCCGAAAAATGTATATTTCGACGGGATTCTGCAAACAGAGATCAACATAAAAAAATATTGAGTCGTATTTTGAATCCGGCTTCGAAATATTTCAGATACGAAAAGCAAACAGCGAAACGGCAAATTTCACGGGAATTTCGACGGTAATAATAATTTATATTTATTATCTTTATGGTTATTCTAGGTACACAAGAAAGGGAGGGACGGTTAGAGGATGGGGTTGTATTCGCCGCCCTGAATACTGTATGAGATGACTAGAGACGAGAGATGATCGGATTTTTCAGCCATTGTTTTTATATTAAATTTTCGTAAATTACCCTTGAATTTCGATCCTTCCCTCTACAAGTTCCTAAACTCTAAACCTTCTATGACAAAACAACCGTGGCTCGCACTTTAAGGCAAGTAAATACAGAAAATTAACACTTATTATTTATCACTATTCAGAAAACTTATATAATGTTTCACTATTTAAAAATGCATTTAAGGGCTAGATGGACAAAACATCGCTGGATCAAACGGATCACATATCGAAAAGACAAATTAGAAATACGAATAATAGAAGATTATGGATGAATAGATGTAGAGGAAGCGACAGGAGTGAAAAGACACGGAGTAATGATGTATGCTAATTTCAAAACTTATACACGCTGTTACGAAGATCTTGGTTATGTACTTGATGATCCTAAGATAAACGATTTGAGACCTGAGTAGAGGTATTTAGCTTAGATTATCACAAACAAAATTCTCCCTTTAATGTTTAGGGTAAATAGACTATATTCTGTGATTTTTATATCTACAGAATTATTGATAGATTAATAAAAGTATTATTACAGTAGTCCCCCTGTATCCACGGTTTCACATATTCGCGGTTAAACTCTAGCGAAAAATGTGTATAATTAAAATAAAAAAAACAATTAAAATCTCGCGCTTCATCAGTACCACCAACGATAAAAACAGGTCAGCCAAAGACTCAAATATTCGCGCGTGATCGCATCGTTCCTGGTATCTCAGTTTTGTGTTCAAATAACCCTTATTTACCGTGATAATACCTCCGAAATACTAAACTATTAATGTTGGGGACACCAACTTACAGTTCGATTCCACCACCAGCCACACTGTTATGGGGACAAAATAAGTCCTATCTTGCGTAATCTACACAAGAAGATTGAAATCTTCTTTTTTTATGAACATGGCGTCACTTAGTGCCGAAGAAGGAGCTGTCCTGACAGACTCCAACTCCGATAGCCACAAACCTGAGTTTGAAAAGAATAGAAGCGACGATAAACTAAATATTGTGAAGGTGAGAGACTTAACTAGGTACAATTTCGTATTGATGATGATATTAAGGAAATTATGGTGGATGTAGATTATGTCATACTCGTAGGAGAAGGAAAATGACTCACAGCGCTGTAAATAAACTTACAAGCGGCTTGAAACCTGGAGTTCAAACAGCCTAGCAAGTTGCAATACTTTCATAGGAAACTTCGAATGCAACAAAACCATTCTTTGACGCCATTAAATCAGAGTAGCCAATTGGTCAGAAGATGGGTCGATGTAAGGCTGAGTGGAAATCACTTCGGAAATTATTGACTCGATTATCATTCCAATACCACAGAATGTGATTTTGCGGATATATCTAGATGGCGCAAAAAATGGAATCTAAAGAGTTTGCCATTCAGTTTGCCAATGGAATCTAAAGAGTTTGACAAGATGGAATCTAAAGAGTTTGCCATTAAAGTTCAAATAGTCAGAGCTAAATTAAATAGTCCAATAGCTTGGGTACACTCACGGGGAACCGAGGCGCACCCTGATGAATAGATTTTTTTTTAATATCTGTCTTCCCACGGAGAATGACGACCTTCGATATTGACAACCGGATCTCTAAGCAGGCTTTGATAATAACCTGGCGGGTCATTCATGGCAAGATGACTCATACACTGCAAAGATACCTTGTAAAATTCTTGAATAGCTAAAAAAATACTACGAAAAACAAAGAAAACAAATTTTCTCAAAAATGAGAAAGAAATTCGTGCTAGTTTCCGAAACTGCAAAAGTTACGCATGGTATGAAAAAAGTCAATTTAGGAGTTTGCTATTATTCACGAATTTCGCCATCCACGAGAAGCTTGGAATGTGTCTCCCGCAGATAACAGAGACTGCTGTACTATGATAAACTAAAAAAAAAATTACCAATAAAATGCCAAATATATCAGTGTAATGTTTTACAGGCCTGTCTGAAATTGTATACTGTTTTGGTACAATATGTAATATTCGAGATCTATGACATATTTTGTGAGGACACTTCATGCAATTATACTTTTACTATATACTCGTATATACTCTTTGTTTAAAATGATAATCTTGGGTAAATATCAAATATCATCCGACCAAAAATACTAATCTGAGGTCAAAAGTTACTTCGTCTTTTTAGTGTGAATTTCGAATCTGTTTTATTGCGAAAATAATTTATGGGTGGTACAATACCAACCTGCTCCCCACGTTTTAGGCAACCTTCCTGACATGCGATGTCCTGCGGGGATCTCGTGTGCTGTTATGTGTGGGGATTATATCATTGCTCATCCTATCATGCCAGTTCTCTTCTATCTGACTATGTCGTCTGTATTACAAATTTGTCGGATTTTAGAGTTCAAACCCTATCTCTAAGAGTTTTCCCCCCGACTGTTCGTTGTATTCTCATCTCGGATAACCTAAGAAGACTCTTTGCTCTAGTTGTATCGGCTCTGGTTTCGACAATATAAGTTATGGTCATGTCATGATATATTCGATCTTTGTTATCGATGGGCAAGTGTTTGTTTTTTTTTCACAACCAGTAGAGTTGTTATGGTGGCTTTATTTATTTGTTCCCTCACTTCAATGAAGAGATCATCGTGGCTGGAGATGTCGACACTAGTTTAAGATACAAATCTTCGAATATTAATATAGCAACAATAGGATAAAAAATGTTGAAGAAATAGGATGTGAAGTCAAATATTTATTGAATCGTTAAAATGTTTTGTTGATCCTGTGTAGGAGCTGTGGTGGAAACTTAACATCTCTAAAACTTGGTTAAGGATGAAGTCGACACTACCACAGTTGGAAGTGCATCATAAAATATTACATTTGAATTTGTCAAACAGAGATAAATTGACAATGAAGATTATTTTTCATCATTTTTTGTTCTCAAAGTTAAAAAAAGAAGCTGTAAAATAAAATTGAGATGAGTTCAATCATCGGATCTCGTCGTTTGTATAGATCCTTCCGAATAAGTTCTCTATCGAACAGGACCCACGCCAAATTATGTGTCGGAATAATTGTCCTTAAACGTATATATGTACATACATACCATTAAGTCATTTCTAGGCTGGGATAGGTAGAGAAGAATAAGAGCCAGACTTTCCTATCTTGACAAACATATTTTGCCTCGTCCGTCCGTCTATACACTTTTTCATACAGCTCCAACTTCTCTTACTTCTTACTTTTCCTTCTTTCAAAATATAATTCATTTAATTCAATCATATTTTCATTGGTTCATTATAAACAACCATACATTCATAATATCATTCACTTGATTTAACCATAATTTCTCTACCACACCTTCCACTCACGTTTGCCCTGTATATTCGTTTTGTCAGTTTTTTTTCATTCTTTTGTTCCAGGTGCCCAAACATCTCTGAGTGATCTTTTTCATCTTACTCAACACAAAAGCCTTAAGTTCACATTCATCCCTAATCACTTCATTCTGTATTCCGCCATACATTATCACTCCGTGTATTATTCTAAGTATACGTACTCGTATTTCTACCGCATTTATTCGGCTCTTTTAAGTATTTTTTCACATCCACGTTTTATTCCTATACATCAAAATTGGTTCTAAATTACTGTTGTGGACAATCATCTTGTCAGATTTTGATAATATTTGGTTAAAGTATATAAGTTTTAGTGCCCCATTAACTTTGCTTCCAATCGCTATACGCCGTTCGATATCCCTTATATGTTAACTCTTCTATCATCTGAGAAAATGCTTCTTAAATAAATAGCACAATTATTCAACTTGCTCTAGTCTTTGATTACTAACTCATATGTTATATTACATTTACTTTTCCTTTCACACTTTTCTATCACCATGCCTTTGGATTTCGCAACATTCATTCTCAAATACATCTTTCATACAATTTACTTATGCTGTAATTCACCCTCATTCTCCGCTAACATTACCATGTAATCAGCATACAGCAAACCATATATAATAACATATGTTCTAAATATTTCAATTTTAAGTGTTTTGGCTAGTTAACTATTTGTAATGATAACGTAAGCGTTTCATCGAAATCTCTATTGCTTCATTGAGATCTAAAAAAAATGGAAAAGTAAGAATCAGGTAATATCACTTCAGAGGTGAAAGCGTGGGTTTGGCATAACGGTATGACCATCAGAAGACCCTCATCTTTGAAATAGGAATAACTCAATGCGGCCTGGAGTGGGGATACTTGCCATGCATTTATTCCGTTCCAGCCTACTCCTATATTCTTTACGAGCAAACTGAAGATCTTTTGCTCTATTCCAGAATGGAAATATTTTTTTTTTCATAAATATCAATGAAAAAATGTCGACAGTCAAAACAAAAGGAGAATTAAAAAAATATATTTTATTTTATTTGATTTTTATGTGACTAGATTTACATCAAATTATTTTGTTTGTTTTGAAATTCTTGTATTTATCCATTTATCAACTTACAACATATCATACAACAATGTTTAAATAACATTAGTGTTTCTTTATTTCATAACAAAAACGAGTATTCCAAAAATATTTTTTTTAAGCAATTCACTAAAACCAAACAAAAATGTACAATCACAATAAAACAATTCAAATAACACTCAAGTATGCAAGTACATACATCAAAATTCTTCCGAATATACAAAAAATTAACAACATATAATACAAAGTTATTAATATGATACGGGAATGCCTCAAGACGGACATCCGTATATATTCTACATAGCGTTATAGGGCTTTCGGAGTTCGCACCTCATGTTTTTAAGTCAATGTACCAACGTTTTGAAAGTGTTTTCATCTTCAGAATTCATTGATGATCAACTTCTCCGTTAACGAGTCCTGAAGATGACAACTGTAACACTCTCAAAACGTCGGCATTCTAAACCAAAAACTGGCATTACTAACTTCAAAAGTCCTATAACACTAAATAAAGACAAACGTGAAAGCCTTTGAACATATATAAATTTACTGATGAATGCTTCAAATACCGTGACAGGCGTCAGATTTCAAACGCGGAAGAATTATTTAGAACTAGAACAGAACGGCAGCTGTTAATCAAAATGAGGTGCTAAAAGATTACTTCACTGAATCGTAAATCGTACGAGGAAATATCTTTAGAGTATCTTGATTTAATTGTCTAAACGATGTCATAGAATTCAATTGATTGATTTATACTATATGTCTTTAAAGCTCATACTAATGGCCAAAATCGAAGGTAGCGGAAAATTGTATCAAAGCGTTTCTTTTTTATATAACATCCACGAATGAGCAACATTCTGTGCCGCTGAAAACATATTATTTTTCTCTAGAGAGTTGCAGATACCCATAAAGTCCATGAAGAATAAATAATAATTCCATTTTTAAGTTGATTGAAGATGACGCATGGATCCTGAAACTACACTAGTATAACTAAATATATTATTTTTAACACCTGTTGTAATTCTCAATTTTTTTTGTAAAATTTGTACTCAAAGGTTAAATTTTAAAAACTTGTACCAGTAATTATAATAATTTTAAATGAATTAATAAAAATCAAAGACTGTTAAGCACAAAAATAAAAGTCTTTCCGTGAGTTATGTAGAGAAAAGTGTTATGTGGTGTCTGTGTAAGCATGATTAAGTGAAATATAATATATTCGTATGATTACATTCATACATACCGTCACGCCATTTCCTTAAGTAACTAGAGAAAACAGAATACTAAATATTCTTATCATTATGTTATATACTTTTTTCGTCTCCTCTACATCCATACATCTTCTTATACAGGTCCTTCTGTTGATATTACTCCTTACCTTTCCTTCTTTCAAAATTTCATTCACATGGTCCATCCATATTTTTCTTGGTTTTCCTCTACCATGACTCCCGCTCATGCTTGCATCATAAATTTGTTAAATCAATATGTCGTCACCCTTCCATTCAACATGTCCAAACCGCCTCAGCGTGCTCTTTTCACCCTACTTAACACAAAAGATTTTAGCTTGGACTCATCCTTAATAATTAGGTTTCTTATTCTATCATACATTTAAATACTATATATTATTTTCGATACACGCATTCCCATCGCATTTACTCGGCTCCTTCCATGAATTTTCAATGGTTATGTTTCACTCCCATACATCAATGTTAATACTAATACGCTGTTCTTAACCATCATCATGGTATTACTTGGTTTGAGTTTGTCTTTTAGTACTCAATTGACTTTTTTCCTAGCGCAACTTAAAGATCAATATCTTTTTCCGTCTCTTCGTCGTCTGAGAATCTTCGTCGTCTGAGAGTCTGTACTTCCCAAAAATCAAAACTCTTCTACTCGTAATATTTCATTGTTCACTCAAATGTTGCATTGATGGCGATGTACGAGTATGTGGAGTTATAAAAATCTGAAGTAAATTAGTGGAATAATTTTAGTAAAGATCAATTAACAAATTATATAGTTAAAAATGTTTAGTATCAAATAAACATAAATGTATTGCTTCATTAACATTATCTCTACTCACAGCTGGAAATGCTTTAGACACAGAGGAATTATATTATTCCTGTGTATTTTCCTTAACGCTCCACTTCACACTCAAGCTGGAGTGAGCACATCTACATAAGAAAGCAGTTTGGCTAAAACCTGTTTCAGTGAAGACATTTAAAGGTATTAACATTAGCGAAAATGGCATCACCTTTATTTCTCTCTTTTGGCCCAGAGCTAAAATTCAGAGCTGAATTTCAGAATTTCTCATTTTATTATAATATATAATGTATTTTCATTTATTATTTTTAACATGCAATTTTATGCCTTGTTGATAAACAATTATGTCCTTCTGATAGAAAAAAACAGATATTTAGTTATTTTCAAATGTATATTATCAATATCAAGGTTTTATTTATTTTTTTAACACTTTCTAGTGTAAACATCTCTCGAATTTATTGTTTAAAACAATTTCTTTCAATCAACCATATTTTGTTTTATAAATATTATCGGTATCCATGATCGTGTCTTAAAACTTTGTAAATGAAGAATATCTTCGGAAAAAAAAACATTTAAATAAAAGATAAATAGGGATTTGAATGGTATTTTCTTGAGAGGTGTGGAATATTTTGAGGTGAATAATGCTTATTTTATGTTTTGTTGAATTTCGATAAGGATGAAACAAATCTGACTGAGTCAGGAAAATCGTTTCATATCGAGAGAACGTTCTTTTTTATTTTATGTTTGTTCATATTTAAGATGTTTTTTTACTCGAGTATTAAATATTTATATTTTTATTAACGCGGTCTTACAAAGGTTATTACGATACGTTGATATGTGCATATAAGAAATAATTATCATTATCTGCATAACTAAATAGAGACAACGGCTCTTGAAAAACGCCTGAGTTTTCTAAACTATCCCAGTATACGTATCATCTTGCATCATTAAATGATAATAAAACATTTGATACTTGTCCAAACATCAGAGGCAGCATGTCCAGCGACAATAGTCTGGTAAAATGAAGGTTTAACATTAATTAATGATATCCTGGATTTAATATCTTAGATTTCAGACTTTATTCCATCTAAATTAATTTATCCCCGTTCATGAACTGTTTTTAGTAAGGGAAATAGTGTCCTTGAAATTACAATTTACTACACAACTATACAAAATAGCACTATACAAGTCACCACTTCAAATATTTGCAAGACTAAAAAGTAAGAAATGCTAATTTTCATAACATCAAAATTATCATTTAGCTTTATATTTTTATTTATTGAATAAATATTTTAACACTTGCCACCCTATGATGGATAGTGAGTGACCAGGACTTACATAATAAAATAATTTTATAGCTAATTACAAAAAATAACCTAGCAGATTTTGCATAATTTTAATTTAAAACATACATTTTTCACTGGATGCTGGGCGTCCAGCATAGTGGCTGGCGGAATTGTTTAGCACAGTAAGGCAAGTGTTAAAATGGTTAACATGTAAAAATAAATAAAATGTATTAAGTAGAATAAAAATCTAAAAAAAAATTATTTTTATACAAGATATAAAAACTCTAAGAATATTCACAAAGACGCTCTGGAAATAGTAAATAACCTCCGTGGCCTCATTAATAAGACACTTATCACGCTCTTCAATTATTATTAATCAAATATTACCAACTTTAAAATCTTGTAGTGTCCATACGAAAAAAATCTAGAAACATGACAACAAAACATATTTACATGTAATTTACGATTTTTTTCCCTAAAATTAAGAATTCCAATGTAGTCGATGTTTTAAAAAGTGTACGAGTATGTATTTTTGTGAAGAGATTAAAAATGTTACATCATTTCTAATAATGAGTCATTGCTTTACCGAGAAACAATAAAGTTGTTTAAATTACACAATAACGTGGGCATATAAATTAAGCAGATAACGAATCCAATCCAGTATTATTTGGAGAAGGAACGAGAGAGAAAAATATTTTTCCCTTTTCTCCGTATTGAAATATCACAAGTCAAAAGGGTAAAATATTCCTTGTCATAAGATTATGACAGTAGGGGTTGCGCCTCTCGAAAACATCACATAATGTGAATTTTATTTTTATTTTATATCTATTCTTGACATAACCTCGAATGATATTTATGTGCGACGGTTCGCCCCATTGGAGCAGGTGTCGTCCATTTTTATGAGGACCCCCTCTAGCCGGCCTTTTTCCCTCCAAAATACACCCCAACCCTATAGAAAAACCTCCCCATCCCCCTGCCTCCTTCTGCCCGTGTTGGCGTTATCGTCAAAATACTTTCAGAATATGTACATACAAAAGTAGACGTCGTTACGTCCATAATATCCAATGCTGGTTTTACGACCTTTCGCGTTTTTGTTTTATGTCGTTCGGTTAACAGTTATGGCAGAACGATGGCAATAGCTTTGTATTCTGCTTTTATTAGTAAGCAAAATAATGAAAGAATTATAGGTGCTATATAAGTATAATGCCGCTACCTCGGGAGACAAACAAACCTCTTGGCTTAGGGGTGATGTTATCAGGAGATTTTAATTTCAAATTAGTGACAACCCTTAAGCTCAAAGTGGCGTTACAACATATTATGCAAATATTTTAAATGCCAATAATAAGAGAGCTAAATATTTTAAATAATTGTCAGGTATATGGTATATTGGACGGGTTTATAGGTTTTAAAAAAATATTTACAATACACACCTACCATCGCACCGTTTCCCTGCTGGATAGAGGCATAGAGGATGGAGTGCCAGACTTTCTTATCTCAATACTCATATTTCACCTCTTCCACATCCATTCACCTTCTTATATAGCTCCTACGATTTATCTTACACTTTACATTTCATTATTTAAAAATAGAATTCACTCGATTCAATAATTCCTTACATGGTCTTCCTCTACCACGCCTTTCACTCACATTAGCACTGTACATATTTTTTGTTAGTAATTCTTCATGCATTCGTTCCACGCGCCCAAACCATCTCAGAATGTTCTTTTTCATATTACTCAATACATCAGCCTTAACTTCACATTCATACATAATCACTTCATTCCATATTCTGTCATACATTATCACCTTATGTATTCTTCTAAGTGCTCGCATTTCTTCGACTATTTTCAGTATTTATCCACGTTCAAGTTTCACTCCCATACATCTATGTTGATACTAAAATACTCTTGTAGATCTTTAACAATAATAACATACTTATATATATATATATATATATATATATATATATATATATATATATATATATATATATATATATATATATATATATATATATATATATATATATATATATATATATATATATATTAGGGTGATGCTTAAAAATTAAAGTTAAAAAAATCAACGGTTCACCCTCCCATTTTCATCTCTCATATGTAAAATGGAGTTAACTAAAATTTTGTTGGATTTCATTAAGTTTTAGGGGTCGCTACCAGGCTTTAAATTTCATAAAAAATGTTAAAATTTTCATAAATTTCATAAAAAATGTTAAAAATTTTTATGTGTTAATTGTGCCTCAAAATCTTTTTGAGGACTCTAAACAACTAATATAAGCTTATATTACAATAATTCTGTAATAAGTTTTTAAAAATTGTGACAAAGAAATTTTGTAAAAATCTGTGTTTTTTGTCTAATTTTCCTCTTGTTTGTTCACATCCCGAAAGTAAATTGTAACACATATATGATACAAAATTAGCTTTGGGTAACATATATGGACCTTAAAACCTCATTTTAGTTTTTATTATGTTAAAAAATATAATTTTATAATAAATACAAAAATTTTTAAATAATCACTTTTTGGGAAAATGTTAGATTTTTTAAATCTTTAGTAGCGACCTTTAAATTTTTTTCAAAAAATCTCAAAAAATTAATTTAAGTTTCTCTTATTAGGTATAACAAAATGGGAGGGTGACCCAAGAGAAAAGAAACAAAAAATATTTTTGGGTCTTTTAAGCATCACCCTAATATATATATATATATATATATATATATATATATATATATATATATATATATATATATATATATATATATATATATATATA
Organism: Odontocerum albicorne; assembly: GCA_949825065.1. Lineage (NCBI taxonomy): Eukaryota > Metazoa > Arthropoda > Insecta > Trichoptera > Odontoceridae > Odontocerum > Odontocerum albicorne. The sequence continues at coordinate 16,498,141 of OX463844.1, forward strand.
TATATATATATATATATATATATATATATATATATATATATATATATATATATATATATATATATATATATATATATATATATATATATATATATATATATATATATATGTACCTTTTTCACTGGGGGTACATAAATATTTAAAAACTTTAAAAAACATAGATATCCTCAGTAAGGTACAGGCAAAAGCCTAGTTACTGGGGACACGACAAATGAACTGCACAAATCTAGATCCATAAAAAGTGTCTCTACATTTAATTACCTGTTGTTTTTTCTTAAATTATGTATTTATAAATAAATTAAATAAATAGACAAAAAGTACAATATTAGAAGATTGCCTTTTTGAAGATGGTTTTTTAAAGGTGTTTTAATTGTTATTTTATTTTATATCATATCTATTTTATATAATTGAAACACGCTTAAAAGAATACTCAATAAATTTAAGTATATTTGTATTTTCTTTAATTGTATTCGATTTATTGTATTTGAGCATTTTGTTTACTTTCAGTGATATATGTGTTTACTATACGTTAGTGATTTTATGCGCAGTATGTGTTCTAAAGTGTGCTGTTTTTTAGACAGTGATATTTTATTTAATAAATATTTCTATGATTTGTAAAGAACGCTGTCGTACATTTGTTCATACATAAATAATAGAATATTTGTACATAAACTAAATTAAGAGCTTAAATATTGTAATTTGTAGTTAATAGGAAAATAAGGACACCAGTTCATTTATTTGTTGCGTGAATAAACATATATTTAAAAATATTTCACTATTCTTAATCCGAAACAAAACAAACGATTTCGTCATATAATATATTAACGAGTTGTTTTTTTCTCAAAGAAAATTTATCAAAAAATCTTTATTTAATTGAAAAAATCAACATTTGTATATAACCTTCTGTAAAATACTAACATCCCCATAATATTTTTATACGCTCAATTTATTTGTTATTCAAATCTGTTTTTCCAAAGAAAAACCAATAATCTCAAAAAACGAGAAATCTTTTGAAAACAGCTATAAGCCCACCAAATTCCTTTTTTTCTCATTCGTTCTTTGAACACAAGAATGATCGCTCACACCCCCGGCGCCCTGAAAAAAACGTCCCTGCCTAAAGGATATCTATCACCTCCCCCTTTGGAATACATAAAAAATAACATTCTTACATCCTATCTGGGAAAACAGCTCCCGAAACCCATCCCTTCGAAGCAGGGACGTTCTACTTCAAATAAAATACGCCTCGTAGGTACTTCATTTATTCACAACAGCCTGAAATACAATTGAAATTGGAATATGAAATTATTTATCTACTATAACTTTTAAAAAATGGCAGGTTTTGAAACTTGATCTGTTGAAGAAACTATTACGCAGTGGATTGTCGACTTAACATTCAGTGTTTGTGAAAAATTAATAATCTAGAAGTACAACTAATGTTTAACAGCTTTATAAAGCTCGTGATATTTACTAGATATTCGTACTTTATCAAGTATATAAATGGTGATTTTATTGTCATACAGCAATATTAAAAAAAAACATAAAGAGACAGATTCACACGAATTGTTGGGTGAAAGGTTACGTTATTTCAATTTTTTTTAAATAACCAAAATATTATCAAATATCACCAAAGACCCCTGGGAAAGGGGAATAATATAGGAACTACGGAAAGACAGACTTCGTCATTGATGAAAAATGAAATATTTTTAATTCGCTTTTTGAATCAAATTAACGAAAGTGAGCGTGTTACGGTAGTCGGTAAAAATAGGAATCTTGGTCAAAAAGACTAAAATATCAATATTGTTTTATTGCTCGAAAATAAAGTACTTAGAATTATCCTATCTTCAGCTAAAACAATGAAATTCGTTCCATGTTTCTCTTAAACAAAGCGCAAGATTTTGATACAAAGATAGTCATGTATGACAAACATAGGATAGCTGAACCATAAAAAATATCTTCAAGACTAGACCGTATAGATGTAGACCAAAATAATGCTTCGTGATTAATATGTTTGCCAATTAGGGATGAATTGGTAAAAGGAACTGTCGGAAGAGAAAATGCGATAAGTCTTCAGAAATTGAAAAGCATCCCTAAAAAGACTTAAGTTCTTAAGCAGTTGTGTAACTACCAGAAGACGGGGTAAGTATTACATTGTTTTGTGCATAACCTTATAAGAAAATATCTTATAGATAATTTATTTCAATCATTCTAATCCTCGAATCAAACTTTTTCAGTCAAAATTGAGAGATTGACATCTAATGTGACGATCGAACTTTCTATTGATTGGTACTTGAAGAATATTTCGAGGTGTTTAATATTTGAACGAGATGAACAGTTTAAGTATTTTGAAGTAGAGTTTTTATAATAACCATTTTAAATCTATTCAAATGTTGATAACTGGAACGTTCGTCTATAGGTGGGGCATTTGCTGTTTTTTCTGAAATTATGGATTCGATTTCCAGTCAACATGGAGCTTATTTAATTTTGAAGGATTATTAAATTACTAATCAGTTTTAAAACAGCAACTCAAAAAGCATTATGTTTCCCTTCAGTGACGTAACGTGTATCCTGGTTTCCCCATTAACCTACTACCCAATACCCTCTTCTATGCATCTCCTCATCGCGGATGACATTGTTACATTTTTATATGTAAATCGTCAAATGATTTCTATTTTATTTTTATCTTACAATTCTATATTTTATTGTTTATTTTCTTTATATAAAGCTTATATATTAGGTCCTTACATATGAAATTGGCGTTTTGCCGTACTGGCAACTTTGATCTCAAATATCTTCTCTTTGGTTAGGAATTCCAAATTAAAATTTATACAGCTATTTACTCAAGTATTTGTGTTTCGAAAATTATAATTCATTTGTTTTTTCCTCAATTGTTTTTTTTCTTTGCGTCACTCAGTTTACAAAATGGAAAACTTGAAATATCGCGTTATTTACGAGTACGAGTTCCACCGTGGCACCAGTGCTGCAGAAACGGCTCGAAGGATTAATGATGTGTATGGCGACGGTGCCGCAAAAGAAAACACAGTGCGTTTTTGGTTCCAACGTTTTCGTTCTGGAAATTTCGACCTGCAGAAAAAGCCCCGTGGACGGCCGGAGACCAAAGTTGATAATGAAGAATTGAAGGCTATTGTGGAAGCGGATCCATCGCAAACCACGTCCGAGTTAGCTGCAGGCTGCGGTGTTAGTGATAAAACTGTTTTAATCCACTTGAAGCAAATTGGGAAGGTGAAAAAGCTTGAAAGGTGGGTACCTCACGAATTGAGTGAAGCAAATCAACAAACGCGCGTTGACTGCTGCGTTGCATTACTCAACCGGCACAATAATGAAGGGATTTTGAATCGAATCATTACCTGTGATGAAAAGTGGATCCTGTATGATAATCGGAAGCGCTCATCGCAATGGCTGAACCCTGCCGAACCAGCCAAACCATGCCCCAAGCGAAAATTGACTCCAAAAAAGTTACTTGTGAGCGTTTGGTGGACTAGTGCTGGTGTCGTTCACTACAGCTTTCTTAAATCTGGCCAGACGATTACGGCAGATGTCTATTGTCAGCAACTGCAAACCATGATGGAAAAGCTAGCTGCTAAACAACCGAGGCTGGTTAATCGCTCTAGGCCACTGCTGCTTCATGATAACGCTAGACCACACACTGCACAACAGACGGCTACCATATTAGAAGAGCTTCAATTGGAATGTCTAAGACATCCACCGTACTCTCCGGACCTTGCCCCAACAGATTACTATTTTTTTCGAAATTTGGATAACTTCTTGCAAGGGAAAAAATTCAACTCCGATGGGGCAGTCCAAACCGACTTCAAAGATTTTATTGATTCCCGTCCGAATGGTTTTTTTAGTAAAGGGATCTATGAACTACCTATGAGATGGCAAAAGTGCATAGATAGCAATGGTACATACTTTGATTAAATAAATATATTATATTAAAAAAAAATCAACTTTATGTTCCTCCCAAACAAAACGCCAATTTCATATGTAAGGACCTAATATTTCCCCAAGTACTAGAAACTAAATTGTAAGACAATTTTCTAGATGATTGGAAAAGATGGCCATTCAGAAATAAACGCACTAAATTTTATATTATACAACTATTACACTACCATATACTATAAATAACTCTTTTCAACAAATGTCAAGAATTTGACTACACATCGAAAGACTGGAGAAATGCAGTGATTATTCGATTATATAAATGTAAGGATACAATAATGGGGTGTAGAAGTTACAGAGTGTAGTAAGTAATCTGTATGGACAAAAATATAGAAAGAGTGAGAAGAAAGACTGACTTCCATTTTTAGCTTTGGATTCGGTTGTTTAATTTGATTTATTTTTAAAATGTGTTTTTTTTTTCCTAAACATCTATAGGAATCTGTAAAGATTTCTAGAACAAACATTTTTTTTCTTCTTTCTTGTTTTTTCCGTTCACCCATCACGGGTGTTCTTCAGCATTACGCAGTCATAAATAAATATAACATGAAATTTAAACATTAATAAACTACAGGGTCTTTCAATAAGAACGCTTGATTTTTAAATGTAAATAAAACAAGTTGTGTGTGAGATATTCACTCAATTTTTTTTATTTGAAAGAATATTTTATGGCATTAAGTATGAAATATAACGTCGTTCAAATGTCCGCCGCGTCTTTGCTTGGTGGCACGTATTCGGGAGGTCCAATTTTCGATGACTTTGTCGAATAAACCTGGCTGAATTTGCTGGATGGTGTTCGTTATGTTGACTTTGAGGGCATCAATTGTTTGCGGTTTATATACATAGACCTGCGATTTAAGATAGCCCCAAAAGAAGAAGTCTAAAGGCGTTAAATCGCATGATCTCGGTGGCCAGTTCACGTCGGCGCCGCGCGAGTTAACCAAGCCCTCAAATCGCTCGTGCAGAATGTCCATCGTGGCGTGGTGTGGCACGTAGTGCCTTCCTGTTGAAACCACATGTCGTCGGTATCCATATCATCCAATTTAGACCATAAGAAGTTGCTTATCATCGATCTGTAGCGCTCGCCGTTGACGGTTATGGCAATGCCAGTTTCGTTTTGAAAGAAGTACGGACCGATGATTCCGACAGACCAAAATCCGCACCAAACAGTGACTTTCTCGGGGTGCATTTGGTGCTGGTGTATCTCGTGTGGATTGGTATCGTCCCAAATCCAAAAAGGGGCCTCGTCGCTAAAGATGATTTTTTTGGCCAAATTTGGGTCAACTTCCAACTGCTCCAGAGCCCAATTAGCGAACACACGGCGTTGTTTATGGTCGTTTACATTAAGTTTCTGGGTCAGTTGGATTTTATATAGGTGCAGACTCAAGTCCTGACGCAAAAATCGCCAAGTTGAAGTCGCAGAAACGCCAAGTTCTTGTGAACGACGAGAAATTGACTACCTCAGGTTTTCCCATACACTCTCACGCACAGCAGCGATGTTTTCAGCAGACCTTGCGTTTCGGTGACGTACGGGTGTTGGTTGATTATTTATCGAACCGGTTGACTCGAATTTGGCCACCAAACGTCGAATAGTCGACTCGGCGGGACGGTTGTGGCGAGGATAAAAATCACGTATTGCGCGGAACGTTTCTCGAACGGAGCACTGATTTTGAAAAAAAAATGATAATTTGCGCACGTTGTTCAACGCTATAACCTTCCATGGTAATTTTCTATACAGTACTGAACAATTCACAATAAATTTGACAGATGTTACTTTAACAACATGGCCGCTATAATCTAACAAATTTTGAGCGTCCCTATTGAAAAACCCTGTGTTTTCACGTTTTACACGAAATAATGAAAATTAAACATATGTACATTAATGAATTCAATTAAAATATAAGTATAACTCAAATCAATGTTACAACAAATGTAGGTAAAATATTACATTCAAGTGCATTTTATCATACTTGAATGCAATAATCTTCAGCATACCACATAATTTCTAATATAATAGTGTAATTTCTAATATAATCAGTTGCGATAGAATTTTATATTAAAAAAATTATTTTATCAATAGATTGAATTAAAGATTTTCCCAAGAAGAGAGCAACCCTAGTCAAAATAAAGAGGATTTCCCCAAGAAAAAATCGCCCTCTCAGAGTGTTAGCATACTCGTAAGCCGATGGGCCTTATCGAATACGGCTTAGAGTGGATGCAAACTCCCAGAAGCGACATTTTTTATCCTACTTTCTCTGGCGTTGTGACGCGTCCTGCGGGAAGCAACAAAAGCCTTATCCTCGCCAGGACGCGAGGGAGCGATCCGATGAAAATGAAATATTTATTGCTTTATTTGGATTTGCCCGCATATTCACGTACAGCTGCTGAAACGACGTGAAACGCGTATTAAATATTTTTATTTTTCTTTCCAACGAACATTCATATGTAAAGGTTTTTATAATACTAATATAAAACAATATTCTCAACAGGATCTCAAAAGCATTTCAATACTTATGGCTGCTAGATACCATCTAAAATTCGCATCAAATTTTCTAAATAAATGTACACATTATACGTATAGAGCACTCACTCGTATGTATTTATTACATAAACAACCTGGCTAGTTGGTAAGACGTTTGACTTTCACCCGAGATTTTCGGGTTCGATTTTCGATGGTATCCAACAAAAAAAGTCTTCCTGTCTGATAACAAAACTCAACACACCAAGTACGTGTGCTAGTGTTATTTTCCTCTTCACTTGCCGTAGTTTTCCAGCACGTGCAATGATGAACCGCGAGTTCCGTGCCTATTCCAGTGGGTCTAAACCTAAAGACTCGATCATTGGGACCGAAGACAATATTATCTACCGGCAACGCAATTCAATGTGTCACAATCACCGATTTGGATTTGTTGAAGGGTACCAAACGAATGAAAAAAAAACTTATTTATTTCATCCACGGTCGAGGTTGATCCCAAAATAATATCCTTCATTTTTTTACGCAATTAATAATGGTTTCAAGTTGTTAAAAATACAAATTACACGGAAAATAGCATAATGTCTAGCAGCTATTTATTTACAATTAATAATTTATAGAAAGCAGGGCTGTGGAGTCGAAGAAAAAAAAACACGACTCCGACTCCGACTCCGACTCCGATTCCTATATTTACCAATAACACGACTCCGACTCCACAACTCCGACTCCACGACTTCGACTCCACAACTCCGACTCAAAAAAGCTCAATTTTATCAGGTTGTTTCCTACCTTTGCATATAGCCATTTTTTTCATGTTATAGGGATAAAAATAAAACAAGATCAAACTTTAATAATTATTTATTAGAATTTATTCTTAAAAACAACATTGCTTCTATTAAATCTGTATTCGTAGAGGCTCTCAAATCAGAATTGAGAATTTTAAGAACGGAAAATAACCGCTCTACGGATACTTGGGTTGGCGGTAATGCTGTAACGATCAATGCTGAATCTTTTACCATTTCTAGATACCGCTGTATTGCCATTTCAACATTTAACTTATAAGTTCGGTCAATTTTTTCCATTATTTTCAATGCATCATAAAATTCAATTTTAAATTTTGAAATAGAGTCTCCTTCATCTATATTGGGACTGTGATTCAAACGAGGACGTTTTAGTTTATCTTGTTCATTGAGATATTTTTCAAAATCGTCTTCAGATTCAGCGGTGTCGGATGAAGATGATGATACTTGGTGTACGCTGCCTGCTGTCGTCTCTTTTTCTAGTCGAAGGCCTTTCATACGAACGGTTAATTCAAACAGAGCGTTTTTAGCTCTATTTATTTGTTCTTCCGTCAATATGGATCGAACCATGGGGTTAACATAGATCCCAGCCAACAGAGTTTTCTTTCGACGTGAGAAAGAAGGAGACAAACACATTTTCGTAGACTTTATGCATTAAATGGATCTCGGTGATTCACCATATCGGCGCGACTTGCGCCTGCAAGTTTAATATTCGTGCACAATACACATTCATTATAATAATTTAAAAAAAAATGTATTTTAAATTTTAACGAAAAAGTAGTCGGAGTCGCTCGTTTTTCACGACTCCTACTCCGACTCCGGCCCAAACACCGCGACTCCGCGACTCCGACTCCACAGCCCTGATAGAAAGACTTTTATAAAAAAATGTTTAAATTAGAATTGTTCACAAGTAAAAATTCAACCACAATATTGTGTCATATAGAACCAGGTGACTCGTTGGCTCAAAATTATAGTTTTAGGGTGGCGGAAGACGTGCTAAACATTGATATGCGAAAAATGTACGGTTATTCTCACAGAAGCCTCAAATCTATCGAGACTACTGACACTTCCTTCCACTTGATCAATTCCAAAACCATCTGGGAGGGAGATGTGTATTTTGCATGATAAAGTGGGTTATACTCACTCCCACTACTTCGGAGTTAGACTTAACAAAACATCGGGTACAGCTTGGAACTATGACGTAGAAATACTGCGAATTACAAAAATTACGTTGGTCTACTCTATAGCAGAATATTACGTTCCAGTTTGGATATAAAGTTCTCATGCTGGAATCGTCGACACTCAACTCAGTTAGGCATAATGAACTATTCTCAAAACACTCGCTGAAAGGGTTGCCAATCAGAGATGATTCTGAATAGGGCAGATTTTCAGATGAACCGGTTATATGTGGACCCAGGAAGTGCTAGACTGGTGACAAAAGTCAGAGAAAAGAAGTATGGAAGACCTCAGAAAAGTGGCTGTGAGCAATTGTAAGCTTTATTCCCAAGATAGTAACGAGTGGAGGAGGATAGAGCAGGCCTATATCCAACATTGAAGTTAACCAGACTGATGATTATAGTGATTGAAACATTTAACCCTACATCATTACTTCTGGCTTATTTATTTGGCCCATTGCACCTCCTAATCCGAAGAAAGGGAAATTACTGAGAGATAAACTAAGAAAGATAGTATACCGTAACCTGCTTCTCAGTCAGAACTTCCGAAGTTCCCCGTCTTCAAGACTGTACTCACTTCAGCTGAAACTCTGTCAGATCGCTGAAGAGATTTTTTCTAGTTCCCCACCACCTATGACATTAAAAAACGAATCGAGTGCCCATCCAGTACGATCTACATTTGAATATTTTTAAGACACGTTTTTTATACGACAGAAAGAACACAAGAAGCTCCTTCTATGCTGGCACCACATCACACGTAAGATAACCAGGGCACAGACATGAGAACTTTTGTCATAGAGGGGCGCGAATTGCTTGTGAAGTATAGAAGCAATTAATCGAATACATAGTCCGATCTTAACACTAAATACTAAGTCTTAAGTATGTTTCAATAAAGAAATAAGTATTTAAAGTAAGTTAAATTTCGTAGAAATTTGTCGTATGTTAGCTTTTTTAAATAAGCGAGACACGTGATTTCAATACATCGCTTTGAAATTTGGAGGATACGAGGTCCAACTCTGATGTCCAAATCACGACATTTAAGGCTAGAAATTAGTGTTTAGACTGAACTATGAATTCGAGCCTAAGGATTTGTTTATAGGCAGTCAAAAAACTACAAACATTTTCGTAAAATCTTGCAAATGAATCAAACCCTTTCCTGGAAGTCACAACGTCAGAGTAGTCTTTTAGACCGAAGATAGTCGATGCGAGGTACCACACAGCTTTTTTCTCAAATTAAAGATTACATTTCCATCGCAACACAATAAAATGTGGTTAGTAGATTAATTTAGGTTAACACAAATACTGCAACAGGGCGAATCGACAAGATTAAAGCTAAATATAGGAATTGTCCATTGCAGCTCCCGTAACCTACGAGAAATTATAGTGCCCAGAAGTTTAGGGACACCCATAGAGAGCTGAGGCACGCCTTTACGTAGAGAAAAAATGATGTGCTGTCCTACGGGGAACACATCCATAGCAACCAGTTATTTGGGATTCAGCAGGCCTACTCGTTCGCAAAGAAGGTCGATTAAGAGATCGATGAACTCGAGAAGAAAAACGAAAAGCTTTGATCAATTTGAATATATTTCGTGATCAGAGGATCTGCGCATCTATTGCATAGATGGGCAGTGGCTTATCGAGGGTCTTCTGTGCCCGGGGACAAAATAAAAAAATCTGCGCACCCTTGCACAAAGTGTCAGATAAGTGTCATTGGGGAATAATGTGGAATCCCCAAGGCAAAACCTATACATGCATTTCAGTGCATAAATTGTCTTTTTTTGCATACATCATAAATCATAAGATTTATTTTTAAATGTTTTCTATTTACATACGTTTTCGTATTTACATACATGAAACAAAATTAACTTTTAATGCGCTCAATTATGAAATGTATTAAATACAGTCCTAATTTATTTCAAAATCTTCAGTCTAGTAAAAAAAAAGCAGTATCAGTCCTAGTTTTGTTTTAAATTTCGAATATTTTTTACTGCAGTTTCAATGTAAGTGCGAGCGAAAGTAAAAAAAATAGACATAGTTTGGAATTGTATAAAAAAAGTCTGACGCAGACAGAATGTGACAGGATTGAGGGAAATCTTTCAAAAAAATATTAATTTGGTCCCTGACTTTACTCTACGCCTGGGAATAACTGTCCCCCCCCCCCCCTGACAGCCCCCTCTTTACACCCATGTAAATGGAAACTGGCTTCCCTCCTCATTGTACATGCAAAGAGGTACACATGGCTGACCACATTGTTAATGACTGCCTAAGTATGTATATACTGAATCTTACGTAGAGTGTGATGGACTTGATAAGCCTAGCCGCACAGATCTGCCTGAAGATCGTTATCCACAGACCTACACACAAGAGAACTGACAAAAGAGTGACGCTCACAAACAGACACAAGAAGACTGAGTCACATAGGTTAATCATACAGTCGAGCTAACCGACATTTGTAAATAAAAGCGACAAAATGGAAAGGGATTCCATCTCTATTTTCCTCTTCGGAATCAATTTCATATCTTTTTGCTCTTTGTTACCACAAGATATTAACAATAAAGAGGTGAGAATATTGTGGTTCAAAACACATATGATGATAATGAGTAAGAATATTTGATGAAAATAAAATGTACTTATGATATAAATTGATTATTTCAAATATTGTAATAATAAACAAGAATACTATAAATATTTGTTCTGCAACAACTAAAGATTGATCCAGGCACAATGTGCCTAAGGAGAATCCAGGCACTTGAAATTTATGAAGCGTATTTGATTGAAGCTAAATAAAAACCTTTGAATACTGACTCTCCCAATGATAGAAAGTTTACTTTAATATTTATTAATAAATGTCTTTTCTGTTAAAAACGTATTAATGTTAAAATTATTAATATGACAGAAAAATGGGATATATGCCATGCTGCACTGGAGTTCCATGCGGAAGGTCACTGGTTCGAATAACACAGTCATTTCTTCCACCTATAATTCGGGGGTATATGGTTACCTATGACTTCGGTCATGTCTATTCCTTAAAAAAAAGGAAAAAATATGCCAGTATGTTCCGATGGTCTCACTTGTGTGCCTTCAGATTCAGTACAACAATGTGGATGGTGAGTTTATTGGTGTGCAACGGCTCACTCACTTAAAAAAGAGAAAAGGAGAAAGACACGAAACTCCATCGCACAGGTTGATTACGTTGTAATGGTAAGGGGTAAATCCTCAACTACGTGGCCCAGCAACGATAATGACGATGAATATTAATAACTATCTGCTATATTCAAAATGATCCTATGAATATGAAAAGAATAAACGTTTCTTCTTCTTCTTCCCAGTGTCATGTCAGGTCCCCCCAACGTTGAATATCACCTGAGAGAAGGCATCTTTGTCCCCGGCAGCCCGAAAAAGATCCTCAACGCTCCTTATACTAGTTCAATCACCTATATTGCGGAGCCAGGAGATTTTCCTCCTGCCAACACCTCTTCGACCCTCTATTTTGCCTTGGATGATCAGGTGCAGTAATTTGTACTTTGCTCCTCTAAGTGCCTGACCCAAATAGGATACGTTTCGGATTTTAATATTAGTCAGCAACTCTCTATCAATTTTGGCTCTTTGAAGAACCCTTATGTGGCTGACCATATCCGTCCAGGGTATCCGTAGCATTCTCCGGTGCATCCACATTTCGAATGCTTCCAGTCGGTTCATACTACCAACTTTGAGGGTCCATGATTCCACTCCATGCAATAACACTGACCAAACTTATCATTTGACTAACCGTTGTCAAAGTTTCAAGTTTAGAAATAAACGTTTAATGCACTAAAATATGTAGCATTATTTGCTTGTGTTTTATTTTGTATTTGCATTTATAATGGCAACAGAAAAAATATATAAACTTTTCTTTATGTTGACCTCTGACACCTCTACTTTATTATTTCTGCTTCCATGCCACCTATATATAATATATTTTTTTATACAATATTTAACATAGTTAATGAACTGAGCAAAGTAATTATGTATTATTTTATCTCCCCATGACAAAATTATTGATTTGCTCTCTTTAGACCTCCTTTTATTCTGTTTTTTTTATTTTATTTAAGGTTCTTTAATGAATATTAATCAATTATTTTATTGGAAAGTAGCGATATTTTTAATTAAGATTTAATCAATTTCAATACTCAAAGTCAACATCACAAAAATATTTTTAAAAATGTAATATAATAATATATACAGAAATTGTAAAATAAGAAGAAATCATACATTAAACAAAGTTTGAAAATTATGAAAGTAAACAAGAAAAAAATATATAAAACAAAAATAGTATTAAATATAAACAAATTAAAAGGTGTCCAAATATTAACACCATTCAACCCACTGTGCCCTTCACCATAGTGTTTGTACAGCTTTCCACAGCAATACAATGATATAGGCTCTATATTCGGTGCCTCCACACGGATTGAAAGCTGTAGGACTGTTCCTTCCAAGGTGCTATAGTATAATGCGTTGGAGTATTATATTTTCAATTTATGCATGTTTTAATAGAACATTTTATCCTAAGCTTGCAAGTTAATTAAAACAAGAAAAATGATGTCTCCTAAAAGTATCACTACAGCTTATAAATTGCTTACTGCTCATCTTTGCCTTTGAATATTTCCATTGTCTTATTGAATCTGAATCAGCATATGACCTAAGTAAATAGTTATCTTCTATCTTTTAAGATTAGTCCCTTCTATCAAAATTGGAAGAACTGTTTCCGGTCCTTATTTATGTATGAAGCTAATAATAATAACAATAAAATGACAATTTATATAAAGCGCCGTTTAGACAGCAGAGTATCCTCAAAGGCACTCTTACTTGGCATTGGAAGCTATTTTTATTGACAGATTAAAAATATTCCAAAATAAATATACACCAACACACACCACCGATATTTCTAACATTTTAAGGCGGACAAAGATGGAATCAATTGAAATATTACTTGAATAAACAAAAGTTAACAAAAAATAAAGGTCATAATTCATTAAATATTTCACAATAATAAGTTGACTTTTGCAGTAAAAAAAATAAGCAGATTAAAATGACAAATAATTCACTTTATCGACTAAAACCAATCAAGAAATACATTATAAATATAATGGAATATTGTGCTCAGCTTCGGAACCAACAAAATAGCCAAAAAAATCTGATATTTTATATATTATTAGTTTTTTGTGAAAGATAAAATATCAGTCCATATATGCATATAAGTGAGCTACTTTTATACCAGATTTAGATTAATAAAGTTATTTTTTAAATGAAAAACACTGTTCAAACTAAATTAGAAGTCTTAAAGTATTGTGTTGTTATTCCCGATATTAGATTCTCACGATACGGACATTTTTTGTGAAAGTAACCTGATTGTGTTACATTTAGTAAGAACATTTTCATGAATATACAATCTAAAGGATTTATTTAGTAGTTTGTTATAAAGATTATTTTAATTTACCTTCAAAATAAATTATGGATTCATCTTCTGTAACGTTTTTGTTCAAATTGAAATGTTTCTTAAATTATGACTCAAAGCATAATAAATTAATTAACATCACTTCATGAATTAATTTAACTGAATTTTTTGCATTGTATCCATCTCCTTAACATCCAAATCATTTAAAAACATCCTTGATGAGAATAAAATTACTTAAAAATGCCAATGTATTTTTATATACTGATTTTGGTTTAATTATCTTTCATTATTTTTTATGGATTTTTTTAAGGAATTTTTAGGCTTTGACCTCAATGAACGCGTTGTACTTTTCATTTGAATATGCTATTGAGTTTGTCTTCCTCTAGACTATATCTATATATTAGGCTATCAAGAACTTTGTTTCTCGCTAAATAAACATTGACCTATTTGTGTATGGAGATATGGGATATAAATTTCTTGGATTTTTTTCTGAAGGAACCAAGATTTAGATGATATGCCATATTGAGCTCCAGCATAGTATGATCTTTTTGATTTTGTTTTCAAGAGCTCAATGGTATTTCCATCGACATACCATATAAGATTTCACATAAGGAAAAATACTTAATATTAGTTTTTTAAAGATTCTTAATGCTACTCTTGCAGAAGTCCCCAGTTTAACAAGAGAATTAACCTTTTCGTTATCCTCAATCCCAAGATGAGTCCAAGCCAAAATTATATCAAAATTGTCCCTTTTAAGTAAATATAATAGATGTTCAAAGGAACAGATGATACTGTCTTCTGATGAGTGGAAAGTACTAGACATAAGTTTCCTAATTTTTTTCAGAGAGTCTGAGCAAATAATAGATTGAAAAATCTTGTTTTCTTGTTTCTTTTATTGTGGAACACTCTTCAGCTGTGGATATTGAGACTTCCTCGGGTAAATTAAAGGAGAGCTCAATATTGAATGCAGGTACATGAACAGATGCTCTATAGTCTTTAATCTCAGATTTGGACCTATTCTGGAAACTTGAAATTGGCTTATACAAGTCTTTTGCTACTTAAGGTATAATTTGTTGGTTGGGTATGCGGTATCAATAGTCTGACTTCTCTTGACTATCCAGAAGACAGCATTGAGAATTATGCTGAGGCACTCTATCACCATTTATTATGGATCTGTCTTTGACATATTGAAGACCTTCAGCTTCAGGCAAACGTTTATAAGGCATTCTCAAAAATTGTTAGTTACAAAACAACAAATTTAGATTTTAACAGAATGTTAATGCATTTTTTTTACTCATTTTAGTACCTGGGCTCACTCATTCACAAGGACGGAGGGTGCGCAGCGGATGTTGACCATAGAATAGGTGTGGGATGGATGAAATTCAGATTGGTAACAGGAGTCTTGTGTGACCCAAAAATGCCTATAAAATTAAAAGGAAAGCTATACCAAACTATCGTTAGACCCGCGATTATGTATGGCTCAGAATGTTGGACTATGTACAGCTCCTACTCTAGGCAACTTGAAACAGCAGAAATGCGAATGCTTAGGTGGTCGGCAGGAGTATCACTAAAATATAGAATTAAGAGCTCACGCATTCGTGGTAGCGTGGGGGTCACTGACATAAACAGTAAGCTGGAAGAGCGACAGCTGAGATGGTACGGGCACATAAGACGGAAACCACCAGACAATACGGTAAATCAGGCAATGTCTGTGGATCTTCCTCGACAGCCGTCCAAAGGAAGACCCAAGAACTCCTGGATAACTCAGTGCTCCAAAATCCTGCAGAGAAACGGCCAAGATGAAAGCGACACTCAGAACCAAAGAACATATAGCCTGAGAACGAGAAGAGCCAACCCCAACAACCTATAATACCTAGGCAATGAGTTGGGACAGTGCCAGGAAGAAGAAGAAGAAAGTTAATGCATTTTTCGCATAGAATATCCAATTACTATGTAAAAAGTATAAGATGTTAGCCAAGAGACAATATTTGTTGGTTTAATTAGTTAGTTTAATTTTATTAAACACTCTTAGTTAAATTGGATGGTTTCATTAAACTAAGAGCGTTTAATTATCTCAGAAAATATATTCAAATATTTTGTTCTAGTTCCAAGTTTAGGAGATGAGTGATGAAATATTTATTAAATACAGGAAAAGAGCAGATGTTGCCATATCATATAAGATGCCATATAAACATAGTTTCTGGGTTATTTGAAGGGATGCTATGGGGAGGGGAGTAGCAGGGCAGCCTTGGCATGTTCTTTGTATAATACAAATTGGGTTATGGAATTTTTTCTATTTTTACGTAATAAGTTCTCAGGAAAGTAATTTCTTATTTTTAAGTCAAATTCAAATGCAATTTTTTTATATTGAGATGTAACACCTCGAAATTATTTAAAAACCACTTGCATAGACGTAGACAATAAGTGAAATTCTCAAACCAACAGTTCGATACGGTTTTAATGCTGCTGGCGTTCCGCAAGATGGGATACTGTCACCAATTCTATTTTCAATCATCATTGATTCCATAACTAGACAGCTGCAAAGCAAATATCATCTATATGCAGACGATCTTCCATTGTACCCTAGCTTTCATGCCCGAGATGTTTCTTCTGCTGCTGAGATCGTGAATATTTTTCTTTATTTACCTTTCAATATTTTTCCTTTAATGATAATTCTGTGATTCCATATTCATCGCTTGTCAAAAATCTGGGAACCTTATTGATGAAAATCTAAGTTTGCATAATCATACCTCAGAATTAAGTTCCTATATCTTTACTTCCCTACATTCTCTTCAAAGAATGTGTAATTTTTTGTTACACATTCTTTCAAGATAATGTAGAGCCTGTTAAGAATAAAATACAACTGTCTTATGCTTCAATTTCTTGACTATAGTGACGAATTTTATTTGGACGCTAATGAAATGTTGGATAAGTTGGAAAGACTCCAAAATGTTTGCATCCAATAAATATTCAACTTAAGAATGTACGAGGCGTATCCAGAAAGGAAGTGTACTGAGGATCTCACGACCGGATGGATTTTATTTTCGACATGTTGGCTACACTTCCGTGTAGCCTGACCCTTCCCCTCCGCAACGAAACCGGTTCGAGGTCAATACGTTGAGAAGTGTCGACGCGACAACACGTTTCGTGAAAAATGTCAAACCAATCTCCCGCCAAGTGCGAAATTTTGTAAAAAGGCAAGAGTTTTTGAGGCGCTGCAAACTCCATGGAGATGAATTTCTCCGCTCCATCGTTACTGGAGATGAAACTTGGGTTGCACACTACACGCCTGAAACCAAAAGGCAGTCTCAACAGTGGCGTCATACCTCTTCACCCTCCGCCAAAAAGTTCAAAACCACAATTTCAGCCAAGAAAATCATGGCATCCGTGTTTTGGGACTGTCAAGGCATAATTTTAATTGAATATATGCCTCAAGGGGAGACCATCAACTCTGCAAGATACTGTGAGACCCTAAAAAAGTTGCGGAGGGGGATTCAGAACAAGAGGAGAGGCATGCTGACAAAGGGAGTCTGCCTGCTGCACGACAATGCAAGACCACACACGGCCAACGCCACGAAGGAACTGCTCGCCTCGTTTAAATGGGATATCCTGAACCATCCCGCGCATTCCCCTGACCTAGCACCTTCAGATTACTATCTCTTTACCTCCCTGAAGCTGCACATGGGTGGAAAAAGGTTTTCAACCGACGAGGAGGTAAATGAGGAGGTGGAGAAGTGGACGGAGGGGTTGGCGGGAAACTACTTCGAGGAAGGCATCAAAAAGTTGATACCCCGCTTCACCACCTGCATTGAGAGGAATGGCGACTATGTCGAAAAATAGCTTACATACGAGTATGTACTACGGTAACCACGTAATTTTTTTGTTTAAATAAAAAAAATTGTAACCTACAAAAATTCAGTACACTTAGTTTCTGGATAAGCCTCGTATGACCACATGTCAGAGTTTCAGAACAGACTTCAATGGCTTAAAATAAGGCAGCAAAAGTACTTTCACATTCAGTCGCTAGTATATTGCATGCTTTGTTATCTCAATTCTCCTTCATATCTTTGCGAAAAAATCCAGTTTCTTTTAGAACATGGACGTCCTCTTCGATCAAGCGATGAAAGATTTGTTGGAATACTATGTTTTTTAACAAAATCGAAAATACCAAATTATTTCAATTGTATAATTAAAAAACCACTCTCAAACAAAAACTTGGGAATTAATGTGAACAAACACTTCCGATGGGATCTCAATATATTTAAAAAAAACAAGCATGATGAAATTAAAACATTTATACTGCAAATCTCAGTCCATACTGAAATATACAATGGAATAATCACCTACAGAGATGTAATGTAATAGCAATTATGACCTGCTGAACTGAATCAGAAGGCAATTATTCAATATATTAACTTCGCACAATAACAAGTAATAATTCAATCTCCAACAGAATTCAAGAGCTATCAATCAAACAGCTTTATATTAAATCATTGCTATGTAATTTTAAAAGCTTTTAAGGTTTAGAAAGAAATCTATATCCGTAATTTTTTTTTGTATTAATCAATATATAGAGCTCAAGTTATTTAATGAGCTGCCTGAAGTGATAATATACGCTAAGTTATATTATGTATAAAATTGTATTATAATGGAATATACTGTGTGAAATGAAATTCAATTGTTTCAGATATAAGATATGTATCAATCATTTCGGCACATATTATACAATGAAATAATATTTAAAAGTATGAAACATAAATATTGCCCAAAATCTCATAGAAATCTAAGTAAGCAATTTAAAACGTTATATTGATAGGGTCTCTATATAAGCAAAAGAGCAAATTGCTGACGTTAATGTAGAGCCTGTAATGAGGGTTTTGCAGGCATGTTTTATGTGATTGTAGAAATTATGATTCGATTGAAATTATCTACATGATAACTTCCAATTTAAGTATGTATGTGTAAGAATGTAAATGTTTTATCTGACTTTTAGTATTTAGGACAAATATTAGGTCCTTACATATGAAATTGGCGTTTTGCCGTACTGGTAACTTTGATCTCAAATATCTTCTCTTTGGTTAGGAATTCCAAATTAAAATTTATACAGCTATTTACTCAAGTATTTGTGTTTAGAAAATTATAATTCATTTGTTTTTTCCTCAATTGTTTTTTTTCTTTGCGTCACTCAGTTTACAAAATGGAAAACTTGAAATATCGCGTTATTTACGAGTACGAGTTCCACCGTGGCACCAGTGCTGCAGAAACGGCTCGAAGGATTAATGATGTGTATGGCGACGGTGCCGCAAAAGAAAACACAGTGCGTTTTTGGTTCCAACGTTTTCGTTCTGGAAATTTCGACCTGCAGAAAAAGCCCCGTGGACGGCCGGAGACCAAAGTTGATAATGAAGAATTGAAGGCTATTGTGGAAGCGGATCCATCGCAAACCACGTCCGAGTTAGCTGCAGGCTGCGGTGTTAGTGATAAAACTGTTTTAATCCACTTGAAGCAAATTGGGAAGGTGAAAAAGCTTGAAAGGTGGGTACCTCACGAATTGAGTGAAGCAAATCAACAAACGCGCGTTGACTGCTGCGTTGCATTACTCAACCGGCACAATAATGAAGGGATTTTGAATCGAATCATTACCTGTGATGAAAAGTGGATCCTGTATGATAATCGGAAGCGCTCATCGCAATGGCTGAACCCTGCCGAACCAGCCAAACCATGCCCCAAGCGAAAATTGACTCCAAAAAAGTTACTTGTGAGCGTTTGGTGGACTAGTGCTGGTGTCGTTCACTACAGCTTTCTTAAATCTGGCCAGACGATTACGGCAGATGTCTATTGTCAGCAACTGCAAACCATGATGGAAAAGCTAGCTGCTAAACAACCGAGGCTGGTTAATCGCTCTAGGCCACTGCTGCTTCATGATAACGCTAGACCACACACTGCACAACAGACGGCTACCATATTAGAAGAGCTTCAATTGGAATGTCTAAGACATCCACCGTACTCTCCGGACCTTGCCCCAACAGATTACTATTTTTTTCGAAATTTGGATAACTTCTTGCAAGGGAAAAAATTCAACTCCGATGGGGCAGTCCAAACCGACTTCAAAGATTTTATTGATTCCCGTCCGAATGGTTTTTTTAGTAAAGGGATCGATGAACTACCTATGAGATGGCAAAAGTGCATAGATAGCAATGGTACATACTTTGATTAAATAAATATATTATATTAAAAAAAAATCAACTTAATGTTCCTCCCAAACAAAACGCCAATTTCATATGTAAGGACCTAATATATGAAATTTTTAACTAAGGAATAAGACCACTCACAGTCCTTGCCTATGCATTTGGGTCTTTATATCCATAAAATTATGGGTTTTTCTTTGTTATATACTCCACGGTTTTCATTTTCATTAAAACTTGTTTAATCGTATGATGAATGTTATACTGTGGATAATAAATAAATTTAAGAAAGTATATTTCTCTAATATTTGTAGCAAGAAAAGATACCTGATGAAATAGAAATATCTGTAAAATGATATTTTTTAAGAAAACCATGAATTGTCTGAACTGTGTTAAGAATATATTGAGTGAATGGATAAGAAAACTCATTTCACATGTTTTATCATTATTATTATATTGATATTCAAATTAATAAAAATATATAAATGTATTTTTTTCATTCTCAGACAGAACAATTTTCAAAAAAACTTGATAAAAAAGTATCTTTATAATTAATTAAAAATTTTATTTAAAAATTCATAAAACTACTATTCAATTTACATATTTTTATTTTCTACCTTTGAATATTTTTAATATAATTGAGTTTCAACCGTATTTTAAATTTTAAAAATTATCTAATATTCCACTAAAAATCTTATATCGTTTATTTATAATAGGAAAACAATTTTTTTTAATTCAAATATTTCTTACCTAGTACAACAATTGTATCCATTGAAGTAAATGTTATATTTTCACAATGCCACGAATTATAGAACAATATCACCAAAGAAAGTGAATTTTTTCTAAGAAATATATGTTATTTAAAAATTTTAGAAACACTTTTCATTTCAGTAATCCACCTGTTTTTTTTCACTATCGAAATCGACACACAAAACATACTTTGCATATGACTGCCTCCTTTGGAAGCTTTAAGCTAACTAAATCTTCCATAGACTCAAAACGTAAACCTTTTCACCGGAGCAAGTACGGTAAACGGAGAGACCGTTCTGTCTCACTCATGCTACTAGATTTAGACTGAGAGCTCTCTTCAACCCTTGCAAACAACCCCATTTCAATACACATAAAACATTTACATTTAAAGAAGAGTATAATATAAAGGGTTGCATTTTTTACCCCTCCTTTTTAGCAGCGAAAGAGGTTTTTAGTATAAACTTTGATTTTATCTCTATCCTTGTTTAAAAAAAGTTCAATGTATGTTTTCCTGTACAAACAATGCACTTTTAAGTTTTTGATAATACCTTTCATATTTTATGTCCATTTAATTTATCAGAGAAATATTATTTAATTGTTAATAAATTTTCTGCAAAAATAAAATGCTTCTATGTACAAAACCAAAAAATGAAGGGGTTGCTTTAAGTCCCCCCTATTATTTTGCAACCCTTTTATGATTCAACCAACCCTTTAAAAAGTAAATATTTTTTATAAAAAATCTCCACATACATACACACCCATTCAAATACTGGGTTCAAAGAGCGATGCTGCCAGTATAAAAAAGTATCCCTGTCTATGGATTAATTCAATGTTCTCCATCAAATAACAAATGTCTTAAAACGATTTTAGCACAAAAAATTACATTTAAAGGAAAGTATACAATAAACTCGGACAAAAAAGATTACAAGCATCGTTTCAATGTTTTCCACAAACGATTACTTGTTTAGTTATTTTTAACATGGCTACACCACTTGTCAATTTTGACATTTCTTAGTGTCGTGCATATCGAACTTCGCAAATAGCTAGGTTATTTTTTGACTTATTGAATTAAAACAAAATATCATGACGTTGTATCATTTTGGAAATTGTTTAGCATTAGTTTATGTTCCATATTGGATGGCGTATAAATACTCAGGGTTGTAAGTTGTTTCTTTCTTTCATTTACAATTTCGGAAGTTAGGTTAATCTTATCCCTAATTAAATTAACCAATATATTTCTTTCTAGGTCCGAATATGGTGCTTTCTGGAAGTGCATTCAAGCTGGAGGCATTTATGTTTTTACACAATTATGCAAAATGCTTGTGTTGGCGACTTTCTTCCCCGATACTGAAAGTGATCAAATATCCACTGGAGTCGATTTCATAGGGGTAATGTTTTCAATTTAGTTGAGATGTCCAATTTTTGTTATTACTTATGTACATATCTTTTTGTTATTACTTATGTACATAGCTTATTTTAAAATCATTAGTTATGATATTGTCTATTTCAAACGTATCTAATCTCTTGAAGTTCAAATATCTAACATAACTCATTTCTTTGAACTAGACTGGTATTGCTTAGCAAGTGTCATTCTACCATAAATAATATTTTTTCCTGTGTACTTGACTTAAACCCAGTAACGTTCCCCAAAAAATATCAACCGGTTCACTAACACAAATTAGTTCTACCTGTTTTTTAATGGTCTTTCCTTTCAGTTCTACATTATTTATTTTCATTAAAATTTTCATAGGTATATATATATAATATATACATACATATATATACATATATACATATGTATATGTATATATACATACCTCCAAATTAGATAAAAATGTGTCAAGAAAAAGTATTTCAAAGGTATAGTAAAAAATTGTATTTCAACTTTGTGAAAATATGAACCTTTTTGAGGCAAAATAATTATTTCAACTTTGTGAAAATATGAGCCTTTTTGAGGCAAAATAATTATTATATAAAATCTTTAACATGTGTTACACAAAAAAACTTTGTAAATACAATAGAGAAAAAAAATAAAGTACAATAGAGAAAATTAAAAAAAATATCGACTGGTTTTGCATTAGTTTATTAATTTTATAAACTGGTTCTCCATAACCTGTCCAAGCTCATAGGGGGACTTCACCAATAAATCACATAGTGTTCTTTCACAGAAAATCATATGATAGTTGCATTGAAGTTACAAGATCCTCGAATATGCCTGACATTAATTGAAACTACATTATAAAGGGGTATCTAAGTCAGTACACTCTTTACGTAGAAACATTGAAAAATTAAAAGAATAGTGATCATTTTATATATTTTTTAATCTTTTTCAGGAATTTTTGAAATCAACAATTGATATTGCAGATCTTGTAGGGATGTACATTGTACTTGCTGGAATTCCTGGAAAGGGTCATTCAAAAATTCTTACTGCTGGTATAGGCTGGGCAAGTGCTGAGGTAAATACATTTCACCTTACATTCTTTCAACTCTTTTAACAAAAAAATATATTCACCTAAACAAATAATTTTAAATAGCGAAAATGTAATTAAACATGATATAATATACATATGTTACTAGTCAGATAGCTAAACTAATTAGAGGAAATTTTGCATGGCACATAGCATACGCCACACAACTTGGGTGAATTTAAAAAGTCTATAATCTCAATAACAAACTTCAATAAATATTGATTGATACACCAATTTTTATTAATTTCTTTCTAATTTTATAAAAAAATATATACTCGACATATTTTGATAAATTACGTCAACTCAATATTGTATTACGAAACAATAACGAATTACATTTATTACTGGGAAAAAACTGATTAGTTTACCTTTTTTGATTCGATACAATTTATTTTACCAAAATATAAAGACTTAAAATTGGTGCATAAATCAATATTTTGGAATTTGTACCCAATTTTTGTTTCCAAATATGTGGCAATGTTTCAGCAATTTTTGACATTTGGTAAGGTAATAATTTTCAAACCTCACCCAAGTTGTGTCGCATTTCCTATAGCAGCTTGCAACATTTCTACTAATTCGCTTTTTACATATCTGGACTACAGATTTAAAAAAAAAAATGTAGTGTTTTGTCAAATTGGCTTTTCGTCTTATGTAGGAATTTTAACATAAATATGATATACAAAAAAAAACTAAATTTAAAGGTTATTAATTCAATAACAATATAATATATCAATATGTGTATAACTCTTCTCAATTCCTGTATATATTTTAATATAATATATATTCAGAAGTTGACTTGAATTTTAATATCAATTCAAAAAACACAAAAATTCAAAAACACTGCTAAATTATTCATTCTAAATTTTATCAACTTGGCCAAGACGGAATTTCAAGAGATAAGTAACACAAACATTTCTTAGATTTTAGTTTATTTGTTAATTGAATTACATGTATATTTGATAGCTTTCATGGAGAAAATTATTTTTTTCATTTCCTAAGTATTGTTTTTAAACCTTCAATATAAAACATTATTTATTTTTAGGTGATTCTCACACGAGCTTTACTCTTATGGTTTGGAGCCAGGGGAGCAGAATTCGACTGGAAATACATTCAGAAATGTTTAGAATCGAACATTGCATTAGTTCAGCATATCACAACTGCATCATTGGTCTGGCTATGGGGCAGACACGATCTCAATAAAAAATTAGTTCCTGCTGTAATTGCTATGCTTATTTTGACTCCTTACAAAGGCTTAATTTTGGAGTCACTTATTTCCATACTTCATTCTGGACCTTGGGTTGGGTTAATGATTAAAGCTCTAATAACATTATTTCACGCTGGAGCAACTCTACATATATATGCCGGTTTAGCCCAGAAATTGGGAATTTTTTAATTTGCTAAATAATTTATTTATACCTTTATATCTAGAGCTAAAAAGTTTTAATTGTAATCTTTTTTTACAAAGTAAAATTAAAAACCTGTAGGGATTCCAATGATGTTATTTATTATTTAAGATTTTACAGATTGTGTTAAGAAGTCAAAATATAATATACCATCAAATCTAAATGTCACATCTCTAATAAATAGAACTTGAAGCATCTTAAATATCGGGTATTCGAATAATCATTTCATTCTCTTTGCACATTTTTTTGATTTGGAATATAAAATAAATCTATTTCTATACCATTCCAAGTCTTGATTTTATTTTATCAAATCTTTTTAAAAAAAAAAGTTCAATCAAAAGTACTATGTGTTCAAATGCAGTGTTAGCATTTGATTGTTGTGTCAATTGTTTTAGTTCCTTATAATTATTATATGATTTTGTATTATTTTTATTTAATTTCAATTCTTAGTTGAAAATTTTCATTGTGAACAAATATTTTTTAGTTAAAAATTGAAATATATTTATTTTCTCTCTATTAAATCCAGTTTACAAATGCACATTGTGTATGTGTCTTCATATTCATATTTTTAATTTGAAATAATTTGTGCTTCAACAGATTAAAAAAGTTGACAAAAAAATTGATTCATAGATAGAAATATAATATTTTTCTCCGGACAGATTAACCAAGTTATATAACTGTTCATCAAATATAATTTATTGAATACAATAAAGACTGTTTAAAACTTCATATTTAAGTTTTTCATGTAATCCTTTTTTTTTAAATCACCATTAGAATAAAAAATAGGCTCAATCTGGCAAATAAATTCACTGTTATAATAAAAAAAACCTAACTAAAATTCAATTCTTATTATGATTTGTAAAAAAGGATGTAAAATTACACATTATATAGGATATTTAACAAGAATGAAAATCGTAACTCTGATAATTTTCAACTTATACACATGTTGTCAAGTGATGTTATTTTTACAATCAAAACTTTTGATATTTTCATCAACATGTTATTATATCATCGTGGTTCATCACTTCAATTTCAATTAAATTAAATCTTCAACTATAAAAAAAATGTTTTTTTGGGGGGGGGGCGGGAATTAATTACTTCAGATTTAGGGGGCCGTTACATGAAAGCAATTGGGAAGCACTGTCCTAGAGGATAAACCACGGAAGTCACTTTGCACCCTAGCGGATAAATGTCATACATGAATTGTATAATGCAACGTCGTTTATACTCGGGTAAAATGTGACTCCCGTGGTTTATCCTCTAGGGTACAGATTTGATTTTAAGTTTTCTCATCATAAGGTACTTGCTCATATCTTTCTAGTATTCTGTGTATGTCCATACATAGTTCAAAAATCTTAGATAATACTAGTATTCTTGATTAGGTCATTGATTATTACAAAAAAATATTACTTACAGAATGGAATGTTGATACCTTTCAAGCTTTAAAAGCTGATACTTTTTTTCTTTAAGACTGTTTCCTTCGTAACTTTGAGTTCGCTTCACAATATTTTTTAATTATCATCCTCGATGCTTAAACTCGATAAAATAAATCTTGAGTTCCTAAAATTGGCAATTCTCATTACGCTACAAACTACTTCCATTTGAGTTTCAACCTCTCCTCTCTTCAGCATTCCCTAAAAAACTGAACAATTTCTTCATTTTTTCTTGTGAAAGTTGCTCTATATAAACTTAACACATCAATCAATAAGTCCCGGGACTAACTACTAAAACAACATTTGTTTGCCCGAATTCTTCTTTATTCATCAACACAGTCTCCTTCAAGAATGATACATTCATTCCAACGCTTCCAACCGTGTAGAACGATTTATCTTTGGTTTCAAAATAGGCGTTAGTTTCGACAATCACTTCTTCATTGGAGTCAACTCTCTTTTCCTGGAGTATCGTTTTGACGTCTGCGAACATCCAATAGTCGCTGGGGCCAAATCTGGAGAAAACGGTGGGTGCGGAAGCAATTCGAAGTTCAACTCATGCAATTTGGCCATCGTTACCATTGACTTGTGACATGGTGCATTGTCCTGATGAAAGATAACTGTTTACTTCTTCATATGGGGCCGTTTTTTTGCAATTTCTGCCTTCAAACGCTCCAATAATACTATGTAATATTCGCTATTGATGGTTTTTCCCTTTTCAAGGTGATCGATGAATATTATACCATGCGCATCCCAAAATACGGAAGCCAGAACCTTCCCGGCCGACTGTTGAGTTTTTGGTCGCTTCGGACGACTTTCACCGGCTGCTCTCCACTCAGCTGACTGCCGATTTGATTCTGGAGTATAGTGATGGATCCAAGTTTCATCCATTGTCACATACCGACGCTAAAACTCCTGTTTATTTCGCGTAAACAGTGCCAAACAGCGCTCTGAATCATCAATGCGTTGTTGTTTCTGTTCCATTGTGAGCAAACGCGGCACCCATTTAGAAAAAAGCTTTTTCATGACCAAATGTTCATGCAAAATAGAGTCAACACTACCAAATGATATTTTCAGGATGTCAGCTATCTCACGCAACTTTACTTTGTGATTTCCATCACGATTTTGAGGGGTTTTTTTATGTTTCCTGGTGTAACAGCCTCATTTGGACGACCAGAGCATTCAGCATCATTTGCGTCTGTACAACCGCGTTTGAAATCAGCATACCACCGACAAATGGTTGTTTTGACGGAGCAGAGCCCTGATAACACTTTTCAAGCCATCGCTGAGTTTGAACGATATTTTTTCCCCTTAAAAAGCAATGTTTTATCAACACCCCAAATTTGTTTTTTTCCATTGTTTTCAAAATAGCAAAAGTAGCGTCACTAAAACCACTGTAACTCAATGACACAATGTCACGAAAGTTTGACATGTAACTTCTAAAGGCTGGTACTAACTGAGAATGGTATGGATTTGTTATTAGAGGTGCCATCTGTTGGTTAGTCCCGGGACTTATTGATCGATGTGTTATTTGATGTAATCTATCTTACCAGTCTGTTATCTCCAAGAAATCTTTAGGCTCTTAAATAATCCTAAGGACTTATGAGGCAATAAGTTATCTTCAATTCAAAAAGTATTGTGATGAAGAAAGGGACTGATAACAGTGCATTAGCCATGTCAAATTAATATGCTCGTATTTTTTTAGTATTCTTCAGTGCTTTAATGTGATGGAAATAAATATAAAGGGTTAATTGAAAAGTTCATTGCTTCTGAAAGGTTAAGTTTCCATTTTTACTTACCGATATCATTGTCATCTTGTATGAACATTTATCTTTCAAGTGTCGATCATTTCTTTCATTTGGCTCGACTTTTCGCCAAATATGTTAGTATAATTTTGCAAAATTCAACAGAAAGCAATTATCAAGTACCTCTACAAAAAGGGATCACTCCAGTGGAATTCCATAATGACATGCAAGATACTTTGAGACCATTTTGTATATCTTACATAACTATTAAAAATGGGCAACTGAGTTCAAATGTGTTCAGTAGAGCATTGAAGATAACCCTCGTAGTGGAAGGCCTTCAATGTCCACCTCTTAAATATGCAACATAGTAATGGATGGTTCAAGAGATCAGAGATCTTACATATTTTATATAAGCGAGTGCACTAAGTTATTGTCCATCAGTTGGGTTTTCTGCGAGACGGATGCCAAAGCTTTTAAAGGTCAAACACAAGCGTGCTCGTCTTACTCTTTGGAAAGTTTTTAGCCCTCTACAAAAAGGATCCTTAAGAGTTTTTAGATCAATTTGTGACTATGTAAGAAACCTGGGGCAACACCACACTCCAGAAATCAAACAGTCAAAGCCCTGGATCACCAGCTCCGAAGAAAGTTGAACGATTCTGTCAGTCAAAAAAATTATGGTCTGTTTATGTAAACTCTGAAAGATTAAAAGGCTGGGTACGCTCTAAAACATTACTGTTTCACCAAGACTAGGATTGTGTTCACATGTTAGTGCAATCAATAGCTGAAATTCACAAATCTGGTTTCAAATTGCTTCAACACCCTCCATATTCGCCGGATTTGGCTCCTTCTGACTTATATCTATTCCCAAACCTGAAAAAATACTTGGATGGACAGAAGAGTTGGATGGTTGGTTGGAAGAGATTGACACCTGGCAATACGCCCGCCAGTTTGTATTTATAATAAAGTGTTAAATAAACAAGAGATTTTCAACAAATGAAAAGGTTGAACATTGTGTTATTAACTATTTTGAGTGACTTGATAATCATTTTTAAAAATGGCATTGTGATGTGAAAGAAAAAGTGTTGAAATCACAGTGGAAACAGTGCATTGACAGTAAAGGTGATGTATTGAAAAAAATACAAAAATAGTTTAATTTTTATTTCTAAGTCAGACCGCGTGTTTTTCAAGTAATTTAAATTATCCTTGAGAAAAATTTAATACATATTTCATAAAAAGATTGGTGAATTTGCTGTCTTTTGAATGCATCTACATACAGGTGTCCCAAAAAAATATCTACATCCAATCCAGGCATAGCCAACCTGTGGCCCATCAGGGTGCTTTGTGTGTGCGGCTGCAAGCTTCTTTTATAAATCATAAAAGAAATAATATAACATAGTTGTTTTATAATAGTGACACCCTCTAGATTTCCGACACGAAGAAGATTTGTATGAAAACATAATTTTATTATTTCAATATTACACAAATGATAGTATTGTTATGTACATGCAGACAAAAATGAAAAAGAGAACAAAACATAGGTAAATATTTATTTTTTAAGTGTAATACGTATCCAAAATAATGACACTCATATAATGTGAATTGTATTTATATTTAATAAAAATAATCAATGTACGAATTTGTCGGCTCTCATGCCTTCAAAACAATACACATACGGCCCACGAGGCTTTACCCAACACCGATTTTGGCACACGGCTCACAAAGGTTGGCCACCCCTGGTTCAATCCATGTGTTTGGCAAATTTTCATTAAGATAGGTCCTCACATCATGATAGTGGGAAGGGGCACCATCTTGCTGGAAATAAAAGTCCTCATCCCTAAACTCCTCACAAATACATGGTATGACAAATTCCTGCAGCAAGTTCACGTAAACAGCACAATATAAAAGTGTGTATACATTTTCTTAGGGCATCCTATATTCTCTGACCTTTCAGATGCTTCAGATGAAAGATATTCCATCCAATATGGTTGGGCCAACCACTCCAAAAGCCTCAAAAAGATAACAACCTTTTTGCACAACTTCCCTCAATAAGGCAGTTTGTATTTTAAGACCCAAAAGATCTGTATACCACACCTCCCAGTGACTACATATTTAGTTCTTTTTTGGTTTTAACCCCATATTAATTTTTCCTTACATTATTATATTCTATTTTATTAAAACTAATTTATCATAATAAATGCAGTAGGGGACAAATGGTAAGATGATCAAAAATAGAGTTCATAGAATAGAAATTGAAAATAAAATAACTCATAATTTAGAAAGGGATTTTAAATTGTAGGAACATGAGGAAAAAAATATGGAAAATTGTATGAATAATACGATAAAAGGTAGTTGTATTGTATTAAACTTTCATCATATACAGTAAAACCTGGTGGATTTATTGGCACGTAGCAATCTCTTAAAACCAACCATAAAGATGCTACAGAGGTCTGAAGAGAAAACCAAACTGATACAATAAAAAAAAAGAACCAATAGAAATAGGACCTGCAACCTCCAGGTAGGAAGATAAATGTCTTATCGACTAAAGTGTTTGAAGAAAATTTGTAGGCCGAGGAAACTCTCGCAAACCAATTAGAATAATTTCTGCAAGAAATATAAATTAGGAATAAGGAAAATAAGAAACTGTGTAAAAGAAGATATACAAAGAATAAATTATGGCAAGTTAGAAAGGTGTAATAATCCGTTCTCTCTGACTTCTCCAATAGAAGTATACGAGGGCGGTCCGATAAGTACTTAGCCTCACCGCCCGATGGCACCACTATCGCAAGTGCAATTTTTTATCGCATAGTACATTCTCGTTGACAGCTACTGTCAAAATTTCAGCCGAATCGGACGCATAGTTTTGTTTTGACCGCGTGTGGAAGCGAGCGTGTCCGTGGATTTGAGAAAAATGGAAAAAGAGCAATATCGGTTGGTGATTAAATTCTTGTTTTTGAAAGGGAAATCGCGCAGCGAAATCAAAGAGCGCTTGGATGCTGTGTACGGTGACTATTCTCCTTCGATGGCGACCGTCAAAAATTGGTTTAACGAGTTTCAACGTGGTCACACGTCGGTTTTTGATGAGCCACGCCCAGGTGCCCCGAAAACGGCTACCACGGAGGATAACGTGACAAAAATCCACGATCTCGTATTGGCAGACCGCCGATTGAAGGTGCGCGAGATAGCTGAGACAATAGGCATCTCAAAAGACCGCGTGGGTCATATCCTGCATGAAGTATTGGGCATGAGAAAGCTGTCGGCGCAATGGGTGCCGCGTTTGCTCACTCCGGACAACAAGCGCAACCGTGAGACCACTTCAGAGCAGTGTTTGACGATGTTTAAGCGCAATCCGAAGGAGTTTCTGCGTCGTTTCGTGACCGTCGACGAAACATGGATACACTGGTACACACCCGAGACCAAAGAACAGTCGAAACAGTGGACTTCACCCGGTGAACGTGCTCCGAAGAAGGCGAAAACTGTCCTATCGGCCGGAAAGGTGATGGCCACCGTTTTCTGGGATTCAAAAGGCGTGATCTACATCGACTTCCTGGAGAAGGGCAAAACGGTCACAGAGCTCTACTATGCCGAATTATTGGGCCGATTCGACGCCGAATTGCAAAAAAAACGGCCCCATTTGGCGAAGAAAAAAGTGCTCTTCCATCATGACAACGCACCGGCTCACACCTCCGCCGTCGCCACGGCTAAATTGGTAGAATTAGGCTACGAACTGCTGCCCCATCCACCGTATTCTCCGGATTTGGCCCCGTGCGACTTCTTTTTGTTTCCAAATTGGAAAAAGTCACTCGCCGGGCAGAAATTTGAGTCGAATGAGGAGGTTATCGCCGCCACGAAGGCATACTTTGCAGACCTCCAGAAAACGTATTTTTCAGACGGGTTAAAGAAGTTGGAGCATCGCTGGGTCAAGTGTATCGAACTCAAAGGAGATTATGTTGAGAAATAAATCGTCACTTTTCCAAAATTTTTATTCTTTTGTAGGCTAAGTACTTATCGGACCACCCTCGTATGTATAGTAATAAGAATAAGAACTGGTTTATTAGAAAAATCCCACGGGGCTGATCATGGCCTCAAAATTTTCATACAAGTTTTTATGTTGATTATATATTTTTTTTAAACTTTGAGAATGATTCACTTTTAAAAGAATGCATTTAAAACTAAATATTAACTGAGATAAAAAATTAAATATGAACTAGTTTTTTTGCCAAAATATGCTGGGATTAAAAAGGCTTAACACCGTTTAGTAACCAAAATCACTCTAAATGCAATTTCATTATCTTGCAATAAGAAAATAATCTTAATTTTCTACATTTCAGATTCAAATGTTTAATTTATTAAAATTAATAGGTGCCTAATGTAAAGATTTTTTAAGTTACAACACACAATTCTCAACAAAAATATGTTTATTAAATGAACAAATGAAAAATATTAGATTATTCCTGTTTGCAAAGTATATCAGAATACAGCACATTGTTTTCGGAAATTCAAACTCCTCACATATATAAAAGAACATACTCGTAAATAAATTGAGTCAAGACAGTATGAGGAAAAGTAATTGATATTTTTATATCAAATAAAATTAAAACCACAATATAATGTATTGAAAGAAAGTATTCACATCAACTTGAAATGCAAAAATATATTCATATTGGTTTCATGAAAAAGAACTGCAAAGCTAAAATTCGATAAAAAAAACAGGATGTATTTAAAAAGTTCTTCAATAAACCATTAAATATCTAGTATAATGTAGTAAATATCACTGTACAGGACTTTGGTAAGTACAAACATACCATCACACCATTTCCCTGTCAGGGTAGGCAGAGAGAACAGAGCGTGATACTTTCCTAACTCGACATGCGAGGGTGGATCAAATATAAACGAGACTTGTTTTAGAGTGCATAATTTTAAACGGAGCGTGCGGCCGCCTCCGGGTGTGTTGGGTGGGGATATCAGGAGTGGGAAGAGCGGTCGGCCGGCCTCGGCAGATTCCGTCATTAGTATGGCACATATCTGAGAAAGAGGTGCACCCGTTGATTGCGCAAGGCATAATTATCAAGTTTCTCGCTTGCGAGGATGTAAAACCGGCCGAAATTCTGCGGAGACTGACGGCACAGTTCGGGGATCAAAGCCTGCAGTGTTTGCCTGGTATAAGGAGTTTATGAAAGGCCGTGAAGGGGTCGAAAATGACAGCCATAATCGTCACCCACGGACGAGCATTACCGAACAAAACATTAATGCCATTCGTGATCTTCTGGAAGGTGACCGACGTTTGACGGTTTCCGAAACTTGTTCTGAGATAGGAATAAGTTATGGGAACACTCAATCCATAATCATAAAGGACCTAGGATTCCGTAAAGTGCTTGTTCGATGGGTCCCACGTTTTTTGACTGCAGAATAAAAGTTGGCACGTTTGCATGTCTGTGAACGCATTTTTGAGTCACATTGTTACCTGCTATGAAACTTGGGTTCACCACTACACGCCCTGTGAAAGCCAAGACTCGGCTGTCAGCTGGTAAGGTGCTTGCAATCGTTTTTTGGGACCGGCGTGGCATTTTGCACATCGATATTTTGCACGATTATCACACCATCAATGCGGCGTACTACTGTGAGCTTTTGAGTGAAGTTAAACTTGCTTATCGATGCAAAAGACGTGACCAACCGATACGAGAAGTGATTCTTCTCCATGACAACGCGAGACCCCATACCTCAGCTGTAACATATGAACAATTAGAGGAAATGAGATGGACACGACTGGACTGCCTTAATCTATCGCTTTGCGACTTTCATCTCTTTGGGCCACTGAAAAGGCTCTGGGAGGCCAACGATTCAACGACGACGATGGAATAGAGGGGTTTGTGCGCAATTGGCTGCAGACACAACCCACTTCTATTTGTCGCAATTGTTTGTTAGTTGACGGGATAAAAAAGTACCGATCCGAAAAATGCATTTCTAAATCAGATTATGTAGAAAAATTATATGTACTTGGTATTTTTCTTTCTGCAAAAAAAAACAAAATAAAACAAAAAAGTCTCGTTATATTTGATCCACCCTCAGACATTCTTAGCCCTTTTTACATCCATACACATTTTCATACAACCTCTACAATTTCTATGACTTTCCAGTTTTCCTTCTTTCAGAATATCGTTCACTTGATCCCACCATACTTTGTCTTTCTCTTGTACGCCTTCCACTTACATCTGCACTATATATCTGTTATATATATGTTAGTCTTTCTTCATTCATTCGTTCTACATGCCCAAACAATCTCAACATACTCTTAATCATCATACTTAACACACCAGCCTCAAGTTCACATCTATCCCTTACCACTTCATTCCATATTCTGTTATACAGAGCCACTCCATGTATTATTCTCAATGCACACATCTCTACAGCATTATTCGGCTCCTCTCAGTCTTTTTCCAGGTCCACGTTTCACTTCCATACCCCAAAGTTGGCACCAAAATACTATCTTAGCAGATTTTGATACTGTCCGGTTCGAGTGTATGTTTTAGTGCCTCATAGACTTTGTTTCCTAACGCTAGACACCGTGCGATATCCCTCTTAACTCTTCCACCCTCTGAAAATATACTACCCAAACAGCAAAATTCCTCAACTTGCTGCAATCTTTCATTTTTCACCCATGTCGCATTTACTTTTCCTTTCACACTTTTCTATTATTTTGGATTTTGCAACATACATTCTCAGATTTTTCTCTTCGCATTTCTCATACAATTAACTTATCGAACTCTGCAATTCACTTTCGCTCTCCGTCAACACTACCGTGTCATCTGCATACGTTCCCATTTGTATGCCACCAATTGACCTCTGTAGTTCCTTCGCACATGAATTTATATAAATATTGAACAATCAAGGTGACATAACACATCCTTGCTGTACCCCTTTCAAAATATTAAACCATTGGTAAGTAAACTATGTTAATAAATTTTCCATATTCATTCATATAAACATCTATTTTAACAATCAATCGAATTAAACATTTTTTTTACAATTCAGATAGTTGTATTTACAAAATAGAAAAGATAATCTAAAAAGGTCTGCAAGCGTGTCCATCAAAATCTGCAGAGCCTGCAGGTTCGTTCAGTGATTCTTCACCATCTGAATCTCGACGCTCGCCTGCATCGCGTCTAAATAGGTCCCGACCCCAAACACCATAAAGACCAGGCAAAAATGTAAGGGGACTGCTTAACTGAGCTCGATTGTTTTCTACCACCACCTACAAAAGATAATACATGTTAAAAAAATATCCAAATAGTGCACTTCAATGGAAAAATTGCTTATGTCTTAAATTCATAAACAGTAAAATTCCATCAAATAGAATGATAATTTGTAATTCATATTTTTCACTATTTTTAATGTCCCAAAATTGTCTTTTCGTAATTCTACTGTTCTACTGTTAATTAGAAAAACCACGTATTTCGTAATTCGTAATGTCTTTTTGCCAATAATTTTTTATCTTCTTCTTCCCAGTGTCATATCAGGTCCCCCCAACGTTGAATATCACCTGAGAGTAGACATCTTTGTCCCTAGCAGTCCGAAAAAGATCTCCAACGCCCCTTATGCCAGTCCAATCACGTATATTGCGGAGCCAGAAGATTTGCCTCCTGCCAACACCTCTTCTTATGAATTCTTATAATTTGAATTTTCTGCAGGAGTAGGAAAAACGTGTAGAAAAATCTATTAAATGTTTTACAACGTATTCGACGATATCCATAACCTATAATAGTTGGAAAGATGCCAGACTTCCACCCGAGACTTTCGGGTTCAAATTCCGATGGTACCTAAGAAAAAAAGAGTCCCAGTCTGGTAAGAGTTCACCAAGTAACAGTACTCGTGCATGCCAAGTACTTGTCTTTTTACTGTGATAGTGTTTAGCAACATGTGCAATGACACACCACAAGTTCTGCAAGTGTTATTATTATCTCTTCACATGTGATAGTGTTTACCAACATGTACAATGACACACCGCAAGTTCTGCGAGTGTTATCATTGTCTCTTCACATGTGAGTATTTACCAACATGTGCAATGACACACTGCAAGTTCTGCGAGTGTTACTGTCTCTTCATATGTGACAGTGTTTACCAACATGTACAATAACATATCGTAAGTTCTATGACTACTCCAGTGGCTCTAAACTCAAAGGTTCAATTACTGGGGCCGCAGACAATATTCAACATGTCTGAATCACTAATTCGGATACATTGAAATGTATCATACAAAAGAAAATTTATTCCAGGTGTCTATTCATCTGTTTGACGTTTTGTTGTTAAATAACAAAATATCTAATGTTTCTTTATAGTTTTAAGATTGTGTTTGTAGGTTTCTTAATATTAATGAATAATTATTATCACACACATTTTTACCCATTAAGTAAACAGTAAACAAACTTTTCACTAAACTGTTTTCTATAGCATAACTTATTGAAATGCAGTCTGTTCGACAAGAGTGTGTATGGCTACATTTTTTCCTGGAAACTGTTAAAGGGTAGATTTAAACGTGAGCAGGTAGCAAGACCGTTCCCCCAAGATGCTTTGTATAGAAAAACTCAGTTGTCGCTCGACCTTGGTTACACAAGAACAAATTTCACCATGAGTGCCACGTACGCATCACGTTACGAAGCCATGTTTCTATGTACACATCCGAAAGGACCGAAAATGTCGTACCGAGCCACTGCTAAATACATGAGAAAATTGAAGACGTTTGTAAGTGGGTGAAACCCTATCCCGACGTAAAAAACGTCGATGACCTACCAGATTGTGGCACTGCACAGAAAATGACGAAAAAGGAGGACAGAGTGATTTTATGGGTGTTTGAGAAGAATCCTCGTCTATCATTGCATAGCGGCCAGGCGGTTTTATGTGAAAAGGGTCTAATTGTGTCATGTGACACTATAAGAAGACATTTACTAGCTCATGGAGTGAAAGTTCAAAGCACAGTGAAGAAACCACTACTGTCCGAAAAACAAGTCGAAAAAAGATTCACTTGGGCAAAAGAAAATTTTAACCGCGATTGGGACAACGTAATTTTTTCGGACGAATCTTTCTTTTTAGGCACATTCTTCCATTAATCATACCTGACGTACCCGCATCAATAGACGCAACCAGCGGACCGTTCAACACCCGGTAAAAGTCCACGTCTGGGGCTGTTTCTCAAAGCAGGGATTTGGCACTTTGCACATCTTCACAAATAATTTGTACACTGCCAAAATGGTTAAAATATATGAGAGGGCTTTATTACCATCCGCCCAAAGGTGGTTTATAAGAAAAAATAAAAATTGGCTACTGCAAGAGGACAATGACCCAAAATATCGGAGTCGTCTTTGTACTGCGTGGAAACAGGAATATGACGTTGACGTAATGAATTGGCTGTCGCAGTCACCAGATGCAAATCACATAGAAAATATTTGGGCACTCATCAAGTTCATGCTGCGAGGGAAAAAACTCTGGAATGTAAAACAGTTATTTTGACAGATTTGACTTATATGGAAGTCTTTGTCCCTAGATTATGCTCTAAAATTAGTAGAAAGTATGCCTCGAAGATGCCGGGCAATTATTACTAGTGGAGGCCACTGGACAACTTATAAAGCATCACGGTTTATATAATGTATTTGAGAGTACAAATTAGTTCGGTCCGTTTCCAAAAGATGGCTCTGGCTGTTATAAATGGTTCATAGTGACAGCCGATTTTGGCGGTTTCAGAGAGGTTAGACATCTGCCAATAATATTCAGTTTATATCGCTTTGAGTTTAATGCAAAAACCTTGTTTTGTACAGTGTTGAAAATGTCGAATTTTGTGTTAACCAAGCAGCATTTGCGGGACGTTTTAATTTTCTGCTTTAATTGGAAGAAAAGTGCAGCTGAAGCCCATCGAATGCTTGTCGAAGTTTATGGTGACGCTGCTCCAACTGATAAATCATGTAGGGAATGGTTTCGACGTTTCAAGGATGGAGATTTCAGCGTCAAAGACAAGCCTCGCTCTGGACAGCCAAAAAAATTTGAGGACAAAGAATTAGAGGCATTACTTGAAGAAGATCAGAGTCAAACGCAAGAGGAGCTTGCAGAATCATTGGGAGTGACTCAACAAGCCGTTTCCGTACGATTGAGAGCCATGGGAATGATTCAAAAACAAGGAAATTGGGTGCCTTATGAACTGAAACCGAGAGACGTTGAAAGGCGATTTTTCACTTGCGAGCAGCTGATTCAAAGGCAACAAAGAAAAGGTTTTTTGCATCGGATTGTAACTGGAGATGAGAAGTGGATATTCTACGACAACCCCAAGAAGAAAAAATACTACGCTAAGCCCGGTCAATCATTGCCATCGACCTCAACATCAACACCAAAACCGAACATACATGGTTCGAAGATCATGCTCTGTATCTGGTGGGACCAAAGGGGTGTTGTTTACTATGAGGTGCTGAAATCTGGCGATTCCATTACGGGCGATCGGTATCGGCTACAATTAATTCGTTTGAGCCGTGCATTGCGAGAAAAACGGCCGGAATACGAGCAAAGACATGATAAAGTTATTCTTCTTCATGGCAACGCTCGGCCTCATGTCGCAAAAGTCGTAAAAAAATATTTGGAAACGCTCAAATGGGATGTTTTACCGCACCCGCCGTATTCCCCGGACATTGCTCCTTCTGATTACTGGTTGTTGTGAAGGATGCAGCACGATTTGGCAGGTCACCGGTTCACTTCTTTCGTAGAAACCGAAAATTGGCTCCAAACTTGGAGCCAATTTTCGGTTTCAAATCAAATTGCCTCAAAAGACGAGTCATTTTTTCGAGGTGGAATTTGAAAATTGCCTGAGAGATGGAAAAAAGTAGTAGCCAGCGATGGACAATACTTTAATTGATCTGTTCATTCATTTTGTTTAGAAATAAATGAATTTTTGAACACAAAAAAACGAACCGAACTAATTTGTACACCCAATAATACTAGGTTAGTCAAAAAGTTTTGAAAGCGGAAATGAAAATACATTTTTTTTGGGGGGAAATCACTTTTATTGCTCAGTATAGTCTCCCATAAGATCAATACACTTGGTCCAACGATCTTCCAACTTTGTTGTCCCATCACGGAAGTGACTTTCTGGAAGGCCTGCAAAATACTCCTCTACGACGGCTATAACCTCTTCGTTTGATGAAAAATGCTTTCCACGAAGGAATTTTTTGAGGTGTGAAAACAGCCAGAAGTCAGAGGGAGCTAAATCTGGCGAATAGGGTGGATGCTGCAACAATTCGTACCCCAATTCACTGATTTTCGCGATGGTTTTTTGAGCTGTGTGAGCAGGTGCATTGTCTTGATGAAAAATGATTTTTTTCTTCTGCAAACCGGGTCTTTTTTCACAAATTTTTTCATCCAACTGGTCCAAAATGTCACAATAATAATCAGAGTTGATTGTTTTACCAGTTTGGAGATAATCTATCAATAAAATTCCTTTTGCATCCCAAAAAACTGACACTAACACCTTCTTGGCCGATTTCTGGACACGAACTCGCTTCGGAGCCAAATTGCCTGGTTCACACCACTCCTTAGCCTCTTGTTTTGATTCAGGATCATGGTGGTAGACCCAAGTCTCATCCATAGTGATGAATCGACACAGAAAATCCTTTTTATCCTTTCGAAATTGCTCCAAATGTTGCTCAGAAAGTCGCATTCGAACGTGTTTTTGTTGCATTGTTAGCAAATGCGGCACCCAGTTTTTTGAAACCCAAAACTTCAGCCAAAATATGCCATGTTGTTCCATGTGAGATGCCTATGGTGTCAGCTATCACATCCACAGTCGATCGATGATCTTTCAAAACCATATCCTGTATTTTCGCTATGATTTCTGGTGTTGATGCACTTTTTGGACGTCCTGAGCGTGGATCGTCTTCAACGCTTGTACGGCCACGCTTAAACTCCAAAACCCATCAGTGAACGGTTGGAAATGAAGGAGAAGACTCCTTTAATACTTTCACCATCTTTGCATGGATCTCAGTAGCCGATAAACCTTCCAAAACAAAGAATTTAATCTCTGCACGATATTCGGATTTTTCCATTGTTAAAAAATATACTGACATGTCAACTTCAAATGGCTTGTAAACAAAGAATGAATTGA
This sequence comes from Odontocerum albicorne, assembly GCA_949825065.1. Taxonomy (NCBI): domain Eukaryota; kingdom Metazoa; phylum Arthropoda; class Insecta; order Trichoptera; family Odontoceridae; genus Odontocerum; species Odontocerum albicorne. The sequence goes on from OX463844.1 coordinate 16,538,094, forward strand.
CAGATCGAAATGAAATTTTGAGTACGTTCTTATGAAAGATGAAATATTAAAATGGCGTAGAAATTTTGGTTTTTCTACTGCTCCATAGATGTCGCTTTCAAAACTTTTTGACTAGCCTAGTATATGTTTATTTTTTTAATACCTTATCCCAAATAGTTTTTTTGGATTTCGCCGTACACATTCTTGTCAAACAAACTGTATATACTCATACATACCTCCTTTAACCCTTGGAGTGTAGGATCGCTCTCATTGGAAGGAACCCATATTTTAATATCGTTGTCTAATCCACTTGTTGCAAGAATAGGACAACGAGGATGGCATTCAATGCTATTTACCTAAAAAAAAAAAGAGCATACTGTCAGATGTCACATTAGGTCATGTTAAAATTTTTAAATAAAAACAAATTTATGACTTCATGATGAAGAACTCAGAAAGAGGTTTATCATATTAGTGGAATTAACAAAGTAAGTTTAACCATCATTATCATTATTATGTATTTAATAATTTTATTTTAAATTCTTAAACTTGACAAAATTGATTAACAGAAGAAAACTGATAGATTTATCCATCTTAGATCATCAACTCATATTTTGAGTACACTGAGCTTGTTCAATTTGTTGGTTTATGCATTTTCTTCAGGCCGACACATCATCACCGACTATTCCATTGTAGTCATCAAGACACCAGCTATCCATATACAATCAAACTTGGTTATTACGAGCACAGATATAAGAAGATCACTACTATAACGAGCAAAACTCATTAATGTGTTTTAAACATTGTTTATTTTTTCATGTATAAATAAATGGTCACATAGTCATTTATTTAAATAGAAATAAAGTATAATATTTCCTAACAAAGAAATAATATCTAGATAAATTGTGAATACTTACAATGCCACCTTCATCTCCCATCATCCACTGGACGATTGCTTCGCTCTTTTTATCCCATATATAAATATTTCCACAATCTGATCCAGAAACGACAAACTCACTCTGAGGGCCAAAGAATGAGACCCCCTTGAATGTGGCACAATTCCGATGACCAGAGTAGCGATACTTGTAAGTGAATCCATGACTTCCCGGTGGATGATCACTATAAAATAGAAGAATATAAATCATATAGAAAAAAAACAATACACTATATAATGCAACTAGTCCTAAAAAGCCCCTTATTTCTTTTAGGTGTTTATCATCAAAAGTGGAATTTTTTATAACAATATTATGTTTTAGGAAACCAGAATATTTTTTTGGGTAGGTTTTAAAAGGTCATTAATTTGACTTAAAATGAGAGCTTTTACTTGGACAGGGGGTGTTTTTGAACTCTACATTGGACAAGGGGTGTATGGAATTGACAAGGTACATATTGTTAATGCACAGATTTGTCATTTTCAAAAATATTAAAATTACTGAAAAAAACCATTTAATCTCTAAATGAGTACGGCGAGCGAATTTTTACCTCAAGAGGGGTATGGACGTACACGGTACGTCCAATGTTTTTATTCCTGAACACATGAATTTATCCATAAAACGGACACGGCTCAAATGTTTTTATCTGTTCAATTATTTTGAATATGGCGGCCGCAATTACGTTATTTATATTACTTACAAAATCAATTTTTTATTTTATCTACAAAATCTCACTCTCTTAGAGGTAAACAGGGGCAAAGAAATTGTAATTGATTGCAGATATAAGTGTGTATTAATTAGTGTGTTTTCAAATTATCTTTTGGAATTTCGAAAATAACGTGATTATATTGTTAATTATAAGTTAACCACAAAGCATACGTGGGCATGATGTATTTATATTAAGGGGTTATAATTATAAGTAAACCACAAAGCATACGTGGGCATGATGTGTTTATATTAAGGGGTTATAAATAATATTTTTAATCATTTTAGAAATTTAATGCTTTAGAAAGCCTTGAAGTAGTGGAGAAAATACATTTAAAAAAATTGTTGCTATTAATTCACAATACTCTACCAGTAAATTGAAATTACATGCATACATACATACCATCACACCGTTTCCCTGCTGGTGTAGGTAGAAAGGAAAGAGTGTCAGACTTTCTATCTCGACACGCGTATTTCGCCACTTCCACATCCGTACACTTTCTTATACAGCTTCTTCTTCTCTTTCTTACATTTCCTTCTTTCAAAATATCTTTCCCTTGATTGATCAAAACCATACTTTCCTTGATTTTCCTCTATGATGTTTTAAGGTAAAAAATAATAAATTGTTTGTTAAAAATACAAGTTTGAGAAACTTACTTGTCTGTTATCGTATCAAACAAATAAATATCATCATCGTTATATGAAGCCAATATTTCTGACCCATTGTGATTGTAGACAGCACAGGTCACATACAGTGAAGTACATTTACCTTTCTTTGTTGTCTTATTTGACCCTACTTCCTGAAAGTAAAAAATCATGTACTTTTTTACAATACAGTAAAAGAAAATATAAACTGTTAACAAAGAACATTAACGCAGGATTCCCACTTGACTGCAATCATACTGTGAGCTGCTTTTGCGTCAAACATGAACTGAGTGTAGCATGTCCACAGGATAACTGGGTTTGCATACAATTTTTCCCAAACATTAGCTGAGTGTAGCATGCCCACAAGATGAGTGGGATTGAATATTTTTTTCCCAAACATTAGCTGAGTGTAGCACGCCCACAGGATGACTGAGCGCATATATTTTTTCCCAAATATTAGCTTAGTGTAGCATACCCACAAGATGACAAAGTTTGCATACATTTTTTTCAAGTCAGATTGTCAGGTTGGTTAATTGATTGATCATTACAATATTGCTCAAACTATATTTTAGCATGACAACGGTTATTTTGAAGTCCAGCTTTAAAGTCACTTTTATTGAAACTTCAATAACTAATCCCTTTTTTTCTTGAAGGTTGTGGAACTAATTTTCACAACAAATATCAGGTCTGTAAATATGAAACCGGATTTCTTTTATAGAAAATACCCATTTATTGTATCAGGTGTACAAATAAGCCGCCGCCTTTTGACAAAAGTTGGCATGGTTAAAATTGTCAGATGTAAAACTTCATTGTCGTAAGGTTGGACATCTGTCAACAACATAACCTTGAAATATAAGTGAATTTTTATCAGTATAATATATTCTTTTGTGTGCGAAAATGTCAAATTTTGAGCCGAATAAGCGTCATTTGCGGGAACTTTTGATTTACTTCTTCAATTTCAAGAAATCTGCAGCTGAGGCGCATCGATTGCTTGTAGAAGCATATGGTGAGGCTGCCTTAACACGTCCAGTGCGTCGAACACGGCTCCCGTGTCCATACAAATATTGTAGCCACGCGTTGAACACGGGAGTCGTGTTCATGTCATCTTTACCATGCATTGAATCGAAAATATTACAGCGTCGCTTCAAAAGTTGACGAAAGTTATTAGCGTAACTATATACGCTTCAGTTTATGTCAGTATTTCGTGCTGGTCAGTCAAAGCGGCGTTTTTTATGATATACTCATATAAAGGGTCGTTCACACATATACAAATAGAATTCGTATGGTGAACGATTTTTTTTTGCAAAACATTTGTTTCGGGATTTGTTGAGTGTTTTATTTTTATCACGAGGTTATACTTTTTTCTCAACTGTGTCATTAGTGTGGCTCATATTGAACTTTTCATTGTTAGTGTTTTTTTTACTGTCTACGTATTATTGTGTTTCGTTGTGTGTTTTTTTTTTGTGATAATTTCCACTTTCTTCATACCCTCTGAAAATGGATCAGCCATCTTGTTCAAAGAGACCAAGAACAAATGAAAGCGATGACTCAACGGCTGATAGTAATGGCAGTGATTTTGAGAACATTATATTCGACTACAACACAGTATGGGAATTAGAATCAGACGATAGTGAAAATGAAATATTTTCGCAATCTATTGTGACGTCAAATATAACCCCTAAGTGGTCATATTCTAAAAAACAAGCCACGCCCATTCAGTTTTCTGGAACAGCCGGCATACGGGTGGAAATGAATAGCAAACATCCAATTCATTATTTTCACCTTATGGCAAATGACGATTTTTACAACTTGATCATCAATCAAACAAATGCGTATGCAGTCGACCAATTGATTTGGCAAAATATGTAAAAAGCCTAAGATGATAGTTGAATATAACCACCACATAAGTGGAATTGATTATCATGATCAAATGTTGGCATACTACCCGTGCCAACGTAAAACTTTACGGTGTACAAAAAAATGGGTATTCATTTATTACAGAGGATGCTTTTGAATGCTCATTATTTATATAATTCTGAAAATCCAAAAATATCTTTGTACGATTTTAGATTATCGGTTATTAAAAAATTACTCGGTCCACCTCCGCCTACCTTGCCCAAACAACCCAAAGTAAAAATTCACCTACCAAGTTATTGTGAGAAAGATAGCAAAGGCAATACAAAAAGACGGAGATGTAAATATTGCTGGAGTAATACAAAAAATCGAATAGCTTCCCTTTTTTATTATCCCGACTGTCCAGGTAAGCCTGGTTTTTGTTTGGAGCCATGTTTCCGGCTATACCATGAGCAAATTTAGTCGGTTTCACAGTATACCAGACATTATATTGTATATCCATTTGTTGCACCGAAATTTTCAAAATCGTATACTTGTGAACTAATCAGTGTCTAAAACAATATGAAGTCATCGTTTTTTTTTTATGTATAATATATAATAAAAGTTTTTCGCTTTATAAAAAATATAATCCCTGTTTTGAACTATTTCGTAAATATATATATACGTAGTGTAAAAAATAGTGAATTGTGATAGTGTGTGTATCTTGTACTTAGTTCAAATTATGAAACGAACGTTTTTATTATCTCAGTTGTTAGCAAGTAAATCGATAAAGTTCAACGGCTGTAAAACAAAAGAGAAATAGAAAAAAAGGTAAGAATTATTTAAAATAAATACAGAATAAGCGTGTGGTGTGCACGCACATTTAGTTCGCTCAGCCTTGAATGTTTAGTGCACTCATAAACGTCTCCCGATAAGGATTCGTCGCCGGTTTCATGTGTTTTGAAGACACGAAGGAATACACTTGTATATGATGTTTAAATAGAAAGTAGAATTTGATTTTTAACAAAGTTATGGGTTTTCAAAAATTCGTGAATTTCCAGCATCTCTGTATGACATTAAGTATTTTATACGCAGTGAACGTGTTAAGTGAGAGAAGTTGTCATGAATGGTTTCAAAAGTTTAAGAACGGTGAATTTGACATCGAAGACAAAGAACGTAGCGGAAAGCCGAAAGTGTACGAAGATGCGGAATTGGAAGTATCATTGGATCAAGATTCGTGCCAAACGCAAGAAGAACTTGCACTTACATTATGAGTGCGAAGCCAAATTTTCATGGAAAAAAACTCTTGTTGTGTATTTGGTGGGATCAGCTTGGTGTTGTGTATTATGAGTTGCTCAAACCGAACGAAACCATTGCTGGGGCTGTCTACCGAACACAATTGATGAGATTGAGTCGAGGACTCAAGGAAAAGCGCGCCCACTACTACTCAAGACATGACAAAATTATTCTCCTGCATGATAATGCTCGTCCACATGTTGCGGCGCCGGTCAAAACCTATTTGGAAACACTCAATTGGGAAGTTTTACCCCACCCGCCGTATTCACCAGACATTGCTCCTTCTGATTTCCACTTGTTTCGATCGATGACGCATGGTCTGTCTGAGCAGCACTTCACATCATATGAAGATACCAAAAATTGGGTCGATTCATGGAAAGCCTCAAAAGATGAAACATTCTTCCGACGCAGTATCCGTATGCTGCCAGAAAGATGGGGAAAAGTAGTGGCAAGCGATGGGCAATACTTCGAATAAAACATGAGGTTCCGTTCTTTCACAATAAATGCCCAATTTTTGATAAAAAACGGCGGAAACTTATTTGTACACCTAATATGAAAATGGTAAAAAAAAATTTATTCCAAGTATTGCCCATCGCTAGCTACACATTTTTCCCATCTCTCTGGCCATTTGTGGATGCCACGCCAAAAAAACTGTTGCTCTTTTGAAGCAAACCAATCATCGAGCCATTTTCGTAAGAAGTGAAGTGCTGCTCAGCAAGTGCGTATCTCATCGATGCAAATAAGTAGTAATCGGATGGAGCCATGTCTGGTGAGTAAGTCGCATGCGAAAGTATTTGCCAACTAAACGCCTCAATCGTTTCCTTGACCGGTTTTGCTGTGTGCGATGGTGCAAATCACTTTGTGTTGCCTCTTTTGATATGCTGGTCGTTTTTCGACAAGCATTCGATGCGATTCTGCAGAAGTTTTCTTCAAATGGTAACAGAAAATCAATGCTGTCCGCAAATCGTACTTTTCAGGCACAAAAACAGACATGTTCAACGCTATAAAAACATATGTAGTTGAATTAAACTTGTATTGTTGTGAGTTAAAAGTCTTTGACAAATATAAACTCAAGAAAAGGGCGCCAATGACGCAGTTTGACAGTCACTATATTGACAACTAAGCCATCTATGAGCAAATTCCGGTTTCATATTTACAGACCTGGTATATTAAGTTGTGGCAAGATACTTTCGAACCCCAAGCTGTCTTCAACCAGAAGATGTGGTACAATGTGATACCAACATAATGCATAAAAGATTTTCATTGGTTTTGAACAATTTTTACACAACTTGTACAATATATATGCTATACTCAGTTTCCATTTATAAGGTAGCCACACTTCTTTAATTTACATATAATACATTTGATACTTCTTAGTGACTACTAAATTATTCCAATCATCTATCTTTTAAACTTACCGGTGAACGCAGGAAGAACTCTGGACAGTAAGTACGGACTGGCTCTGCATTCTGTCCAGCCTTGCGGCGATCATAGATCATGACTTTACAATCGCGCCCGGCAACACATAATTCATTCACATCCAAAGGATGACCAGCTACACTATACAGAGCTACAGATACTTCGTTATTACGGACCTTTAGCAACCTGTAGAAAAAAATCAATAGGTATATAAAAGACAATATGTTTAGTTTCAAGTTGAATTTGATTTTATATTTGCAAAATCCAAAGTCATGGTGATAGAAAAGTGTGAAAGGAAAAGTAAATGTGATATATGGGTGAGTAATGAAAGATTAGAACAAGTTGAAGAATTCTGCTATTTAGGTAGTATTTTCTCAGATGATGGAACAGTTACGACAGATATTAAACAGTGTGTAGCAATAAGTTAAAAAGTCAATGGTGCACTAAAACATATGTGTATATACTATAGATACTCAAACAATAGTATCAAAATAAAACATATATTTTTTTAAGCCGACTCGATTACTGGTTAAGTTAAGTCGGCTTAAAAATGAATCTCACAAAAACCAAAGTAATGTTCAACCAATATACTTGTGCATCAACGAGATAAATTAAGATTAATTACGTAGTCCCCCATTATATATATTTGGAACAACAACTATCAACAGACAGGAATATAATCAATGAAATTAACTGAAGAATAAAAATAGGCCGGCGCGCATTCGGAAGGAATAACAGTCTTCAGAGAAAACCTTCCGTTATGTCTAAAAAGGAAAGTCTTTGATCAATACATCCTATCGGTACTCACATATGGATGTGAAATGTGGACCCTTAACTCAAAAATAATACAGCGGCTCATTACTACATAAAGAAACATGGAAACAAGTATGCTGGGTATAACAAAAAGAGATAGAAAGACAATAACATGAATAAGATACTAAACAAAGGTCACAGACATAATGGAAAGAATACTCAAAAGTCAATGAGAATGGGCAGGACACTTGGCAAGAAGGGAAGATAATAGATGGACAAAAAGGAGCACAGATTGGATACCACGAGAAACAATTAGACCAAGGAGAAGACCCCAAAACAAATCGTAAAATTCGCAGGCACGACCTGGCAAAGAGAGGCAAGAGACTGAAAAAATGGAAATCTGAAAATCCCCTTTACCCAGTAGCGAATAAATCAAGACACAGAATAATGAAAAAAAAATATCACATACGAATAAAACGAATATCATGTAAACTAAAACCTGAACCTGACATATTCGTGAATCCTTAAAATCCTTATGGCATTTCATTCAGAATTAAGATACTATTTATGCTCTCAACTACTGAGGCAGTTTTCACGTGTACTAATCATTCTTTCTTTCCAGCATTTTCATACTATACCAAGTGTACCTATATGGTTAAAATCGAAGCATTTTATGCTAAGACAAAATCACTAGGTGTCCTCCATAGCTGTACGGCAGACAGAAAACGGAGGTAGCCAATACCCTTACATGACAAAATTTACCGGGTCTTTACCAATACACCAAGTGAACAAGTGTAAAAAACCACAAAGTGATAGTCATAAGGGGTGCACTCACTCAGCAGTGGGTAGAAAAATGGCAGATTGATACGTATACATATATGTATATATCCATATACACATATACATATATATACATACACTCGATTTAGTTTCGAAATATACATTTATTATACAAAATACAAATATAAATAACCTTTGAAATTGTATAATTTCACAAAACTGTTAATATAAAATAACAAGCGAACTGGGTGATTAAAAATATTACATGTTATTTTATTTTTTCGACGTTTCCATTAAGTATATTTCTTTTCTGCAGTGTATTTTTAGTAAATTTTTGCATTAGAATTTGACCTAAAAATACGACATTACTTTCCGGACGACCCAATATACAATTTAGGCGTAAACTTTTGAAGTAAATTTATTGTTACATATATTTTTTTTTTCTTGTTAAACAAAACAATTAGAAAAATGTATAAGTAATTATTTTTCATATTCTAGTTGGAAATTTGCTGCTAATGGAAATTGTTCAAAATCGATATCAATGGAATCCAAATGGAAACAATTGGACATAAAACCAATATGAATGTAAAGTAAAAAATACTAATTAACGTTCCTGGATAAAAACTAATAGTTCATTTGAAAAAATATAAGAAGCCTCAATATGTGGATGAATTGAACATCAATTCTTCTAAACCAGGGGTCTCCAAACTTTTTAGCCTAAGGGCCACACTGACTCCTTTACTAAGTCCCAAGGGCTAAGACCTAGCTAGCTCATCATACCAATATACTGTAGTTTTGAATTACGCGCAAATTTTCGTATTGGGACTAGCCGGCGAGTGAGATATCTATGGTGCAGGGGTGGACTTCGCTCCGTTCACAATTTCAGTTGGTACATACAGGTAAGTGTCAAGGACATTTCATTGTGGCGGAGATAACCGATGTGTGTTACATATTGTTACAACTACTTACGACCATTCTAAATGTAGAGAAGTTAAGTGCAGGACGTGGCAAAGCTTCTTAATTGGTTGTGAAATCAAAACATCTGATTATTATTTTGTATGATTTACTTACACTGTAAATTTTACAATGTAATCAAAATAAACTATGACGGGCCGAATACCGGGCACATTCGGCCCGCGGTAGCTGGCCGGATTGGTGGTGCTCGCAGGCCGTAGTTTGGAGACCCCTGTTCTAAACCATACAGTAGAACAACGTAAGTGCAGTATTAGGTTTAGAACCATGATAATGCACTTGCAATGTTTCACTAGTTTGACTGGATAATTGAGCTTGAAAGTCTAGACTGTGGAGTCCAGAAACATATGGAGAAAGGTTGTCAGGGATGCAGTACCGAGGGATGCAGTATACAGGAGGATCACGATCCTCAATAATAAGAAAGGAAAGCAGTAAAAGAAGAATGTTGCTAATACTAATATTATGCGATATTTTAAGATACAAAAGGAACTTACTTATTTGTAGCCTCTTCTCTCACATCTGAGAGCATCACTTGACCATCCTCACCAGATGAAATGACAACATGAGGCTCTGCGGGGCTTACATAGAGTTTATGTGCTGGCCGAGCATGTTGTGCTAAACGCCTTTTGAATATACTTCCACCACTTGAAGGGATTTGTAGAAGACGAACCTATATTAACGATATTTAAATAATACGAAATTAATACTAATTCTAAAAGGTTGATATAACATTATTATGGTAAATTAACACGTTCAGTACTGAAAACGCCTATAGGCATTCTAATAAACTTTTGATGGGTGCTCAAAATGCCCATCATCATTCTATTCCCAATTTCTTTAGGTGAATTAAAAAAAGTGAGTCCAGGGTGGCCTTACGGTACTGATTTGTAAGGGTTTGTAAGGGTTATATGGCAATGAATTACACTTGCTTTATTAATTTATTAACAGCACAGTATTATAAAAGAAATTATTTCTTGAATCTTAGAAAAAAAATTTGTTTCACTTTGTGGTGTCATGTTTGGATTGTAGTGTTTTTTTTTTATTCGTACACATTGGCTGTCCATGAAAAATAGAACATATTTATTTATTTATTTTACCATTATATACATATATTATATCTCAATATTTCGGAAAAATGTCGACAAAAATGTACTTGACTTTCATTATTTTTACAGTAAAAAAAATGGTCTCGATATTCCCAACTGTTGGGAAGTGCAGCAAATATTCTAATTATTTTTTAATGATTGTGTAATTTATAATACTTTTTTTTTGTGAAATGTGATCCTCTAAATTTCAAATTAACGGACTTTTACTGTAATACAAAATAAATAAATAATGAATTTAAGAAAGGGAATATTATATTTAAAGAATATATATTTAAATATATAACCTGTCCATCCCTTGCACAGGAGACTATATTTAGTTGGCTTGAGCTATTCAGGTGCAGAAATTTGCTTTGGAAAATGTTAGCTTTGTGTCCTGATTTGATTGTTTGTAAGCAGGTATTAGTTGACCAGTCCCATACAATGATATTGAGATCATCTGAACCCGAAACAAGTAGATTTCCTATAGAAAGAAAGAATATATTTATTACAGCAAATAATAATAATAACTTAATTTCTGCATAAGATAGAAAATGTACCACATTTCTGATAATGATCTCTCTGAGGTACAAAGAATACAATTTACAAAAGATGAATATAAAATTATAAGAGTAAAATAATAACTCAAAAATTCCAAACATCAAAAATCATCATCAAATAGATGCCCTGACCACTGCAATATTGTATTCATGCCATATCGCAGTGGCATAGGGTATATCTAATTAGATGCTTTAATTGTTTACATAGGTTTGATCAAGTGTAAAATATCAAAAATTAATAAAATTGATATCAACTCTTAATAAAATGAACTGTCTAATTGAATCTTACAATAAAACATTATAAGGTCAATATTAACTAGCAATGAGAGATCTATTATCTTAGCGCAGTAAATATGTCCATCTATAATACATTCCAGTCAACTTAAGAATGGGATATTTCGAGTTTACTACAGGGTTTTAAAAATTCATGAGTCCTCCCTCATGGTAAATCAATTTATTTCCTTTCGAATATAGAAAAAAGAAAAGCTAGAAAGTTTTATTTAACACATTCAGTACTGAAGACACGCTCCACGAGTCCATATAAACATACGCCCAGTACGTATGACACGCCAGACATGTTCTGTTGATAATATGTTTGTATTTGCTGAATTCCTCAGCACAGCATGTATTGGTGTAAAATTTTATTCACAGGTAATGTGTTAATCAGCCTCTAAAAGATCTGATTTTTTAAATTACTGGAGAGTTGATCCTAAAAATATCAAGTAAAATTTTCTATATGGGAATTCCCGCAATCAATATAGCTAACATTTCAACCTAATCAATTTAAAACAAATTCAGGTTGAGCAAACTAGCAATCTTCTGACTAATATGAAATTAGTGCCAGCCCTGAGTAATCAATCACATCGATATCATTTTTCAATGAGATCAATGTGATTTCACTCTTAACTCGCAAACTCAGCAAGTTATTCTGATGTGAGAAAAATGTTATCTTAGCATAGAAATCATATGAAACATTTAATATAGAAGAATATGAACTTACCTTTAGGATGGAAATTAATTGAATTTACACAACCTTTATGTTTATTTAACTTATACATTAATTCTAATCGTTCTACAGTATGTAACGAGCCATAAAATCTTTGTTCAAATAAAACATCAGATCTTCCACTTCGTCCAGTTTTGAACACTGTGCCTCTTTCTCTATTAACTAATTCTGAAAGCATAATAAAAAACAAATAATAAAAAAATCATGACTGATTTGTATATTCAAGAATTGTTTTCTAGAAAATTAATATAACAATTATTTATCATTTTAACGTTACCTGTGTATAGCAGAAATAGGGTTCATAGAGAAAATACCATACAATTTGTTTGCAAGTAGAATTAGCATGTTTCTGATCGGAAAACTTTCATAGGATAATACTCCGCATATAGAAATAATCATTTCTTTCTTTATTTTCGCATGGAGAAGAATGTTCTGTATTTGTTGTAAATAAAAATAAATTTTAAGATAACAAATTTTACATACATATATAACGTCGTATCCCTTATAAGTTAGGCAGAAAGAACAGATCTCCAAGCTTTTCTATCCGAGCACACAACTCTCATCTCCACATTTATACACCTCGTCATGCACAATATTTCATTATTCATACTTCAATTTTATCTTCTTTCAAAATCTAGTCCATTTGGTACAGCCACGTTTTCCTCAGTCTATTATCCATAGTAAATTTTCTTAAAAAGTATCCATGCTGTTTGGTTTTAGAAAAATATGTCAAAAGAAAAACTCTATGTTGCATTTGAATACTAGGAGCAAAGTATTAAGTAGATAAGAAAGATATAAGAATCATCGGTAATCTTTATTGACATCAGAAAACTTCAGTTAAGGTAGATGATGAGTTGACACCCGATATAGAAGTATGGCATGGAGTTCGACAAGGATGCATAATCTCCCCTATTCCTTTTAATGTTTATTCTGAAGCCATTTTTAAGGAGGCATTGGATGAAGTCAATGATGGAATAGTCAAAAACAGTAAAATAATCAATAAAATTCAATATGATGATGACACTTCTTGCGTTAAGGTTTTTTTTACATTTAGTTATGTAACTATTTTTTTCATACATATTCCCACATCTATTGTTTTACCGCAATTAATATTAGGTTCAACAAATCCCTTCAAAATCTTTGGAGGTTTCACTGTATATATTTTTATGACAGCATTTAATTACCAAAGACCACTTCATGGGTATATGTATTTAAATTTCATCTTTCAAATATGTGAAATATTACCTTTAATCACATGCCATGTGTGATTTGGCTTGCGCTTGAGCAATACCTGAGGAGTTTCGAGATGAGAATTCTCATCATTTTCATTTTGTGGTGAATTTTCCATATCACTCCAATCATCAGAATCTGTAGCAATGTTGGAGCCACTATCATGGTGATAAGTATCATTGCTTTGATGAGAGCTAAAATGAAAAATTGGTTCAATTTTTTTAAATATAAAGAATGGCTTTTTAAAAGAAAAGCAACCAATCATCCTAAAGGTTGATTATAAAAAAAGCTTAAAAAACATTATTAACGGATATACCTATTCGAGTCGTTTTCATCTATATTTTCCATTTGTAGAGAATTACTTTCACTTGACAATACTGGTAGTTCTGTCCTTGGACGACTTGTATCTACTCCGATTCCGGCAAAGAAATCTAAAATACTTGCTGACTCAGTTATTTCTACAGTTGTATCATCAGAATCCATCTGAGTATCATCATCACTATCCGAAGCGGTAGCAAACATTGTCCTGTGCATTCGATAAAAACGTCCCCTGGGACTTTTATTCTTTTTCACTTCTTCCTTAACTGTGGTTGAATTGCTCGTGGAAGGCTTAGTTGTATCATCTTCAGGAGTTACATTTTCATTTTTCGCAGAAGTCATCGGGTCATCACTACTTGTACTTTCAGATTTTTCAACCGAAATGCCACTGTCTGCATTTTCATCCTTTTCAAATGTTTCCGTAAGCATTGTTTCATCTAAAATAATTGAAATTCTAAGTTAATTACATAAAAAATATTTATGGATATATTCAGATCAAAACATGATTTATGTCTTTCATTATACTCTCGTAAAAGCTGAATGTATTACTATCACATATTGGAAGATCATCAACAGTTTCTCAATAGTTCTTCATTCATTCGCGAGTTTTTTTTACAGTATTCTGTATAAATAAGTTTTTAATATATGTGCAGATGTAAAGAAGTACCCAAAATAATGGATATAGGTACTACTTCTGGCCTTCCATAATAAAAATTATTTACTCTTTAATTCAAATACATTTTCAGTCATGCTGGAATTTTGTGGTATAGTGAGTGATATTATAGAGGGAAACTATGCAATATCAGTCTTGATTACATTGGCACTACGTGATTACTATGTGTGGTGTTAAAACAGTCTTAAGTTGGTTTCAAGTACATTTTTTCATTAAGAAGTTGGGCCTCAATTATTGACATTTATCAGACCACTAAATAGCATTTATGACATGACTGTGAATATGATAAAATAATAATGTAATACAAGATCCACTTCAAAACCTGTGTTATGTATATCAAAAGTAGAAAAGTTTTTATAGAAATTGTTTCTTGCCACAAAATACCCCAATAAATCTTCAGCATAAACTTAATGAATAACTTCAAATCTAAAATGACCTAAGTATATAAAACACATTATCACTATATTTTCAATAAGGTTTTTTGATAATTCTACTCTTAAATAATCAATGAGACGCATTAATAGTCAAATACTTCAGACGATGAGTCCAATTTTATTTTGGAAAAAATTCATATTTTGAAATTGACATATTATATGTATAAAACATCCGGTTAGTATAAACTACAAATTTGATTAAAAAAAACTCTGAGCCTAAATTTAATGAACATAAAAAGTGTGAGACTCCCATCATACTAGAAACAGTTGTTTAGCTAACCTCCATTGCAAAAAAATATTTTGTCCTCTAATCTTAACTAATATGTATTATTAGAAAACCAATCGAAATTTGTAAATTAATATCTCAATTAAAACGATTTTAAATATTGAAAAAAATCCTGCATATGTCAACATATTTCTTGAAGATATGCCGTAAAATGCTCATTTTAGAACATGAAAAATGTCAATTTAAATTCGTAAATTATAGAAAAATAAGATGTCATAATGTGTTTTAATTTATATAAAAAAAATTACCTCAAAGATATTTATATCAATTATGTATAAAAAATGTACTTTTCTCGCAACAACGCATAAGACATGTGCTATCTTTAAACACAATAACAAACGGCCATGATTACCTGAGGAATTCTTATAGCTGACATCGATTTTCAATCTTTTCTCAGCTTGAATAGAAAAGTCTGATATGGGATATTTATCCGCAATGTCATTATTGACATCGTCAGATTTCTTATTCGAAACATCTTCATCTGCAGACAGACCCTCCATTTTAGTATGTTATTTTTTTATAATAGCCCGACGAATATTATCATTTTTTTATATAAATACACTAAAAAAACAAACTAGTAAGTAACTGATTCAATTCTAAAATTATATCAAATGGATTGATATAACTAAATTATATTTTGTTATGACGTAAATTAAAATCGTCTTTGACAAAAGCACGAACCATTGACAATATTTATAAAATATATTTTGACGGACAACGTCAACAGCTGAAAATAAAATAAGAAAATAATACAACGCGAAAATCAAAACAATGTTTTGTGTACTATTTATATTCATTTGAGTCCAGTTTTATGTTTATTGAAATAATTCAATAAACGAATTATGTTTTAAAAAAAATCAACTAAAATTAAACGTACCTTAGGAGTAAAAGAAATATTTTTCTATATTCAGTCTGTAAAATACACAATAGTTTTATAATAATTACGATATTAAATAAAAATTATGTACTAAATAAAAAATATAAAACTTTATAATGAGTGTAAATAAAAACAGATACATTTATGTAATAAATATTATTCCCGGCCATTCTTAAAGAGAAAAAATAATCAATATGCATTGCTAAGACTTGTTTGCATTTACAATTTTGTGTTTAGTATATTTTTATCTTAATCAAGAAAATCGACCAACCGTCTAAATTATAATAACAAAGAAGTGTGAAGATAGATAATAAGCAATAATTAAAACACATCAAAATGACTGTTAATATAATATATAACTTTGCTTTTTGTATTACCTTAAGATAATTCCATCGATTTTTATTCGATAATATCGCCTGTTGAGAATCATAGTGGCGAAACTACAAAAAATAAATTTTCGAGTTAAAACTTCCAAATGGCACTAAAATGACTCATTTTTTACGTGCGTAAGTGGTGAAAGTATATTTCAACTACTTGCCGCTTCAAGGAGTTGAAATATACTTTCGCCACTTACGCACGTAAAAAAGGAGTCATTTTAGTGCCATTTGGAAGTCTTTACTCGAAAATTTATTTTTTTGGAGTTTCGCCACTATGATTATCAACAGGCGATATGACAATATTTATGTACTCTGTTTATGTATGTATATTTTGTTTTTTATTGCAAAAAATGTTATATTGATGCAAGAGGGGTGACAAGAGTTGTTTTTAATTATGAAAAAATATGGTTTATATCTGATTGCTTTTAAATTTCTATTTGTGCTATATAACTTTGACTAAAATTTATACTTCAATTAGTATGAATAATGTTTTTTTCTTCTTTTCATAGTACTTAGCCAATTATACACTGTGTTGGTAATTAGCAGAGTAAAAACCTTTCAATTTTGAGATAGTTAAAAGAACTCTGTGATGTCAAGTTTTGTCACTCCAAAATCAAGGACTGGACTAGACACCAAGATTTTTTTCCGTGCTAATAAATTAATGTTTTTCAAATAACAACTCGTAAATTTTAAAATATAGTTTTTTCAATCATCAAGAGAAATTTAAACCATATTATACCACTGCGTATTATCAGTATACATTTTTCCATTTTCGTTTACAAATAATTTTATATTCGACTATTTATTTGAGCTGATATTTAAAGTTCGAAAAAGTAATTGGATTTTTTTAGAAGTATCTTGATTCGGCTATTATTGCATGACACGTTTTTTTGCTGGCAATGATGAATTCACGGCCTAATAAAAAAATATAGTGACTACGCAGTCTAAAGCAGAGTTAATACAAAATCTATAGTTGGTTTATTTTTCATGCCAACCACATGGTGATTTTATCTACACCAACAGTTAGTTGAAAGCCCTCAGGATGTAGACTCTTGCAACATTCTTGGCATGCTAGATAGCCAGTGTCACCATCAAATACCTCATTGTCGAAACGCCAAGAACGACAGGAGCCTGTGCCCAGAATGGAGCTAGCCTAAATGGAAGCCCTTTAGTCAGCCGCATCACTAAGGCGGAAACCCTACCCGCTGGTTATTCCACGACATCAGTGGTAAAGCTCTCGAAAAAAACATGCAAGTATGCTCCAATCACCTCACTTCGATGTGCCATCAAATCCAATACAGCCGGTGAGTTTGCTAGCATGCAACGGCTCACTCACTTTAAAAAAAACTCCACGGCACAAATTCGCTCAACTGAATTGACCTTGGAATGGCAAGGGTATTCTCGCCTATGAGTTGAACGACGACGGTTGAAGCTCTAGACAACATATATATCTAGTCTTTTTCAGTTACTCTAGGCTTATAAATTGAATTTCTTTGTAAAACCATTTGGAACTCATTGTTTATCTTATTTTCTTTTCAATTGTTCTATATTTCTTTGTTATAATTAATAAATGGTGACTTCATAATCCACTACCTTTTATTTCTAAAGCCCACAATTCAGTCCTTTCAATTAAATAAAAAAATAACAGTAACTCTTCATCAATGTTCATATTTAAATAAAAAATACCTCAAAATCATGATTTTTTAAATATATTTTACCTACCTACTACGTCTTACTAGCTAGACTACAACTTCCATGGCCTAGTTGATAAGATACCTATTTTCCAGCCCTGGGGTTACGGGTTCCATCCCCATTGATACTCAGATTTTCTTTAGTCTTCCAAAGCTGATTTTCACATAAGGCTTGTCTAACACCTTTCTAGTTGATTTGAAAAGATTGACACAGCAATAAGTCCCTAGGTTATACTGTATACAATGAAAGAGCAATAAAATCGATTTCACCTCTTGAAATTGAAGATTGAGTATTAGCATTTATAAATATTTTATAATAAAAAATTCCGTTAAGTAGGTACAAATATTAAAAATTAGTGCTCTTTGATTTATACAAACCAACCATAGACTACTGGAATGCCTTGAACCGCACCAGGGGAAAAGGATATGCATTAATTCAACCCTACATTCCAGTCAAACCTTGGTTTTCCAATTATAGTAGGTACAAATTAAAAAAAACTTCCCCGCCTGTTGAGCCTCACTAAAATTTCCATATTGAATAGAATCACTCATTTTATTAACAAAAACAAAATTAACCTGTAATAAAATATATGTATAATATATATTATAAATATCGATAGAAAATTAAATTTAAATCATTCGCTCACTCACAGACATTTAACTATCATCTTATTGTAAATATTCATTTAGTTGTAAACTATGTAGTTTAGTTATAAAATAGTTTAACTCCATAGTATCTCACTAGATAACAGTAGTCCTGGGCCAAGTTGCTTGACGTGCCATGTCGCACATATGAATAGAACTACCTAGATACTATGAAGCGGACATCACTTGACACTAGCGTATACTCCTTCATATATAGGAGTTCACGGCCATTATTCAAAGAGAGAGAGAGAGAGATAGACAGACTCTCTCTCTCTCTTTGAATAATGGCCGTGAACTCCTATAATATTATGATATAATATTATATGAAGGAGTATACGCCCACCATAGACTCAACATTTAGAAATATCACTTGACACTGGCGTATACTCCTTCATATATAGGAGTTCACTGCCATTATTCAAGAAGAGAACATATTATTAATAGAAGAGAATATATAATATATTCTAAATCAAGAAACATTACTTTTTTTCCAGAACATATAAATAATGAAATAATAATATGAAGTAAAACAATTTGAAAATTCTGTGACAAAAATGATAGACAAACGGTTTGATTACAGATAAATTTATTAATTATTTACTTTATATACACAAAGTAATATTACCAAATATATTAACTATTTACAATGGATGTTGCCGTATATACTCCCAGATGAATATAGAAGCAGTAACATGTACATTCAATGATCGCACCATACCATGTTGTGGTATTTCCACACAATAATCCATTAAACTCAATAAATCACATGGAACTCCTTCTTTTTCATGTCTGAAAAATATTAAGTAAAAATATTTAATATAAAGTGCACCGTTAGATTTCCAAACAAATTTAGGATATATAGTATTGTTTTGACCAGTTAAGGATAAGATTTATTAATAAAAAACTTTTTACATGGCAAAAAACTTAATGCTAAGCACCTTGTGAACTTACAAACAATTAAGTTCAGTTCTATCCCATTACCACCCACGCTGTTATGGGGGACAAAATAAGTCTCCAACCAGCGCGATCTATACTAGATGTAAATCTTTATTTTTTATGAGGTCAACATCACATAGTAATCAGAAGGAACTGCCCAAAAGTACTCCGCCTTCAGTGGCAACATGCCTGAGTATGAAAAGAATAGTAGCACGACAGACTTAAGGTCCGGCATCACCAAAGAAAAAAATGACTCGCAGCGAAGTAAATATACTTACAAAGCGGCTTAAGACCTGGAGTTCAAACAGCCTAGCAAGTTGATATAATTTTCATAGAAAATTTCGAATTCAGGAAAACTATCCTTTGACGCCACCAGATTGGAATAGCCAATCGGTTCGAAGATGAACCAATGTAAGGCTGAGTGGAGATTCCTTTAGAAATTAGTGATTTGATTATCATCACAGTACCATAAAATTTGATCTGTGAATTGATTCAGATGGCTGCAAAAATTACAGCAAGGTGATGGGACAAGTTTGCCATTAAAACTCCCACAGCCAGAGAGAAATTGGGTTGTTCAATACTGGTTTTACTCTGACACCATTTAACATTTGCATTTATATTTTTCTGTGTGTTATATGCTGCTTATCATAAACTCTTATAGAATTACTAAGCAACACAAAAATAGTACTATATAAAAACATTGCCTACCAAAAGGCTGTAGCACATTAAACCTGCCGATCATCTTCGAAGTTTAATATCTTTGAAGACTCTTTGATCTGTGAAGACTGTGTACTTGCTGAAGTGCAACAGTTCGCATACAATAAACTAATACACACATAGGCATTTTGCATCCACAAGATGGCCAATTATATTTGATCAAGAGGGATAGCATATCATATCGTGTATATTGATAAATGTGTATCATAGTTTTACATTTGAAATAGCATGCAGAATAAAATTTACAAGCATCATTCGGGCCTGTGAAGATCATGCTCATTCTAATTTCATTGATTTTGTATTTTTTCACCGATGGCTAATTACTATCACATATGAAGTCAGAAACAGGTGGTGTGGTGCACGAGGTATATGTTACAAATAGCAATTTATTATTGGACATTATAGACCTTATAAATTGAGAATATAACATATATAAGTTTTATATAAATAATTTGTAATTATCATTTTATTTTATTCCTTTAAAAATAATAGGTATAACCAAATACAAAGGCATCATTATTATACCTCCAATTATTAGGCAGAAAGAATGCTTGTGATATTCAAGAGTTTTTGAATAGCACATTAATGAGTTTTTAACCAACTATCTTCTCGTGGTCATACACTTCATGATTTATGCTGAATAAAATTATTTGGAATGAATTATACATACCCCATTAAAAGTAACGTCTCTTTGGGAAATTTGAAGCTGTTTAAAGAAATACTAGATGAAGTTTGTTCGGCTCCAACGATGCTATATCCTTTTCCTTTCATTTCAATTAAATACTTTTTTAAATCTAGACCTGGCCTTTTCTCAATTACATTTAACCATTTTTCAGAAGAAACACTGAAATGAGAATAAATTGAATTTTTTAGTCATTAATTAGTCAAAAAACTTTGAATAGTAGATTATAATAACGTAATTAAGTGCATAACCAAATAAAAACCAGTTACATCATCAAATTTATACTACGTGTGCAAACACAAACAAGTTAATTTGTGTAAACAAGTGGCCATATCAGAATCAAATAAGTGATAATTATAGTGTTTTTCTTAATTCGTAAGCATTGGCTGCCCATAAAAAAAAGTATACATTTTATTTATTTATTTTACCATTAAATTTGTTGGTATGAGTATGTCTCAATATTACGGAAATATGTTGACAAAATTTGACTTAAATTATTTTTATAATATGAAAAAATGGCCACGATATTCCCAGCTGTAGGGAAGAGGCGAGCAAATTGATTTTTTTTCATGTAATTCAAAATTTGATTTTTTCGTGAAATTTACTGCTATGGATTTCAAATTAACGGGCTTTTACTGTATTACCTATTAAAATTCTCGATAAATCAATTCTTATTCTATGTAAGCATTGTACCCTGATAACACATCTATACAAGTACTTTTCTGCATACTTAAGATTCATCAGCTTTTTCTGCTTCCAAAAATGATTTAAATTGATAATAATGCACATTAGAATAATATGTTTTTTTATTAAAAAGTTTCTATTAACGCATTGATGAAACAATGAAATGAAACAACATTTTATTTTCCTATAAAATCTAAAATATATGTTTCACTGTTACATACGTCTAGTAAGCAAAATTTCGGTAATATTTGCTAATACACTCGTACATACATATATCGAACTGAAATATACGTAATTTATAAATATAATTTTAATTCTAACTATTTTTAATTATGAATACTTAAGCTTTATTATAAATTCATGTGAGTTTAAGATAAATTTTATGCAATTTTGTCAATAATATTAAGTATTTAAATTGACTTGTCTTGTGTGATACTGTTTTCATGTTATGTAAAAGACGTTGTGTCGTGAATTAAATAAATAAATAAGACGCAATGAATATTCCTCAAATGTTAAACATTACCTTAATGTTTGGAATTGTCTGTCTTGTAAGTGTCTAAGGCTATTGATGATATAATTCTTTACGCCAAAGACTTCGCAAGTACGAGCAAGTCCACCAAGATTGGGAAGTCGATCAATCAGAGATGCAACAACAATTAAATTGCAATCATTTTTATTTTTCTGTAACATAAATTTAATTAAACCGTTTTCATAATACAAGGTTCTCTTCATACAGGTAAAAAATCTGTAATGATGTTTCGGCAAAATGTGAAAGATTCTTGAAGAATATAGCCACATCATTTAGTGCTCCCTGTAAAGTATCTAAACATGGCAACATTGTCAAACATAACTTATATTTTACAAAAATATGACAGAAAAGAGAAAATCTCCATTTATTGCAAGCATATATAGGGTGGGGCATGAATCTTGGTACAAAGATAAATTTAAATAATAATGACATGATTTTTATGCAGTTCTTCAGACTGTAATGTGGCTGGAATTATACCCACATTACAGTCTGAACATAGCCACATTAGTCTGCCACATATAGCCACATTACAGTCTGAACAACTACATAAAAATCATGTCATTTTTATTTAAATTTATTTTTGTAGCAAGATTCATGCCCCACCTGTATTATTTAACTTAATTCTAGCTATAATATTACGTAACTACAGAGCCACTTAGTAAGTTTCATATTTATTAGGTAATTTGGTATAATTTGTTCAATTACTAGTAGATGGTGCATTGATTTTACTTTCAGACTTTATTTTACTTTAATTTAGCACTAAAAAGTGACAAAAATTATATTATGTGTAAACAACCACAGCTGCAGCAGATTTAGCCAGTTTGGTTATCTATGAATCAATATACATAATATTGTGTTGTCACTAAATGTTTTAAGATAAGCAATGTTTGTACATTATTGTTAATTTATTTTTTATCATTTTAATGTGCTCATTGCTCACTTAATAAATTACAGAATATTTTTTTAAGGTTCATATGCAGAGGCAAGTGAAAAAAGCTTATCCTTGTCAGGAAATTATACTTATAGAAGTCAAGTCCTCTAAACTCACAAGCAGGATCTTGATGTATACAAAATTGGATTCAAGAGGAATAAATATGTTGAATAAAATATTCAAAAGGTACATACCGCTTTACCTTGAGTTTCAATACCCATTTCGGTCAACATATTTTTCCAGGGAATAAATTTTCTTTGAATATTCACACTAATATTTTCAGGAGGTGTTTCAGAAGAAGGTGTTAAATCTTTATCAGCTCCGGGTTTCAACAAATCTAAATCATTTGTTGCAGTCTCCAAATTTGCTATATTAGGGTATTTTTTTCTATATTCTGTTTTGGGTAAATTAAACATAACCCATTCGTCTTGGGTAACATTAGTGAGTCGTGGAACATGATGGTATATATTTTTAATAGTAAGATTTTTAGTTATGTCAAAATTGTTTACATAAAAATCATTTTTAATTTTATGTAGATTTTTTTCTGTTGCACTTAGTTCGAATGTGTCTTTTATTGTTTGACATATAATTTCATATCTTTTACATATTGGATCTCCAGCTATTAATTGGTTGAGTTTTAATGTCAAATACTGTGCGTGTAATCTAATATTAAATAACTGACCCATGGTGTGTGGTAAAAATGTTTGCATAGCAAAATTAAAATTATCAAACAAGTCCTCATCATTTTCAAACAACGCCTGATTACCTGAAGGTTTAGTTTTTTGTTTTGTTATAATTTTATCTTTTACAATATGATACACAATCATAAAATATGAAATTTGAGGCACTTCTGACATATTCAATTTATTTAAGGTGTTTATGTTCAAAGGCAGATTCTGGAAAAAAAAACAATTTATAAATAAAAAGTTAAATATAACATTTAAAAATCAAATAATACAAACTTTTAATTTAATAAAAAATCAAAATGTCTTTTTTTTACAAAAAAATTCAACTGACCACCATTCCTCGTTATATGCTATTCCACTTGACGCAATTTTGCTTTAACGTAATTAAAAGAGTAAAATATAAAATTCAATTTGAAATCGCTCAATTGAAAAAAATAAGCTATGTGGGTGGGTCTTCTAATTGAACATAAAAATTAAAATAGTTTTTTTAACCATTTTCAGGTTACTTTTTTCATTTGAAATTAATTCACTACGTTATTTTTTCTAGAATCAATTAATAATGTAAAGCGAGGGATACCTGTACTAAACAGTTAAAAAGTGCTTGAAAATTTATGCATTCAAGTCTTTTAAATTAAATTAATGTTTTGATCCTAGATAGAAGGTGCACATCATACAACTTGAGAAATTTAACTAAGATGTTAAATAAAATGTATTATGGACCAAAAATAATTCAGTAAAAGAGATAAATTGTAATTGTTGAATTATGTTTAGTTGACATGATTAAGTATCAAAATATAAATTACTGGTATCCTACTTTTCATAAGACAAACTTTCGTCAGTAGTAATGAAAAACTATTCATGATTTACACTGAATTCACAGTAATTGTGATCAACACGCAAAGAAGTAAACATTTTTCTGTACCAACTTCACTTTGATAAACTAAAAGTTAAAATTAATCTCACCAGGCAAGCTAAAAATCCAAATAGTCAAAAAACATTATATAAATTATGTATTATATATAAATCCAGTTGTCATTTTACACTTGCAGCAGTCATGTGTGAATCCAGTCTTACTTATGACAACCCCCCCTGGCATAGTTGGTAGAATACTTGAATTCTAGCCTGGAGATTTCTGATTTAGTTTTCAACAGGGCTGTGGAGTCGGAGTCGTGGAGTCGGAACATTTTAGGCGGAGTCGGAGTCGGAAAAAATCGACCGACTCCGACTCTGTTTAATTATTTTAAAATTTTCTTTAACTCATCCAATGCTGAGAACACGCCTGGCGTGTCCATGTGAACATCTGCTTCATGCTCAAAACACGCGCGGCGTGTCCATGCCTAAATATTGTTAGTGTATTATATCAGCATACGATATTCGTTCATTACTTCGGAAGATGCCGCCGTATTCGGGCGTTCTCGCGTGTGCAACGCATTGTAAAGTTGAGTTTACACCCGCAGTTTGTAAATAATATTTTTTCTAGTTTTTATTCAGTTTGTTTTCATTGTGAGACTTGATAATAATAATAATTGGACTATTTCTCTAGCGCTGTTTTATGAAAAGGTCACTGCAAGGGATATTTATTGTAGATATATTTTGTTTATGTTTTCTAGTTATTAATTTTTTATTTATACCTGTATCCATTATTAATAAGTCAATATAAATACATTAGGTAGATGCAGTAAATTATAAAATAAAATAAAAATTGAAGTCAGAGTCAAGAGTTGGAGTCGGAGTATAAAATAAAGCCGGAGTCGGAGTCGGTAAATTTTCATCCGACTCCACAGCCCTGGTTTTCAATGAAAAGGAGGGATAAAAAATAGCATTTTGATATCAGTTAAATTACTATCCATAAAGGCAATAAAATATTAGGTTTGCTTACCTTATTGATGATGTATAATGCAATATACCATTCGATCATTATTCGACAACTTATATGATGAGGTTGTTTAATTAATCTTTGAATACACCAATGTGCACTTTTATCTATATACTCTCCTCCAGGATATATTTTAGAAGAAAACAACAGATATTGCAAGCTTCTCAAAAGAAGTCTATGCTGCAATGAATTCCCGTGATATCGATTGCTGAATTTATTTGTTGTTTCTAGTGAATTAATAAGTTCATATGCTATTTGATTATGGATAGATTGATTTTGAATGCACAATATATTAAGAGTTGCCATCCTTATAAAAGGAACTGGGTTGACAATGCTGAAAGAACGTTAAATGATTATGTCAAGTATGTCATGGTAATTGCTTTGAGGGAGATAATGTGAGGCTTTACAGTTTAAAGAATCCTTGAATTACATCAATTTATATAACTTATAATTGTAATTTCAAATATTGCTTGTTTTAATCATATGAATATGTTTTAATCATATGCCTAAAATGTAATTTCAAATATTGCTTGTTTTAGTCATATGAATATAGAGAGATAGATAGGCTATCCCTCTTGATCAAGTATGATTATTTATTCTGTTGATAAAAGATGCCTTTATATGTACTGGTTTATTTGTATGCAATACAAACTGTTGTACTTCAGCAAGCGCACAGTCTTCACAGATCAAACCTAAAGTTCCGATAGCAAGGAGATTAAACATCCAGATGATTGGGGGGTTTAGTCTGCTCTAGCCTTTCAGTGCTATGCAGTGTTTTATATAGTACTATTTTTGTGTTTCTTAATAGTGCCATAATAATTTCTGTAGCTACAGATATGCTGATAAGCAACATATAAGCTATAAGAAAAACATAAATTCAGATGTAAAATGGTTTAAAAGTACTCGTAAAATAGTCTGGAACAGATTTGCCATAAATCAAACCTGGTGTACCCACTTGCTTAGTGTGATAACTAACAGTTATACAAAAAACGCCGATAAATAATATAAATTTATAACAACACGCATTTGAAAATATGACTTTAATAAGAATTAATAAAGCAAAACCCTGATAAAACAATGTTTTTTTCTGATATACTAAAAATTATTTAAACAAATGTTTACACCATTGTTTCTCAACCTTTTAAGCCTTGCAATCCCCCAAAATGTTAAAAAAAATTAAGACTGCCACCCCCTGCAAAACTTATAAATTGTATAATAAGCACTTAATGTTATATACAACCGCGCATTATCAACAAAAATTACCATATATAATAGTATGTTGGTGCCCACCTTGATGTATGGAAGTGAAACTTGGACTTGGTAGAAGGATAAAAGTAAGATCATCAAGGAAAGTTTGTGAAGTGTCATGTTTGAATGAAGGCAGAATGAAGACATCAGAATGCATGGCTTAAATGGTTGTTTTAAGTAAAATGAAGAAAGGAACTTTATGATGGTTTGGACATGTGGAGAGAATGAATAATGAAAGAATGCCTAAGCAAATATGCAAGTCAGAAGTGCAAGATGTGCGTAGAAGAGGTAGACCGATAAAAACGTGTCTGGACCATATTTTGAAGGGAAGAGTATGAATAATATAAGATTGTGCATGACGAAATGTATGAATGTGGAGGAGGCGAAAGTTGTGTTCAAGGCTAGAAGAGTTTGGAGATCTGTTCTCTGTCTACTCCGCAAGGGACACGGCATGATGATATGTATGTATTAGTTTTTCTCAGAAAATTTGTTATATTCCTTTTGTAGATGTAAGTTATTTTTATTTTCAAGACTACTGGGAATCGCAATTCACAGGTTGAGAAAGGATGCTTTACACATTACATTAAATGCAATAATAGAATTAAAAAAATAAGTTGAAATCTCCCTTTATACCTTTAGCACAGAGAGTGTAGAAAGTCAGTTGGCGAAGTCAGAAGTAGGAAAAGTTAAGTGGAAAAGTATATGAAAATGTCAAAAGTAAACGGTGAGGCACAGAACAAAAATAGACCCAACCTGAATAGGAATAAGGTAAGAAACTAAATTGGGTTGTCCGGAAAGTAGTTTTGTATTTCTTGGATAGATGTTGTTAGAACAAAATTTTCATTGCTAACCATTCCAAACGTGCTGAATGTAGGTTATTATGAAAGGTTTTTAGCCCTTTTTATTAGGCCACTGTTTATCTTAATTGCTTGGACGGTTCTTTTGGTGTCATTTTGAAAATGGAATAAAATAAGTTGTTTTTTGGTGCTTAGTGCTTTTTTACTACTGCAAAGGTAAAAATATGACACAAACAAAAAAAAGACATGTACAGTGTATGACAACGATGCAGGAAACAATAGTATGTTAAATGTGCTTTAAAAAATCCATAATGGTCGTACGCCACTCAAAGACAGTGTTCGCTCTGGAATGTCGATTACTACTGATGAATACTTTAACTTCAAGTCTTAAATCGAGAATAACCAACATTCTATGACATGAAAGATTGCTGAGATAATGAAAGCATTAAAAACAAGCATTTGGTGCAATCAACAAGTCTACAAGCCTACAAGCATTTGGTGCAATCAAACAACAAGTCTACAAGCATTTGGTGCAATTGTGCGTTTATATTTGACCTATAAATACTAAATTACTTTCCAGACAACCTATTAATTACAAAAAAACTTGAAATATAATAAGATTATGATGTAAATTATTCAGAGAAAAAATAGTCATTGTACTTACTATTTCATTCCCTCAGAGATTGTAAAAATGTTACTCCTTAAAATATAGTCACATATTTCATTTTCAATTCTGTAATAAATAAAATTAATTTGTGTTCGTTCAATTAAATAAAATAAAAAATCTTACGTAAGTTATCAACTGACAGTAGAAATTCTATTCCTATAATAAAATGGAAAAAATATACTAATTGATACATACCAGGTCTGTAAATATGAAACCAGAATTTGCTCATTGATGGCATTAGTTGTCAATGTAGTGACTGTCAAACCACGTCATTGGTGCCTTTTTCTTGTGTTTACATTTGTCAAAGACTTTTAACTCACAACAATACAAGTTTAATAAAACTACGTATGTTTTCATAGCGTTGAGCATGTCTGTTTTTGTGCCTGAAAATTACGATTTGCGGACAGCATTGATTTTCTGTTACCATTTGAAACTGCTGCAGAATCGCATTGAATGTTTGTCGAAGCTTACGGTGAGCATGCTCTTGGTAAATCAGTGCTTTGAGTGGTTTAAAAAATTCAAAAGTGGCGATTTTGACGTGAGAAACGAAGAACGTGGAAGACCACCAAGAAAGTTTGAAGACGCCGAATTGCATGCATTGTTGGATGAGGATGACGCTCAAATGCAACAACAACTCGCGGATCAATTAAATGTGACACAAGAAGCCGTCTCCATGCGTTTGAAAGCCATGGGAAAGATCCAGAAGGTGGGAAAATGGGTTCCACATGATATGAACCAAGCTTTGCGTGAAAAACAACCAGAATATCAAAAGAGGTCACACAAAGTGATTTTGCTTCATGATAATGCACCATCGCACACAGCAACGATTGAGGCGTTTAGTTGGCAAATACTTTCGCATGCGGGTTACTCACCAGACTTGGCTCCATCCGATTACTACTTATTTGCATCGATGGGACACGCACTTGCTGAGCAGCGCTTCACTTCTTACGAAAATGGCTCGATGATTGGTTTGCCTCAAAAGAGCAACAGTTTTTTTGGCGTGGCATCCACAAATTGCCAGAAAGATGGGAAAAATGTGTAGCTAGCGATGGGCAATACTTGGAATAAAATATTTTTTACCATTTTCATACAATAAATGTGTATTTTCTATAAAAAAAATCCGGTTTCATATTTACAGACCTGATACATACATACCATCAGACTTTCTTACCCGACACACATCCTTCGCCTCTTCTACATTCATACAACTCTTACGATTTCTTTGACTTTCTAAATTTCCTTCCTTCAAAATGTCCACTTGATCCAACTATACTTTCCTTTTTCTTTTTCTACTATGCCTTCCACTCCCATTTGCACTATATATTTGTTTTCTTAGTCTTTTTTCATTCAATCATTCTACATACCCAAACCAACATAGAGTACTCTTCTTCATCTTACTCAACACATCAGCCTTAAGTTCACTATCATACCTAATCACTTCATTTTGTATGCTATCATACATTGTCAACCCATATGTTAATGTAAAAATATATCTGGTTTATATAATATATGTAAAAAATATCAGAAAAAAATTGGAATTTAACAATCTAACACATCAATCAATAAGTCCCGGGACTAACCAACAGATGGCGCCTCTAATAAGAAATCCATACCATTCTCAGTTAGTACCAACCTTTAGAAGTTACGTGTCAATCTTTCATGACATAATGACATTGTATCATTGAGTTACAGTGGTTTTAGTGATGCTACTTTTGCTATTTTCAAAACAATGGAAAATCCGAATATCGTGTGTTGATAAAACATTGCTTTTTAATGGGAAAAAATACCACTCAAACTCAGTGATGGCTTGAAAAGTGTTATCCGGGCTCTGCTCCGTCGAAAACAACCATTTATCGGTGGTATGCTGATTTCAAACGCGGTCGTACAGACACAAATGCTGAACGCTCTGGTCATCCAAATGAGACTGTTACACCAGAAAACATAAAAAAAACTCTCAAAATCGTGATGGAAAATCGCAAAGTAAAGTTGCGTGAGATAGCTGACATCCGGAAGATATTATTTGGTAGTGTTTACACTATTTTGCATGAACATTTGGTCATGAAAAAGCTTTTTTCGAAATAGGTGCCGCGTTTGCTCACAATGGAACAGAAACAACAACGCATCGATGATTCAGAGCGCTGTTTGGCACTGTTTACGCGAAATAAACAGGAGTTTTTGCATCGGTATGTGACAATGGATGAAACTTGGATCCACCACTATACTCCGGATTCAAATCGGCTGTCAGCTGAGTCGAGAGCCTCCGGTGAAAGTCGTCCGAAGCGAACAAAAACTCAACAGTCGGCCGGGAAGGTTATGGCCTCCGTATTTTGGGATGTGCATGGTATAATATTCATCGATCACCTTGAAAAGGGAAAAACCATCAATAGCGAATATTACATAGCGTTATTGGAGCGTTTGAAGGCAGAAATTGCAAAAAAACGGCCCCATATGAAGAAGAAAAAAGTTTTCTTTCATCAGGACAATGCACCGTGTCTCAAGTCGATGGTAATGATGCCCAAATTGCATGAGTTGAACTTCGAATTGCTTCCGCACTCACCGTATTCTCCAGATTTGGTCCCCAGCGACTATTGGCTGTTCGCAGACCTCAAAAAGATGCTCCAGGGAAAGAGATTTGGCTCCAATGAAGAAGTGATTGCCGAAACTAACGCCTATTTTGAAACCAAAGATAAATTGTTCTACACGGCTGGCATAGAAAAGTTAGGAAAGCGTTGGAATCAATGTATCGCTCTTAAAGAAGACTATGTTGATGAATAAAGAAGAATTTTGGCAAACAAATGTTGTTTTAGTAGTTAGTCCCGGGACTTATTGATCGATGTGTTACATTAGCTTATTGCTTTTCTTCTTTTTAAATTAAAGCATATTGAAAAGACATATTAATAGTCCAAATGAATCCAAAATACATTAAGCGTTGAATAAGCTAGATTTTTTCAAATTTAATTAAAACCACAATATAAGTTTCTATAATGGTGACGAGTTCTATAATTTTTTTTTCTCTAAACTTCCATGTTTGAATATTGTATGAGAACTACAGTTTTCGAAGACAAGTCATCAGTAATTATAATCAAATCAATTTGTTAATTCTAACTAGTTAAATTAAAATAGTGTGTTTAAATTCAACAACGTTTTTTCAATGAAATCAGTCATTTTTAGGGTTTTAATTTTTTTCACAATATCTTTTTGAACTTGGTCAAATCTTGCAATCTGTGAAAACCTTTGAAAAAAGTTTGCAAATCATCAAATGAACATATTTCACTGAAATTTTATTGCAAAAAAAATATATATATTACCTTTGATCTTTTCTGAGAACTACACCGAAGACCAAAGCCTTGTTTAACATCAGTATAAATGGAGCATACTTTGTATCTTTCACTACTTTATTGATACAATTCGTTAAGTCATAAATAACATTTGGGACTTGTTCGCCAATTTCAAATATTTTGTTTAAATACAATTGTAATAGTGGATGTGCTGATGTAAGTGATAATAAATTTACTTGAAAAACCATTTCGATAAATGCTTTAATACACTTTTTGAACTGCTCATTTTTTCTTAAATCAAAAATTTCATTCCATATTTTTTCTAGAACATCTTCCATTTCATTGAGTTCGTCAATATTTTTAAGTTTAGAAAATAATAAATGAGACAAGTGTATGATGGGTAATAAACACCCGTGTCCTCCTACATCTAGCAATTCCAATACATTTTTATAAAGCTCTTTTATGACAGAATAATTCCATTCTCTTAAATATGTATAGTGATAAATGTAAATTTCAATTTTTGCCTTATTATATTTTGACATTATTAAACTATCCGATATATGTGATTCCCTATATCCAGAAATATTTATATTAATAGCTTCAAAAAATGGTGAAATCAACTGTGACTTTTCATTCATTTCTATATTTTTATTATTGTGAATGTACAATACCAACTTTGATAGTATACTGATTGAAAAGAATCTCTGTGAAAGACTTGAATCATTCAATTTTAGAATATTCAATGCTATTTTAGATAAAGATTCAGAATTTATATATGTTATATCTGAAATGGTTCTAATTAGAGTATCGAACCCTTTCAGATATTGATTTATTTGGTCAATATCTCTGGATTCTGTTCGAAGATGAGTTTGAAGATAATTCAAAAGAATATCCTTGTTTTTTCCCAATATTTGTAAAATTTCATTTTTCAAATAGTCATCCTCGTTATCAATTTTAAAAATTTCATCAGTAATACTAATTAAAAAGTTAAAATTTTTATCCAGTATAATGTGCGAGGCATATTCTCTATTTTGTGAATCCAGCAGCAATTTAAATATATTGTTTATAATATCAATCAATTCCGTAAATCTTATAATATTTGAATCAACCAGTAAGATAAGCAGGCATGCCAAATGTTGGAAATTGTTCAATCCTATCAAATTAGACGGATCAGTCTTGGAAATAATATTTTGCGAAACTTGAAGTTCTGAATTACAATTCACTAGTAAATTCTTCATTTTTTTCCAAACTCTGTTACCTCTGACAAGCGAATTGTTCATTGATAAAACATTAATTATATTTAATAAGTCATCAGCTCTTTTAATCAATGTTGAGTTACTGAGAATAAAATCAATAAAATTATCATTCAACGCACACTTTACCAATACATTTGGAATTGAGGAATCTGTTCCAAAAAATGCATCAATAATATTCTTGATATTAATAGATTCATTTACATTTTTAGATATTGATGTTAATGTAAAGAATATAAAAAATTTAGGAATTGGCGATAATTTTCTTTGGCCAAGATGCTTAATTATTCTTTCAAAATTATCTTCATGTGTCAAAAAGTCCTCCAATGCGGCTTTCAAATTATTCAACTCCGGAATAAGAAAATTTTCAAACAAATAAGTATTATTTAGCGCAGTCAACAACTGATTAAATGGAAAAATATCAAAATTTTGATTAGACTTCTTACTTTTCAGAGAAATTTCCACAGTTTGTTGAACAACACTGTCAGAATCATGTAATAGAGCTCTGACCAATGCACAGTAATACCACGAACAATGAAGTTCTTTCATATGATCAAATAGTTTCAATGCAGGCAGTACTAAATGGCTTTGCTTCTCTTCCAATGTTTCCAATAAAGTAAACAAAGCCGACCAAGAGTTTTCAATGGAGTTTTTATTTTCTTTCACCCAAGAAAACAGTGGTGCATTGTCCCCAGAACTATTTACAGTAATTTTTTGAAAGTCAGTTGCGCAATGTAAAGCTCTTCTGGCAAGGTATACAGAACATTTTCTAATCGAATAATCTTCATGTATAAAACCATACTGAATAATTTTCCAAAAGTCATATTTTTTAATTATGCTGCTTTTCACATTGATATAAGAGTTTTCTGTTTTTAGAGGTAAATAAAAGTCTGATAAAGTACACAAAATAACCAAGTCTTGTATGTTTATGGAATCAATTCTGCTGGAGATTTTGTCCCAAACCATGTTTAAAATAGAATAATCCTGGCAAGTTTTGATTATCATGGGAACAGTGTTTGAATAAAAACTGGTAGCAACTAATTTATCTTGCCATGTCATTAACTTTTCAAATTCGGAGTGCAAAAATAGTGGATGTATATTCACTTGACTACGGATGCATAATTCTAAGACACAATCAATTATTTTTAATGGTATTGGAAAATTGTTTTCTTGGGTTGTTTTTTTATTGTGTTCAGTGCTAATCAATTGTTGTAATATATGTTCTGCAAATCGAGGCATTTTTTCGGAGTTTAATGATAGAGAAGTTGTCAATATATTTAGTAAAATGGGGCTCTGCTCGTCGGATGCTATCAATAAATTACCAAGAGCAAAATTTACATAAACATCATTATCGCAGTCGGTTTCTTCTTTTATACAAATCATAAACTTGTATTTTAGAAATATCAAAATACATTCGAGGTTATTTGTTTCTAATGAATTACGTTTGATAAGTTTATCGAGCTTTGAGTCAATTATACTTTCATCCAAGTCCAATAAATCCAATGCAGCTAAAATTTTATCACTGGAAATAAGTTCCGATATTTTCTGAATAGAACTCATTTTGAAATAAATTAAATTTAATTTTCAATAATGTGAACGTATACTCTTCCAATTCACAACATATTTCAAAATTGGTGAACTTAGTAATCTGCTAATAACAATTCTGATATTTAGAATACGTCAAATGCACATGCTCATATTTTCATTGCCGTATGAAAAAATATTCTACCTGGTTTTGAGCTCTATTTAAGATTATTTACTAATAATTTGTTTACATAATTAGGCTGAAAAAAAAACAATAAAAATTTAATTTTATCTTTTAAAATTTTGGAAAAGCAAATATGATTTAAATATCAACACAAATTAAATAAATAATTAGATAAATATTAAGTTTAAGGAAAAACTATTTTTTAAATAAGTAATCCACTCACATTAAAATAATTTGTGATACCATATTAAAAGAAAAAATACGTTTATGTCAAAATAATACATTAAATTTAAAAAAAACATTTTTTTCATGTTTTTTCAATTGTGCGCAGTGTATTTATAATGACTGCGATAAAACATTTAGTGAAGATTTCTAAAAAATACGTTAATTTGAACGTAACAAATTATGAATATATTAGCATTATTCAATAATGATATATTTTACGATATATTCTAAAATAAATAGATTGATAAAAGTTAACCAACACAATAATATTAATAATAATTTCTTAATTTAAAGTTCTATTAATTAAAAACCATGCATACTTCATCTAATGCTTTTTATTATACACGCATGAAAAATGTATATTGACAAATAATCAGATTAGTAATGTGAATTTGTTTTCACCGTGACACATTTAATAAAATATACATGTGGGTCAAAATAATTTTTAAAAATCATGCATCTACGTATATTTACATAATACTATATTTTGAGAAATCTATTGCAATAGACCATTTTTAATGGAAGTTTTGAGAAACACTGTCAAATTGATTGGCTTGGCAATTATATTGATATGTAGTCAAAATTGATTAAAACTGTATGAATTATGGTCATAAAATATTAAATGTTGTATATGTGTACTAATAAAAAATATATATTTATTTTTATAAGTTGCTCTGATTTTTTAAGTAGGTGGTATATTATGTTTTGCCGTATATTTAACACGGAAGCAGAAAAACTCGAATATGATTTTTTTTTAATATTTCACAATAATAATTGAAATATTTTTGATCGGTATTTATTCATATTATGATCAAGTTATATCTAAGGGTAATATTATGGTAGTAATTGTACCAAACATTAATCAAAATTTCAACTTTCAAATATTTTTCCCTGTTCGAGAAATAAGTTGACTGAAAATGAAAGAAAAGTAGAGATTATAGACAAAAAGGCTGGAAACGATTAATGATATACATATAACTATTTTGATTTCTTTTCACATTAATTATTCATTTTTTATTATCAGCATATACATTGATAAGGTAAAATAGGAGCTTCTCCGAAAAAGTCTACTAGAAATGAGAATCTTGTTGAATATTACTACATTAAGTTTACTAATTACCACAATCAGAGATTGCCACAACTAATTGAAATATGTAATAAGAATTGCACTACCGGCACTCTCAGCGTTGGTACAATTTTGGATATTCATAGCTTTGCGAAGTCTCCAGTTATTTTTTTGAGAAACGTCCAAATAGTACTCGTATGTTAAAAATAGCATTCAATGTAGACGTACTCTTACAAGATATTTTTTTCTATTATAGAAACATTAAATAGATCTGTCAGGACGAGCGATTTTGATGTTTCGAGGTTATGTAAAATCGTTTTGCAACAATAATAATGGATAAAATAAAATATTTTAGGACTTAATTGTAGGTAGTGTAAGATAATCCTACGGTATTTAAGGAATTATTTTTGTTTATTTTTATATTTTTAACAATCAAAGATTAACGAGCAACTTTTTTAAAACATTGTACAACAGGTTTGGGCTTTTCAGTTTTTTTTTCGTAATAATCCAAAACGAAAATTTTATATTAAATTTAATTTCGTAATATATAAGAAAAACTTAAAAACTAACAATGGCGGCTATTCTAAAAACTGTTAAAACACTCAGGAATCATTGGAAAAAAACAACATTTGGCGTTGTTGTTCTATCGTACGCCGCTTCATCAGCAAAAAATAAATATGAGTAAGCAAATTAGATTTTTTAATTAATCAGTTCGAGGCAGTATTCAATATAGGATTTGTAGGTTCTAATAGATTCCAGTTGTAATCTATTTTACTATTTTATCTGTAGTTGTGGTACACAAGTTGGTTTTCTCTACATATTTATATGTGTATACTCACAGTATGAAGAATTGTGCAGTTCCTTAAAAAATCCATTATTTTTCGTATAAACATATAAATTTATGTAAAATACCATCATATCCTTTCCTGATTGAGGTAAGCAGAGAAGACCACGTACCACATAACTTTTCTAAAATGATACATATTTAGCCTATCCATGCACTTTCTCATATGGCTGCTTCAATTTCTCGGACTTTATATTTACTTCTATCCAAATTTAGTTCACATGATCCAACCGTACTTTTGACCTTCTACCATACATTTCACTCACATTTACACTGTAAATTTGTTTTATGAGTATTTCTTCCTGCATCAGTTACTTTAAATTAATTTTTATAAATGAGTTTACTTTTAATAAATCAAGAATATGAGTAGTCTGTGAAATACACCAGAAACATTAAAAAAGATGATTTATTACCAAAATTCTATTTAAGGCATTATTTGATAATACTTATGAAATGGGTTCATCTTAGTAGACATACCTTTTTTCAGGGATGGCGCTTTAAAACTAAGAAGTGAAAGGATTTTGTGAAATATTGCAAAGCATTAAAATAACGGAGTAATCGAAAAGCAAGAATTAATGAAAATTGTAAAAGATCAAATATAGAAGAAGAATCTGAAGTTGTGAAATGAATCGTACACTCTATATGAAACTGGAAGGAAAAAAGGTGATTCATGGTAGAATGAGAATTTAAGATAGTGTCAAGGGTAAAAACTGAGTGTGGAGATAGTGTGTAGAGGGAAAAATAGTGTGGATTTGGAAAGTAGACTGAGAAAGTACAAATAATGTAAGAGGAATATGATAACAGTAGTGAAGAAGTAATAAATAGAAGACGATGTGAGAAAGTTTAGTGCGAATCTAAAATAAAATATTCAAGTCTTCTGGAAGGAAATAAAGAAAGTTCATGGAAATTCGAATGCTTGACAAATGAGTAGAGTGAAGGACAAGATTGGATTGACATTGACAGAAATAGAAAGTATGAAGAACGATGAAAGGCATACTTTGAAAAAGAATATGAAAGTACGAAGAGTGATTGATATATTAAACCTAGATAGATATATGAATGTGAATGGCCTCTATTGAGATGGATGAAACATATAAAATTGCCTTAGAAGACGTAAAAGTGAAATTGACTTAGGAGTTTAAGGGCATATTCAAAGTGTTGTTGTCAATCTTATGATTTCAATTTTTGCACCAACTGAATTTTATGCGGAAAGAGGGGCAAACACCTTAAGATTTGTTGCACTATCTTTCGAGACATCCCGAGCTGAGCTGAACATCATCTGGTTGAATTTGCTTGATCATCAGCAACACTCTCTTGTACCTTTTGAATATTCTCATTAGTCCAGACTGTCTTCCAGCTCGATCAAGTTAACCACTGATTGCTGCTGTCGAGAACATATAGTTAATCTCCTAATCGATCTAATTGACAGTGCTCATCAGTATTATGACTGATATTTGATTCTTGTTTCGGGAAATAGAGCTTGACCACTTTTCTCCATTTCTCTGTTACGAGTATTAAATTCTCCATAATAAAACTTAAAGATGTCTTTTAAATTATCTGAAAAAAAAAAAAAAAATACGATGAATGTTTGCAACTGAATTACAACTTATGAGCTACACTGTATTTGAGAGCATGGATGGTGGATTGATTGGATGGATGCATGCATATTTTAATAAATTTGGCACCTCTGAATAAACTTCTTATGAGTGCAACAACTAAAGAGCCATCAGTTTATTGAGTATGGCAGGAAAACTATATTAAAGAATTTTGGTTGACAGGGTATGAAAGTATGAGATACACAAGGTACATTTTGGTTGACAGGGTATGAGATACACAAGGTACATTTTGGTTGACAGGGTATGAAAGTATGAGATACACAAGGTACATTTTTTGGTGGAGCAGGATGCATGAGCCGGATTTTTCATTATGGAACACATCTGAAAAATGTTTGGGATGAAGAAAAAATGGTTTTTGTGTGTTTATAGACTTGAAATAAAGTGAATGAGTTTGTGGGAAGTATTGCAAGATTCTTTATGCGAAACATTCTTTATGCATATGATATAATTGTGCTTGTTGAAAATTAATACAATTTAAGGGATATGATAAGTGAGCTACATAAAAGATGCTTAGTGAAAGATTTGAAAATGAATGTAGCAAAATTGAAAGTTATTGTTTTAGAAAAAAGTGAAGCTGGAACAGGTAGATGAGTTATCAATGCAGTATGTTTACATGTGATGGGCTAGTTGAAAGGGAAATCAAAAGAAAGGTAGCAACAGGGAATAAGGAAAACAGAACACTTAATGTAATATACAATTTAATTATATCAAAAGTAGTAAAAATGACAATGCATAATAGTGTTGGTGCCCATCTTGACATATGGGAGTGATGTTTTAGACTTAGCACAAGAAGAATATAAGTAAAACTAATGAGGTAGAGATGCGTGCGCTAAGGAAAATTTGTGGAGTGTCAATGTTTGAATGAAGACAGAATTAAAACATCAGAAATTAATACATTGATAAAATGGATGTCGTAAGTAAGATGAAGAAAGGGGCATTAAGATAATTTTGACATGCACAGAGAATGAATGTGAAAGAATGACTAATAACTATATGAGTTAGACGTGTATGGAAGAGATAGATATAGGAAAATGTGAATCAGATTTTGAAAGAAGGTCTAGTTAGAAGCATTAATAATTGTAGATTGTGCATAACACGATATATGAATGTGGAGGAAATAAAAATTATGTGTTTGGATAGAAAAGTGTGGAAGTCTGTTCTCTCTGCTACCGCGCAAGGAACATGGCATGATAATATATATGTATGTATATCATATTGTTTATTCTTAAATATTTTTAATTCCCAAAAATTTATCCTGGTTTATTATATTTGACTTCAAAAATATTTATGTGTGTAATGAAATTTAAAATAATTTCAGTACAAATATCTTCATGGAGGCTTGTTGCAAAGAAGCAGAAAAGTATGGTGAAGAATTAATACCAGTGTCTCAAAATCCACGTTCCATAACAGTCATATTGAATCCAGCTGCTAATAAAAGAAGTGCCAAAAAAGATTATGAAAATTACTGTGAACCACTTCTTCACTTAGCTGGTATAAGTGTTAAATTGGTCCAAACCAATGCCGAGGGTCATGCAAAAGAATTAGTTGTAGGATTGCCAGAAAATGAATCGATTGTAGTTGCTGGTGGAGATGGTACTTTAGGAGAAGCTCTAACAGGTATGTAACTAAGCAAACTAAAGCTTTCCAAAGTTGCATGTACATTTTTCAGTAAATTAGCATCTTTGAATTTTATTATACTTTCGTTGTGTATATATGTATATATATATATATAACACATCAATCAATAAGTCCCGGGACTAACTAATAAAACAACATTTGTTTTTGCCAAAATTCTTCTTTATTCATCAACAATTATAGAACTCGTCACCATTATAGAAACTTATATTGTGGTTTTAATTAAATTTGAAAAAAATCTAGCTTATTCAACGCTTAATGTATTTTGGATTCATTTGGACTATTAATATGTCTTTTCAATATGCTTTACTTTAAAAAGAAGAAAAGCAATAAGCTAATGTAACACATCGATCAATAAGTCCCGGGACTAACTACTAAAACAACATTTGTTTGCCAAAATTCTTCTTTATTCATCAACATAGTCTTCTTTAAGAGCGATACATTCATTCCAACGCTTTCCTAACTTTTCTATGCCAGCCGTGTAGAACAATTTATCTTTGGTTTCAAAATAGGCGTTAGTTTCGGCAATCACTTCTTCATTGGAGCCAAATCTCTTTCCCTGGAGCATCTTTTTGAGGTCTGCGAACAGCCAATAGTCGCTGGGGACCAAATCTGGAGAATACGGTGGGTGCGGAAGCAATTCGAAGTTCAACTCATCCAATTTGGCCATTGTTACCATCGACTTGTGACACAGTGCATTGTCCTGATGAAAGAGAACTTTTTTCTTCTTCATATGGGGCCGTTTTTTTGCAATTTCTGCCTTCAAACGCTCCAATAACGCTATGTAATATTCGCTATTGATGGTTTTTCCCTTTTCAAGGTGATCGATGAATATTATACCATGCGCATCCCAAAATACGGAGGCCATAACCTTCTCGGCAGAATGTTGAGTTTTTGGTCACTTCGGACGACTTTCACCGGCTGCTCTCCACTCAGCTAACTGCCGATTTGATTTCGGAATATAGTGGAGGATCCAAGTTTCATCCATTGTCACATACCGACGCAAAAACTCCTGTTTATTTCGCGTAAACAGTGCCAAACAGCGCTCTGAATCATCGATGGGTTGTTGTTTCTGTTCCATTGTGAACAAACGCGGCACCCATTTCGAAAAAAGCTTTTTCATGACCAAATGTTCATGCAAAATAGTGTAAACACTACCAAATGATATCTTCAGGATGTCAGCTATCTCACGCAACTTTACTTTGCGATTTTCCATCACGATTTTGAGGGTTTTTTTATGTTTTCTGGTTTAACAGTCTCATTTGGACTATCAGAGCGTTCAGCATCATTTGTGTCTGTATGACCGCGTTTGAAATCAGCATACCACCGACAAATAGGGTGTGGGCTGAAAAACATCTGGTGTCCCTGTGGCTGGGTTCGCCCTATATTGGTGGGGTGTATTTTGGCCGAGGGGATGCTATTAGATGAGCCCAGACCTTTTGATAGCTTCTGTGTCTGATGTATTGTCTGCAATTTATGTGTTTTAGTAGTGTTACTCAGGTGTGATCTTGTACATACTATGCTGCTGTCAATAAACCTAATATTTATTTATTTATTTATTTATTTAAATGGTTTTTTTCGACGGAGCAGAGCCCGGATAACACTTTTCAAGCCATCGCTGAGTTTGAACGGTATTTTTTCCCATTAAAAAGCAATGTTTTATCAACACACGAAATTCGGTTTTTTCCATTGTTTTGAAAATAGCAAAAGTAGCATCACTAAAACCACTGTAACTCAATGATACAATTTCGGAATGTCATGAAAGTTTGACACGTAACTTCTAAAGGTTGGTACTAACTGAGAATGGCATGGATTTGTTATTAGAGGCGCCATCTGTTGGTTAGTCCCGGGACTTATTGATCGATGTGTTATATATATATATCAACCTGAAGTGTTAAGAGTCCCATTAGTTCTTGGTAACTTTAAGAGTCCCATTAGTTCTTGGTAATTTTTAGCTGCCTACTCTGGAAATGGAAAAAAAGACAAATTAAACTATCAAAATATTAGATTTCAGTAATATGAAATTGATAATTCAATTAAGACAACCATTTCATCGGGTTTCTGCCATAAATGGATTAGTGCAAATTTCGAAAAATTTTTTTTTTTTGTAATTATCATTAAATGTGCATGTCTGGTAAAAATTTGGAATTTATACGTGGGTCGTCCAGAAAGTAAAGAGCATTTTGGCAAATAAAAATGAAAGATATCAACACAAAACTTTATTTACAAAGTCACAGTACCTTACTCTATTTATCAATGTAGTCGCCATAGCTATCAAGGCACTTATTGTAACGTGGAACCAATTTTTCAATTCCGATGTTATACTCTTCTACCGCCAAAGATTTGAGCGAGGATCTCACTTCTTGTTTGAGGTCTTCATCGTTTGCGAACTGTTTTCCACCCAAAAATTCCTTTAGTTTCGGGAATAAGTGAAAATCACTTGGTGCCAAGTCAGGACTGTAAGGAGGATGTCCAAAAATTTCCCACTTACAAAGTTCTCGCTGTGTTCGTGCTGATGCATGAGGCCTCGCATTTTCATGAATCAAAACCACCTTTCCCGACAACATTCCACGTCTCTTGTTTTGGATGGTGCGTCTAAGTCCTTGAAGAGTTTCATAATAGGCCTCTGAGTTTATTGTGTGTCCTCTTGGCATAAACTTCACGTGGATCAAACTCTTTCGGTCCCAATAAACTGTTGCCATCACTTTTCTGGTGTTGAGAATCGGTTTTTCTTTTCCGAGTACACATTTTTTTGTAGCCAAGGTGCTCTGTCACCTTTTCATTTAAGAGCGATCGTGAAATTCGTGGGAAAGATTCATGTACTGTGCTTAAAGTTGCCTATAAATTTCGATAGGCCGAACATTTTGTGCATTCAGAAAACGAATGACACTACGCACTTCACATTTGGCGGGATTTTCGATGGGCGCTATTTTGAAAGGTTACAGAACAAAGTCGCACGACCGTTCAGCAACAAAACTCGGCTTGCACTGAAGCGAGGGAAGGAGCTTACTGGCGCGCATATGATCGCGGTGGGGGGGGATCGGCGCCGGGCGTGGTGCGCAATCTTTCTTTACTTTCTGGACACGCCTAGTATTATAACTGAAAATACTATTTTCACATAATCGAAAAATATTCAAGTGCCCAGATGCATATATATTTGGAGAAGTTTCAACTTTTAATTTAAAATATCTAAGAAACAGTAAAATGTTAGTTACTAGTTTATGCTAGAAACCCAATGGTATATTGGTTATGTATTTGCTTTTTCCCATTCCACAATATATATTTTTTTAATGAGTTCATTAATTGGATCCGTCATTGCTGGGCCTCGTAGTCGAGGATCCCTTCGCCACTCCAACGTCAATCTTGAGCTGCTCTTCCAAGTGGATCATGTCATCATCTTCTGTAAGAAAACAGCTCAATCCTTGATGCGCACTCCCTCCCGCAGATGTCACAGACATGTATGTGGATCCTGCTGAGTCACATGGCAATGCTGTCGCATGTTCGCAGCGTGCTGACTGTTTCTCACATGTTTAGCCGTTGACATACCATCAGTCCTAGAACAAATGCCCCTCCATCCTCCACGGTCCTGTGCCACCTGCTCCCAATCCTCAGGCATCCCACACAAATTCAGCGACTTACAGACTGTCCTTATAGCTCTTTCTCTGCCCACCAACCCTTTGCTTGCTCACTATTTCCCTGTTCAAGATGCGTTTTGAGAGCCTATGATCGCTTATGCGTATCACATATCTGGTACATCGCAATTTTGCCTTTACAACCATATCCTCTATAGGTTTACAGTCGGAGCGTTGCAGGACTGAGACATTTTTGACATGATTACTCCAGTGGATCTGAAAAATTTGACAAAAGAAACGCTGGTGTAAAATTTTAAGGCTTTGAATGTGCCTTCTATAGGGACCCAAGTCTCTGACTCATAGAGAAGTGTGGGGACGACAATGGTCTTGTAGACTGATATCTTTGTAGATTGGGAGATGCCCCTGCTGTAGGATTGTTTTTGGATTGGATCCTAATATAGCATAACCACGCATATGTAACATCATCTCTAAATATGTAGTAAATAATAATACAATTCAAATTTGTTGTAATAAATATGAAAATAATGAGCAAGTACTAGTCTATTTTTAAGTTTAATCAAAATTCTATACTTTCAGTTTTATAATGATCTTATTTCTGGGATATATACGAGTATATGTAATATTTTCTTTGTTGTATCACGAATATAGAGACGTCATAAAATACCTCCCCTCCATTCAGGTCGGTCCACAGCATTGCACGCTTTTTTTTGCATAGTATGATATAAAACATAAAACTATTGATTGTGTATTGTATTACACTTATATTGTATACAGTATAACCTAGTGGGATTATTGCCATGGGGCAATCTCTTCCAATTAACTAGAAAAATATTAAAGAAGCCTTTAATAAAAAAAATTGATTTTCAATAATATTGTTTTATCACTTTTTGAGAAATGAACTGAAACGATTTATGAAACTGAAAAGATCTCTGGCCTCAAAGAAGATTAAAG
Source organism: Odontocerum albicorne (assembly GCA_949825065.1). Lineage (NCBI taxonomy): Eukaryota > Metazoa > Arthropoda > Insecta > Trichoptera > Odontoceridae > Odontocerum > Odontocerum albicorne. The sequence goes on from OX463844.1 coordinate 16,582,506, forward strand.
AGATTCTGTCAGCCAACAAAGATATGGTCTATGTTTTTCAGTATGCAAAGGAATGCCTCATGACAAAAGGTGTAACAATAAAATATGAATATTATATTTGCCTCTTACGTTCTTTGCATAAAGAAATAGAGAGTAAAAAGCCATATATGATCTCAACAACAATGTTGTTCTAGCAGGACAACATCCGTGTACCTTCCAAATTCACCAGAATTTGACCCCTTAAGACTTCCACCTGCTCCCAAACATGAAAACACATTTGGTTGAACAGTGCACTGAACTTAAGAGGTAATAAATATGTTGAAGATAAAAAAAAGCAAAAAGATTTACATTTTTTTTCTTAAGTCTTAAGAAAAAAAATGTAAATCTTTTTGCTTTTGATTACGACGCGTCTTACATCTTTTTTCTTAACTTTTCAATTCACCTTAGGATGTCTTCTTATTTTTCCTTATTGTTTGTTTTTAAGTTTCATATGTATTATTTATTTTACAGGACTCTTGCGTGAGAATGAAAACAAAAAGAGGACCATTGGAATTTTACCTTTAGGCAGAAGGAATCAAGTAGGGAATTCAATATTTCCTCTTAGTGATAAATTGCCTAAAGTAAAGCAACTTGCTGAAGCCACAATGGCAATTATTAAAAACGAATCAGAACTTAAAGATATCATGAAAATAGAAGTTATTGAAGAAAATTCAGAACAAATAGGAAAACCTATATATGCCATGGGTACATTGGAATGGGGAGCTTTTAGGGATGCTTTAGCAAGGCGTGATAAGTATTGGATTTATGGAAGTTTCAGAGATTATGCTACATACATCTTTAACGGTTATAAAAATTCTCTCTCCTGGGACTGTAAGGGATCCGTTAAATATTCCCCACCTTGTGAGGGATGTAAAACTTGTAAAAATAATGTAGCTAGAATAGAGAAATCTTTTAGGTGGTTAGATTTTATCATGCCTAAGGAAAAAATTGATGAAACAGAAAAAGATTATTCTTTGATTTCAAATGATCTTTGTGGGTCTATCAAAAGCAAATTGTTTGAAACAAATGACCTTACATTGACTTTGGAGAGAGGAGATTTGAAAGAGCCTCCTCATATATGTTTGAATCTTGGTAAAAAAGATATGGGATATATTGAATTTGTTTCAGAAGGATGGAAAAGGGCTAATAAAAAGCCTCCATTTATAAGTGAAGTAATTAAGGCAAGAACTATAGAACTTCTGCCCGAAAATTTATCTCATGATGAAAATCAAGTTTGGTACGCTATAGATAATGAAGAATTCGATGTAAAGCCTGTCAAAGTTTCCGTTCTTCCTAGAGCTGTAAGAGTATTTTGTAAAAAATAATTAATAAGAATAAATTGTATATTTTTGTTTAATAAATTAATTTACCTTTTATTTAATCTGGTTTTTATTAACCTTTTTGAACCATGCCCCAGATTATGGTATTAGTTTTGGTTTAGTGATCCAAGTAAAGATTACTGAAATAATATCTATAGAGAAAAATTAAATAATTTTTTTATTTTATTATACAAAATATAAGGGTTGCTATAATGGACTAGGACAATGTGATTTAGGATGTTCTTACCTCCAAAAACTAGAACACATGAAGCACTTGTTTTTTTTCAATGCATTGTCCACATACATATGTAGATAACCATTTTTATGTATTACTTTCTCATTTTTATAAAGAAAGTTGTACGTTTTTCAAAAATCAATCAAATAAATATAGAATTATCAAAAAGAAACACAAACGAAGCCAGATGAATCCACAAAGTGTATTTATTGCACTGTTGCCAAACCACAAAGTCAATTGGCTGAAATGGTATTTCAGTTCAGATTTCTAATATTCCAGATATGTTAAGAAACTTCCTCGGACATTTCTTAATGACCCAATAAAGAAGATAATTCTTAGAAAATTCGGACGCGTGGCAACCCTATAAAATAAATTTCTTATATTGGTAACAACATTAGAATTTATTAATGTGAACCTTGGCTTTGAATACGAAAACTCTTTAAATCTTCGTGTTATATTAGATATGCTGCGGCCTATTTCACAATTTGGTTTTTGTTATACTTAGAATTGAGAATCCTGACTTGTACATGTATGTTGTATGGCAAAGGAGTACTTTTAGTTATTTTAATAATGTTGGCTTTTCACTTTTTAATTTCAACCAGAATGGTGACTTGGTGCTTTTGTTAAAGCTATAGAGAAGTGCCTCATCACTTTGTATTTTGACGAGTTTCTCTTGTAGGTTATTAATATCGACAACATATTATGAAAGTTATTAACTTCGAAATAGTATCCGTACCCATAAGCTGTTACTTCTCGAAATATTTTTGTGCATTTGTAACGTGTTGTATGCTATTACGCATAAATATTGAAATTGAAAATATTTCGTGACCCATTCAACTTTACGACCGATATAATTTTGGGTCACAACCTATAGGTTTTTTTTTGGAGTTGAGTTGAGAAGTGAGCTACCTTGCTTATCGCGTACAAGGTTTTAGGTTCGAGGTATGGTTTTATCCGTAACGAACTGTCTTGCTACGGATTTATCCTTCTATGGTATTTCCTGTTTGCTTCCAAAAAGTTGGACAAACGCCATTATACAAGTAGAGAGGCTGACAAATGGCAAGGTTTCATTGAATTGCATCATAAATGGATTGAATCGACAATAAATGAAACAAAAATTGAAATTCTGAAATAACTGTTATTGGCAAATAGTGGCTAATGAATGGATGGGTTGGGTGGGTTTTACGTGATGGAGTGCATTCGTAAATGTATAATATTCCTAAACTTTAAAGTGAGCTATAAATTCATGTAGCAGCAGCACGCTAGGGTTACTACAGTCAATACAATAAGGGTGAGTAGGTGGTTGGGTAACATATTGTGGATGCTACCTGGTAGCTGTATAAGGACTGCACTGTGTTATAGACTCAATGACATCATGCAGCTGTGTTATAGGGAGATTTGCAGTATTAGTCTAAATTGGGAGGATGTGAAGTGCCGGGTTGTTGACTGACCTGGATGGAGGTATTGTAACATATAGCACACTTGTGTTGCTGGGAACATATAGAGTGATGATGATTCATTAAGACAGAGAGAAAGAAGTCAAAACTTTCTATTGTGGCATATTTCTAGTTAAGGCTAGATTCTATTTATTTATCTTGTCCCCATTTTCCTTTAGAATAATAATACAAAAGGGCAATTTATGGTATATAGCATCATTTAGAGAGTAGACTCTCCTCAAGACAATTTATGGTATATATCATCATTTAGAGAGTAGACTCTCCTCAAGACAATTTACGGTATATAGCATCATTTAGAGAGTAGACTCTCCTCAAGAGCGCATGAATTTAGTATTCGAACCCACTATTATTGACAAATTAAAAATATTACAAAATAAATGTATATAAATGGAGTGTGAGAATAGGAAGGTAGTAGCTGCGTTTGTTAGACAAGGTACTTCCCTGCATCTAGATATGTTTAGAAAAACATATTTGGTAAGTGATAGGAACACATTAGGATTTAGATGTAGTATAGTGTTCATACTTGTATACCTACAATATATAATAATAAATTTGTTCAATGATGATAAAGAAATATATTTTGAGTTTTTAAGTTAAGGCATACTTTAGATAAGAGATGTCTTTTCGTATTATATAATATTTGAGTACAATATTTTATTTTCCTTTTATTTGGAATTTATTGTTGTTTGATGTTAAATAATTTTCAAGTTTTTTCATCTAAATTTAAGTTTTAATTTAGAAATCTGATTCCAAAACAGGTACTTGAATCCTACATGTAAAAGAATTTCTGTAAACTCTATTTCATGTATTATTTATAGTTAACATTGTGGAGGTTTAAATACATTGTAATTTATTTTATCAAACACTGTTTATTCCACTTTTTGTAACGGTATAACCCTACCGGTTTCAAGGCTTTCATCTCATCATCAGGGGAGCACAAACAAGTCTTGTTTGTGCTCCCTGATGATGAGGTGAAAACCTTGAAACCGGTAGGTATATACAATTACAAAAAGTGAAATAAACAGTGTTTGATAAAACAAATTACAATGTCTCTATTTCATGGTTGAATTCCATTTTTAAAAAAACATTCTAAAATCCTCATGTCAGAATGTTTTTTACATTTTTTTTAAACTATCGAGTTTTGATTATGAAGAAAAAAAATTTAACCGCATCCTTTTTGTTTAAAATAAAAAAAAAATACAAATACCGAATGTGTTAATGTCACATAACGGAAGACCTGCAGAGGTACTCTGTAGGTTGCCTTCCTTTTGGTGAATTTTCTGCGGTTTCCTCACCAAATATGCCCTCACGCAGGGAAGCTCCAATTTATAAGGCCGCAACCGCTACCTTCCCATCCTCACACCCTTACCGTATATTGTACATTATATTTAATCTAAAAAAAATACCATCAAACATCATGTACATCTTCTCCACCGAGCTATACCTTCTTCTCTGTCTTCTTGCGCGGCGGGCGATATGTTGCTGTAGTGCTGCCGTCGGGGGGCTGTGTGGCGAGGTGGGGCGATCTGGAGGACGCTGGAATCTTAACGATGCCGCAAGGGCTGCTGACGTGAAACATAATCACTGGCTATGTTTGTCTATAAGATCTCGGGCTTAATTCAACGACGTATTGAGGTGGGAGGGGGGGCATAAACAAATTATGTTAAAGTGAATATACACATAACTACACAAATACTTCCTCAATATATAAACAAATAATCACACCACACACACACAGAGAGAGAGAGAGATGACACAACAGTGGAAAAAGGTAAACCCTGAAACTGACATAATATACTAAACACGGGATTTACACGTAATTTTTACATTTAATATATAGTAAATAAAAAAACTCGTTTTCGTTCGTTCGTGTAAAATAATAACTAGTTTCACTTACTTAAGAGGCTAAAATTCAAATGTCTTTGTTCATTATTTTGCCACATTTTATTTTTGAAAATTCTGTAGGAAGGAAAAATTCATACATGCATATCATCAAGTCGTTTCCCTGCTGCTGAGGTAGACATAGAGGATAGATCACCCGACTTTCCTATCTTGACACATATTTCAACCCTTTCTATATCTATACATTTTCTCATACACTTCATAATTTCTCTTACTTCTTACGTCTTCTTCTTTCAAAATATCATTTACTTGATCCAACCATAATTTCCTTGATCTTTCTCTACCACACCTTCCTCTCACATTTGCTCTGCACTGCACTGTTTTATTAGTCTTTCTTCATTTATTCGTTCCACGTGCCCAACCATTTCATAATGATCTGTTTTATCCTACTCAACATTTCAGCCTTAAGTTCACACTAGTTCCTAACCATTTTATTCCGTATTCTGTGATACATTGGATCCCCATGCATTATTTTAAGTACACGCATTTCTGCATCATTTACGACTTTTCAATATTTGTTTGCGTGCGTGCACGCGATAACATTTGAAGGATAACATGTTATCCTTCAAAACATATTATCTTTCAAAATACTAAAACGGAAAGTAATTTTCATTTAAAATTTTACCTACGAGATTCCGATTCCCGAGTGATAATTTGTTTAGTATTTTTTAATGTTTTCTTTTAAGTTTTTGCATCTCCAATCTTAAGACACCATTTTCAATGGCGGCGCATTTTTACTATTGTACATTAAAGTAGCTTGATATGTAGGTAAAAGAAAGAAAATAAACGACGGAAAGCAAAGCACAACAGATTCAATGGGCAAAATTGGTCTGTTGTTCTTAAATAATCGCCTAAGGCGTAGTGTAAGTTGATAAAAACTCACCAACTTACATTGTGAATGAGTGAATAAAGACCGGACTCGATTAATATGGAAGCATTAAATTTGATACCCAACATGTCAAACAACCTTAAAAGTTCTTTGTGTGTACATTCACGATTGCATTAATAAGCTTTCGGTGCTGAATCCAAATAACAGGCTACATATTCAATTCAAGAAGCTGGTGAACAATCGTTGCTAAGGGTAAAATGTAAATAATAAAATAAATCCATAATACAAATGATAATTCACGCAGTTGAATACCTTTCATTCATTTATGTTTGAATAGCGACTACCTAACATAATTTGTACTTGGTAAAATGACTCTTGTTGCCTCTGCAGAAAGGGGACATTTTGTCTACAAGACAAATTTATTCTCGATGTCTCTGTAGAAAGAAGGTATAAAGTATACAAGGTAAAATAGCTCTTATTTAAGCGGTGGAAGAAGATTATTTGGTTTGTGAAGTAAAGTGGGCGGTTCTCATATGCCAGCGAGGGAAAGAGTTGTACACAAGGCGGGATGTTGTAAAACATCGAGCGCCTTTGCCGGCGCGAGAGGCATAACACACAGGTATCATGTTACTGTAGACTTAATACAAAGCGATACCGACAGAGCTGGTCTCAGTTAATAAAAAGTGAGCAACTTCTGGACAATCAATAATTTGAGGCGCAGTCATGAAGTTTTTTCGATAAAAATACAATAAATAGATGTGGCTGTTTACATACATTTATACATACAACCACGCCATTTTGCTGTTGGGATAGACAGAGAGGACAAAGTGCCATATTTTCCTATTGTGACACACATCTTTCGCCTTTACATCCCTACACCTTTTCATACAACTCCTACGATTTATCTGACTCACATAAGCACCGTATATTTTAGTCTTTCTTTGTTTATTGATTATACATGCTCAAACCGTGTCAGAGTATTCTTCTTTATCTTACTTAATACGTAAGTGTTAAGTTCACATTCATATCTAATCATCACGGAATGAAATTCCTACGTTTCTCTGACTTTCTACGTTTTCTTCTTTCTAAATACCATATCATTCACTGTATCCAACAATACTTTCCTTAGTCTTCCTCTATCACGTCTTCCAATCCCAGTTGCACAGTATATTTACTTGTTTGGTTAGTCTTTTTTATTCATTCGTTCTACTTGCTCAAACCATCACAGATTGCTCTTTTTCATCTTACTTAACACATCAACCTTAAGTTCCGATTCATCCCAAACTACTTCCTTTCGTATTCTACTATACATTGTCACCCCGTATATTCTTCTCAGTACGCATTTCTATACAATTCATTCGACTTTTTTTCAGTATTTTTTCATGCCCACGTTACACTCCCATTTATCAAAGTTGGCAGTAGAATACTGCTGTGGACTATTTATTACCTTATCAGATTTTGATTTTGACACTATTCAGTTCGAGTATACGTGTTTTAGTTCACCATAAACTTTGTTTCCTATTGCCACGCGTTGTTCGATATCTTTCTTGTTACTCTGCCATCATCTGAGAAAATACTACCTATGTAACATAACTGGCCCTAATATTTTATTGTTCACAGTTGTTTTAAATGATAATAAATAATATAAATCAAAGTCAATGATGTCTTTTAGCAAAAGTGATTTAAAAACTTTTGAAAACAGTAGTTTAAAAAATAAAATGATAATTTAAATCATAGATAGATCAAACGACCATGACGCCGTGTAAACTTTACAAACTAAACTTTTCAATTTGATTAAAAATTATCTATTTTGATGTGACATTTGTGAAAATATATGTCTTCTAGATAACCCATGTGGGTTTTGATGAGACCAGTTGGTTGATTTATTGAAAAAAATGTATTGGTTTAAAATATTTGAATAAAAATAAACAAAATGAAATGATTATAACTTAAAATAGGCTATAGGAGTTCGATATATTTTGACGCAGGACCATTAAGGAAATTGAAATACGCGTGGCTGTCTCTTTTTAGCGATACATTTCTTATGATTCCTTAATCCCTTCAAATCACTTCCAAATGACTCATCACTCTCTTAGCCAATTTGATTCTGCGCTTAATAGCCTTATTACAAGAACCCATTAGTGATCAAGGGGCCCTGGTAAATAAACTCATTAATATATTCTTGTAGCTCATTATTGCTTATGGAATGTTTTGAACGGTTAGGGAATATGCGTTTTGTTTTGTTCTTATTGATAAGTAAGTCGAGAATATCATTTTCCCATTCTGTTAACGAATGGGCATTGGGTGAACACAGATAATAATAATTGACAGTAAAAGAGAAAATTGAAGCAGAGGCGTAATTTATATTGAACCTGGCTCTGTACAACATCTCACCTCCACCTTGAATACATATAAATGGCCATACTGGAGAACCATGCACAAGTACCAGTCTTCCATTGCAGAAGAGGAAAGAGCTGCCTCCATTATGCTCTCGTATCATGGCGGCTATCTTCAAAGGTGTGTCGAAATTTCTCGCTCCATTCAACACGATGTCGGAAAAGGATTATCTTCATTGATTGCGTGTCGGTTGGCCGGGACACAATAATGTTGCTGCCGATAAAACCTGGTGTCTTAATTTAGAAATATAATTTTTGATAAAATTGCAGTTGGTTAAAATGTTGCTCTTGAGATACGAGTATCTCAGTTATGATTCGATTGGTTTAGAACATAGATGTCATTATTTCATTGTATAGTTGGTTTTTCGATTAAGCTTTGATACAGTATTTAAAGACCAATGAACAAAACAAATTATTTTCTGGAATAAGAAAATACGAGGAGTTAAAAATAAATATTTGAGATGGTGGATGAATGTAGGGGAAAACCTTATTATCGGCTTGTTAAATGATCATCATCATCATAATGGTATCAAGATGACCTCTGTAGCCTAGATGGTAAGACGCATGTTTTCAAATTGAAGACTACAGATTTTTTAAATAATTTCAGTTTTATTTTCTCTTAAGGTTTCTATAACATTTTTCTGATTGGTTAGAAGACATTCCTACATGCCAATTAATCCACTAAGCTATACTATATACAACGAAAGCATAATACAATACAAATATTGGTGCACCAAATCTTTGTCGTTTTTCCAGCTTGTTGTTCAGTAGGTATTTTAGAAGATGAGACTCTTCTATTCGACGGGCATGCCTTAATTATCAGAGTCTCAATATTTTAAAGATGTAGAGTTCTTTGCAGGGCTTGTATACTTCATAATTATAGTACCAGCGCCCAAACCCTGCTCTCCTATTTAGTAATATATACAAAGATATCTAGAGTCTATAAAGAAATCGGAGAATAGCGATTAAGGGTAGTATTTTTACGTCCAATAATATTTTTTTTAAACCAATATGTATAAAATAGTAATACATTAAATAGATTCGAATTTATATAATTTAAATAATAATGAAGATGAAGGTCGTATTAGACTTCTCAGCGTTTAGTCAGAAGACGTTGACTATTTGGAGCTAACTTCTTCTTCAATTCGTGCTCAGCGCTGATCATCGTAGTCCTCCGTTATATCTAGAACTTACTCGTATATCTGTGCTCTCCCTGACTAAATTCTTCTAGGTTCTGGATCATCTTGAATGTAGCGTTTATATATCATCCTATTAATTTCTTAATTTGGTCTATTTATATTATAGAACTATTTCCTTCTACTTGTTTGCCCTCAATTATCCCCGTGACCACCAGCTTCTCTAGACTTTTGTTATTAGTAATATTATTAATAAAATAAATACGTTACTTGTGTAATGTTTTGTTATACAATAATAAATCTGCTTTACAGAAGTCTACGTCCGATTGAACTTGCAGACCATCACCAGTTAAGGCTGTTCTTGCTGGAGTACAACAGTTTTCTCTTGCTCGTCGTCTCTCAGCTGTCCCCGCGATCACCAGCTTCTTCAGACTTTCGTCATTTTTTCTAGCATTTTCTTTAATTTTTTCGTCTTTTTTTGCGTGTTGTCGAAAGTCTTTCTCCAATTCTTGGATGACAGAAACGTAAGTGCGCCTTGCGGTGCATGGGATACGAAGCATCCGCCTCCATAATCAAACGATGCAATATCTTACTTTTATAACTGTGCAGCCCTGAATTTTGGCATTTTACCAACGTCCAAGAGAGGAGACTTCTCAGTTTTGAGTGATCCCTAAGGAGGATGATGGGTGTCAAATGGTACGTTCACATGACGAATAAGAAGGTTCATCTTCGAACGCAGTAGCAATCAATACTCACATTACCACAATAATGGTGAAGAGCTGGGGGTGGTTGGATCACGTGGTTGGATCACGTGGTTGGATCACGTATTGAGTATACCACCTAGTAACTAGTTAAAAGTTGCCTTGTTTTATTTTTCACAAGAGACTAGACGAATCTGGTACTCATCCTACAATGGTGTTATTACAGGGAAATTTGTAGTTTCTGTCTCACGTGGGAGACCGTGGAATGCCGAGTTGTGTACCGGCCGATAGAGTGATAATAACGGTGATTATTTATTAATTTTTTAACTAGAATTAAAAAATAGTCTTTAATTTTCTTTATTAAAATTACCTTATTATACTCGGATACTGTATTTATAAAACATGGTCATATTTGAATGGTCCATACCCTATTTTAAATTCGATGATAAAATAAATTATAAAGGATTTAAAATGAAAAGTCTTATGAAAAGACGATTATTCCTTTAATCCACTCTCTTCCATTATCCTTAATTTGGTGCGACCGTTGAATGTCTTAATTAAAATATTTGCGTGGCAGGAAGTGCAAAATAAAAAAAGGAAATATTTTCAATACCTGAAGTGGGCTATACGAGTACTAAAAATATCACGCACATTATTTTTCTTAGTAAAAAGTCTTTTCACTTGTCTCAAAAATGTCAGGTATCAAAAATTTTAGGTATCAAAAATTTTACCAAATTTTTATATCTTGTCTTTTCAATTTTAAGCTAACTTTATTATAATTTTTCCCCCTTATTGTGTCTGATTTAATAGATTCCTTTGTTTAGTTAAGATGATGATACAACTATCAATTTTATGCTATAGTCGGTACTTTGAATGAAGTATTGACAGTATTTAGGTAACTGACGATTTCCGTGTCCTAGTCGGTAAGATGCTGGTATGACCCTGGGGTTCGAAGCTCATTCACTAAATGTGGCCGTACCATCTCTATATTCTATTCTTAAATCTACTTATAAATTCCGTCTCTAACAAACTGTTATCCTTGATTCAATAATTTCTTACACCATCAAATATTTCAATATAAAATATTCCACGCATTTCTACTGTATTAATTATATTCATATGCCCAGGCTAATTAATACTTCAAAATAAAGATTCATTGTGATAAAAATATTATTCTGAATATGTATTCATTAAACAAAAATGAAGTCATGTATTTTAATCAAACAATAAAACAATCGCTTTCTAAGTTCCATTCTGAGAAAATCACTAGCGATACAACAACGTGTTTCAATGTCCATTCCAACCGTCTTCATCACAATTGGCAACAATATTTATGGATCATAAATCTGGTAACGCTGAGTGCAAGGGAACCTTTGTCTATTGTCTGTTTGGAACGTGCAGTGTCAAAATACAGGCCGGGAGCCATAAAGTTTCTTTCAGCTAATCAGCAATCATCACAATATACCTCCCGCGAGCTTCTTTCGTCCTTGGACAGCTAGCATCCACCTTTATCTTAGCAAATCCCATGCAAATACACTGGTCATTTTTTTCTCTTAAATGTGTTGCTTCAGTAAATATTACAAATTAAATTTTCTAATAGTTTGTTTAAGATTTTTTTAACCTAGATCAGGGACACACAACCGTTTCCTTCCGTGCTCAAATTACATATTTAGGGATAGATGTTTTCTTGAACAGTATTTTCTTATATCCGTTGACATACGAGTGGGCACAGTTTTAAGTAATCATGTTTAAATTTATCAGTTAATTTAATTTATAGAAATTCGAAGGGGATTATTGAACTTTTTCACACAATTTGTCTTCAATAACACAACTGTGAATATTCAGGTACTTCGGCCATATTATCAGACGGGAAGATAAGGATACAATGAATAGACTGATGATCCAAAGGAAAAAGAAGGATTCCGATTAGGAAGCAGATCATCAATGCGATGGTCAGACCTAGTAAGGAATATAAGCAACGGTTCCCTCCAAGAGTATAGTAGATATGTACTCGTATTATTATTTTTGCAGTACGGGAAATTCAAAATTAAATCCAATGATCATGAAAATTGTTAAGACTGTGATACACGAACTTAATTTTCTACTTCAGATGTCCTTACAACTCATGTAGAGCTTTGGCTTCTTCGATTTTTTTTGTCCAAGCAACTTTCCTCCATCTCTCCTAGTCATCCAAGATCTTGCTACACTTTGTCTTAAAATCTCTATCATAGTCTGCAGAGTAGCCTTCTTCCATGTCACTGGACTTGTGAAACATTGTCCAATAATAAGAGACGCTGAAGATCGGGGGATATAAAAAATAGTCCTGTCAAGGCTAATTATAAAAAATAATATATATGTTATGTACGTATATACCATCACATCATTTCCCTATCAGGGTAGGCAGAGAAGACAAGGAATCAGATTTTCCTATCTCGATAAGCATATTTCGCCTCTTTCCCATTCATACACCTTCTCGTACAACTCCTACGATTTCTCTGACTTTCTACTTTTCCTTCTTTTAAAATATCATTCACTTGATTCAACCATAGTGAAAAATATCATTACGCTTATTATTCAAAACTCTTCTGTCCTTATACACCATGGCTTAGGCATTGACTTAATGAGTGATCTTCGGACAACCTCCCTCCATCCTGAACGGTTCTGAGTCAGTCTGTGGGTAATCAGGAAGCGAGTGATGGTCAAACTCTTTTTGAGATTAACGTATCCAGTGAGTGCTTTTCCACGCAACGTAGTTTCTTGACATAACCTATCATAACTTGTTTCACGTTATTTAAAACTTTTCTCTTTATATCATAATTTACATACAATTTTTCTAATACATTATCAAGATTTATGTGTTCAGTACATCCACAACTAACTAGCTTTGAGTGTCCTTGAGGAGAGTTTTTTCTCAAAACGGCGCTATATAAATAGGATTTTATTATTATACGAGAGAAATATAAATCGTACTCTTGGCGAAATACCTTTAGCCTGACAAATATTGGTTGAAACAAACTAGTAAAAATCATTTAAGACGCAGGGCGAATACAAATTATGTAAATAATTCATTTATCAATAGAAGTTCTTCTTGAATACTCTTCCGTTCAATAAGGAATTAGTTGTGTTGGACTTATTTAGGATTTCAATTACTGTATTAAATTAAAAAGAGGATTAAATGAGTATTTCGCTACACATTGATAAACCGTGGTGGCGAACAATACACCCTAGTTACTCTTAAATATTTTCTTTTCTTTTATTCCTCTGCCCAAGAATGTTTCTATATCTTTTTTATCTGTATCTCGATTAACAACGTTTTTTATTGATTCACGTCTGTGTTTTTTTTATAGAATCTTCTATGAAAACTTCACTGATCTACATCTGGTTACGTATTATATTTTTCAATGTAATTAGGCTTAACCTGTATTGAAAAAAAAAATAAAAAAAACCTACTCAATTTTTTTTTTATTATTTATTTATTTACACATGACAAGAAATATATGATACATAATTTGCGAAAAAACAACTGGTTATTTAATTTGGACACACAATTTTAATGGATCTGGGTTTGTTGCCTTTCATTTGTCGTGTCCCCAGTAAACTAGGTTTTTGCCTGTATCTCACTGAGGACAATAACATAGTATGTTTGTGTTCTGATAAACCATAAAAAAACCATGAGTATAATTTTAACTAATAATTAAATAAGCAGTTTTTTTATGAAATCAATATATGTTGTTTGATTTTTAACATATTTATAATTTCCACTTAAATGTGCAAATCTCAGTCTGGTTGCGTACCAATTATCTATAAAAGCAATGCTTCTCAATCAGAATTATACAGAAATTTTAGATTGGCTTGGATTAGTCTGATGGTGTATTGAGTTGATTACAATAAACATAATTTTTCACTAACACATTGACTTACGTGAAGTGTCCATTATCAGCTTCTCATTAGGCGGGGTAACTATTATCAGCTTCTCATTAGACAGGGTAACTATTATCATTCTTCTATTTCTGTGTATATTTATTTCTATGATTGTCTTTAATATTCTTGAATTTTCATATTTTATAATCCACATACATTTTGACATTCTATTCCATAATTGGTTTTTTTTATTATTATTTTGTGTATATTTAAATGTTTTCTGCTTTGACATACTTAAATTTTAACACGTATTTTTTTTGTCTTTGGCAATTCTTTATTATCTTATTATCAATATTTTTATAAGTCGTTTATTCTTTGTGTCTTACTTTTATGTTACGAAGGTTTTTTCCACTAACTGAATTTCGTTTGTTTATTTAATAATTGAATTAAAAAATAATTACATACTCGTATATATTAATTTTAAATAATTAAAAAATATCTACTGTAAAGAATCCGAGAACTTTTTATTTCTTTTTTTTGTTATATACTAGGGCCGCAAATAATTCTCAAAACCACTTTCCTAATATATTTATATTAAAAATATTGTTTTCTAAGGATTTTTTTGCCTATAATTGTTAATAATTCGTTATTAATACAATTATATATATTCACGAAAAATATTACAGGCGAACAATCCAAATTTTGTGTAGGTATTTATAATTTATTTTTCGATATAAAACTTTTTCTTATTTTTAGTAAAAAAGTTACTTAACAAGCTCATGACTTTACTAACCTTGGAAATATAGGGTCCGACTGATTTTTGCGATGTTTTTACTTAGATTTTGAGCCTTAGTAATCTAACTTAAACATAATTAACTTGAGATCAAAACCTTTCTGCAAGTGTAACCTTATTTTTTTATGCTTGAACTGAAAACCATTACATTTTCCAAGTAAACTTTAAAACGCTTATTATTATAGAACATAATATAATCCTCCTTATTAACGAGTTATCGATCATCTGATTTTTATTACATTTTGTATTATGGAAAATGTATTCGTGTTGTGTAGGATACTTCTTTATTAGCAAATGAGTAAAACGCTATTATCTTGAAAAAAAAATACATTCCTTGCTTTCTTTTCATCGATAAACCCATTGTTGAAAATTTTGAAATATTTACACAATAAGTTGACTTTAAAGCATTTAAATTATCCTGTATCTAGCTACCAGGGTGTCCTGGTTCTGCCCCACAGGATAAGTAATAAACGAATAATGAAGTTCCTTGAAGTGTAGAAAATTTCTTCCAAAAGTTTTACGAGGGGCAATAATGTGTATCGCGTGCTGTATGCTCGTACTTGTTCACTGTTTGGTTAGACAGTTTTTGTTTCAAATACCATACGGGTGCTCGATTGTTTTAAAATGTGAAACCGAACTATAAAAGGCAAAAAAATATTGGACAATAGTTTCAAGACAGTGGCAACGTGAAGGGAAATGCTGCCCTAACAAAAACATGTGAGCACTTTTAAGGGGACTCTAAAATAATATTAACAATTTGGTTCTGTTTATCTTATGCGTTAAATAAAAGTGAAAATTGTTGAAAAAGAATCTTAATTAAGTTAAAATACTATCTTTCTTTTGATATTTTTTTTATTCAAGATGATATCTAATCATCAACAATAAATGAACAATTTATATAACACACTCTTCTCAAGAGCGCTCTAACTCGGGTGTCGGTCTCACTATTATTGACAGATTAAAAATATTACGAAAAAAAGTTGAGCGGAAGGATAGGAAGCTGATGGCTGCAGCCATTAGATTACAAACTTCCCCGCATCTGCTTGTGCTTAGAAAAATAGATTTGAAGAAAAAAAACATTTATTTCTGTCATTATTGATCGGTTATTACTAGTATTTACATATTCTACTAATTTTGTTACTAAATTAGGGAGAATTTAAAAAAATGATTATGCTCATGTAAAATACTCAAAACAAAGTATCAATTTTTAAACATAAAAATATTTTTGCACTGTAAATTGATAAATAAAAAAATCGTCAACTCATTTTGAGGGCCCAAAACAGTATTGGTCCAATCCTGATGTGAACCATAAACAAAAACGTTATTGTTTAAGAGACATAGACAAATGTAAAATAAGTGTTTACTCGGATATTTAGATTGTATAAGGAAGCATTCAAGGTGCAGAATTCTGGCAAATGATTCCTACTGTGTTTTTATCACAATACATTCAATAATATTTCAGCGAACGTGCTCTCAATATGGTGACAATCTTCTTTGACATTTTCTCTTTTTGTTTCTGTATAATAAATAATTCACTAGATATTTCGGAATCTATTCCTTTACAATAGGCACACTTGTCAAATCAGAGAATAATACAGTTTTATTTTCGAAGAATCGCATTCATAATGAGACTAAATCAACATAAGTAAAACAAAGGATATTGTATATTTCACTTACGTAAGGAAAATAAAACCTTGAATATACAGTAACATTTCAAGTATCTGATACATAACTTGATTTACACGTATTCATAACTAATATTTTGAAAAATGACATAAGTAATATTTGCACGACTATTCCTTCACGAGTAACGACGACTTTTGTGGTCTAGTTGGTAGGACGTAGGTTTTTCTAACCGGAGGTTAAGGGTTTGATTCCCGTTAGTATCCCATTTATTTTTTTAAAAGATTTTGATCTAGTTTTCATTTATGACCTCTTAAGTATCTTTGGTAAATTGCTACACGGTAATGAACCGCTCCATTGTATTGCAGACAACATAAATATAATACAATACAATTTAGAATTATCAGTTCTGATATCTGGAGTGCTCAATACTTCAAATATATAAATGAAAAAAAAGTTATATTAATAAAAACAGAAGGAACTCTATGAGAAGACGTTTGAATGTGGAAGAGGCGAAATAAACATACCGTGATAGGAATGTTGGCCACTCTGTCTTCTCTGCCTATTATAATAAGGAAATGGTGTGATAATATGTATTTGAATGTATAATTGTTGATACGAGTATTCGTATTATGATGCGGTTGGAATTATGCATGTGATGGCTTGGGATTTAAGTGTGTGTATATTTATTTAGGTATTTATGTAATATGACATCCATGTAATGTGAATTATATTTATGTTCAATAAAAAATATTTTTTCGATCCTCATGGTTAAGTCGGTTAGCTCACGAACCAAGTGTCCCGGATTCGATTCCCGATGTTATCACATTTCTTTCCACTGTGATTCCGGGTGCTTTGCAGTAGCCTATTAGTAAGCCAATGCTATATTTGACACAGTGCTTTTGGGATAATAGTGATAGAGTGCAAAAAATACAAAACAGCGCTATATAAATCAGTGCAAATTTGAATACGTGGCCTCGTTTTCAGGCATTTTAATTTTGATATATTATGTCTATTAATTAAAAAAAATACACGTGCGACCCTCAAGCCTTTATCCAATACCGGTTTTGGCGGCACGCAGCCCAAAAAAGTTGGTCAGCCCTGATGTTAATAATATTTTGTTGTATTGTAGATTAACAAAAAATATTATAATTCTGTGGTTTGAGCACAAGCTCAAATTAAGGGCGCGTTGATTAGCCTTGCTCGCTGGTTATTATATTTCTTATTATACACATTTCTTATTATATACATTTTTTATTATACACTTTTCTTATTATGTTAAGCAATTAACACTGCGGAGTTTAAATACATTTTAATTTGTTTAGTCAACCACTGTTTATTCCACTTTGTACAACGGTATAACCCTGCCGGTTTCAAGGTTTTCACTTCATCATCAAAAAAAACTTCTGAGTCTTGTTTGTGCTCTTCTGATGATGAGGAGAAAATCTTGAAACCGGTATGGTTATACTGTTACGTAAAGTGAAATAAACAATGTTTGACTAAATAAATTACATTTCTTATTATTACTTGGTGATATACGAGTACATTTCTTCTTATTACATGGCGATTTCATGAAAAAAAAAACAGAATATTGAAAATGTTGTTAAAAAAGAGCATTTGTACAGTTTTCGACAAAAAATCTAGTCAATTAGTGGTGTGTGACTTTTATTTTCTGTGACTTCTCAGTGAGTTCAGGCAGATACTGCTACAACATCACAGTTGGTGTTTTTAAATAGATATCTTTGTCGTTCTACTACCTTGATCAAAAAGTTTAAGGAATTTATTCATAAATTGAAAATACAAGTTTATTCATCAAAATCGATATGGCCCCCTTCAAAGTACTCCCCATCGACTGCAACGCACTTACGCCAGCGCTTGATCCAATCCTCGAAACACCACTGGTACTCAATTTTCGGTATGTCCATCAGAGCCGTCTTCAATTTTTTCATGACATTTTTTCGGGTGCTGTAACGCGTTCCGCGAAGCGGTTTTTTAAGTCAGTTGAACAGGAAAAAGTCACAGGGAGCCAGATCAGGGGAATTCGAAGGCTGCTGGATAGTATTTGTGTTGTTTTTTTGTCAAAAACTCACGGATAACGATCGCATTATACGACGGTGCGTTATCGTGGTGCAAAATCCACGAGTTGTTTGCCCACAAATCCGGTCTTTTTTGGCGAATTGCTTCACGCAAATGTCTCATAATGCCCAAGTAATACTCTTTGTTGACTGTCTGTTTTTCTGGCAAGAATTTATGATGTACAACACCGTTGTAATTCATGAAAACCGTGAGCATCGCCTTCTTTTTTGACTGAAAACGACGTGGTTTTTTCGGACTCGGCTCATTCGGTGCACGCCATTCACTCGCTTGATGTCTGGATTGCGTGTAATACTCATAAATCCACGTCTCGTCTCCAGTGATGATCCGTTTGATAAATGTTGGGTTGGATTCGGCCTTTGAAATCATGTCTTTCGCGATTTCAACGCGGTCCTTTTTTTGCATGAAATTGAGGTCTTTCGGTACCAGTTTTGCAGCGACACGTCTGAGGCCAAAATCACTAACCAAACTGTCTTGAGCGGATCCATAAGCGATGTTCAAGTCCTCTGCCAGCTCTCTGATGGTCAATTTGCGGTTTTTGGCCAACATTTCTTTGATTTTATCGATGTTTTCATCGGTTTTCGACGTCGACGGCCTGCCACTGCGTTCGTCATCCTCGTTCGTGCCACCGAAAAACGTTTGATCTCGAAAGAATATCGTTGCCGAAACACTTCTCCAACATTTCCAAGGTCTACAGACCGTTAAATCTGTTTTTCACACAAAATTTAATGCAAACTCATTGATGCCATTTTCAAACTTGTAAAAAATCGAAAATACGCACAAAGGTAGATGTACTCAGTACAGCGTAACTTTTACAAATGTCAAGCTATGACGCTGAAATTTAGAGGGAAGTGTCAATGATAGATGTGGTAACCTAGCAAAAAAAAAAAAGAATTCCAATCGGGTGACTGACAACGCCACACGGTGGCCGGTCCTAAAACTTTTTGATCAAGGTATTGTAGTATTCTTCAAGCTATAGTAGCTAAATTTAATGTTATTTGATATTTATTATTTAAAGTTATTTATAGTTAAGGCATCAATACTGTGGAGGTTGAAAGACATTGTATTTTTTTTAGTCAATCACTGTTTATTCCACTTTATACAACGGTATAACCTTACCTTACCGGTTTCAAGGTTTTGACCTCATCATTAGGGGAGCAAAAACAAGACTTGTCGTATTGGACTCCTCAGCTTTTAAGATAGTGTATGAAACAATATTTGAGAATAAAATCTGTAAAAAATAAAAAATAAATATCTAGGAAAATAGGGATTAGGGTGGGAATTGTAAGGGAGTTAAGAAAGTGGATTTTTTTTTAGATAAATAATGCTAATCTTTACTTTATTCTTAAATATTGGTGAAAATGTGGGCCCTCTGATTTAACCAGGATCCTCCCAAAGACGAGCTAAGCGAATCGTAAAAAAAACGATAGGTATGTAGAATTTGATATGATAATATATATACTCGTATTTTCGATTATACAGATATCAAGTGAGCAACGTATTAATATTTCATGATAATTTTTTCCCTTCAAACGAAATGCTTCGCATATTTTGGTGAAATACCTTTACAGTTGGTAGTGACTGTCAGCAGGTGGCAATAGTGCTGCCACCGATCCATCATTCTCGGTGATCAGCTCTGACACGGTTTGTTGGTCTTTGTTTTTTAAGTCTCCTTTCATGTTTGTTTAGAATGTTTAAATGTTTAATAATATTAATAAATGGACAACATTTTAGAGGATGAGGTAAAAAACAGCGATCACCTTCTTATATGTTATGAATAATTTTATTTTTTTGCTCGTGAAATAAGTAGCAACTAACTGATCGTAGGGAGTTTTTTAAGAAAGTCCCTAGAATTATGAGGGAACGGTGTGTAGCGATAGAAAACAAAGCCAATGGGCCACTAAAACATATATACTTGAACCGAGCAGTATCAAAATTTGCTAAGATGATAGTCCACATCAGTATTTTAGAACCAACTTTGACGTATATAAGTGAAACGTGGACTTGGAAGAGTGATAGAAAGAAGCCAAATAAATGTCGTAGAAACTTGTGCATTGAGAAGAATACATGGAGTAACAATGCATATTATAATACATAATTAAGTGAGTAGGAAATGTGAACTGAACTTAAGGCCGATGTGTTAAGTAAGATGAAGAATAGCACTCTGAGATTGTTTGAGCATGTACCCATAGAAAGAATGAATGAAGAGAGAAAACCAAGCAAATTTATAGGAACCCTTAAAAAATCCGAATTGGTGATATGTACTCGTATGTATGTATTGAAGCGCTTCGTTAGGAGACAAAATTGTCTTCAGCCCAATTAATCTAGTATTTGGGCTTAGAACCACTCGGGCTCGGAGCTCGCGGCTCATCATCACACGTGTAAGCAACGCACATGAAGAGGTAACAACACTTGCATACGTCTAGCGTTCTTCTAGTAACAATAATCCCATATGATTATTGTTGCCAGAAAAACTCATTTACCAAACTAGGACCCATTTTTTTTGGGATACCATCGGGAATCGAACCCGAAACTCCCGGATGGAAGTCTAGCATCTTACTAACTAGGCCACGTAGGTTATTTTGTTTTGTGAAATGTATTTCTATCAGATGTGAACGTTTTTTCCATGTTATTTTATTCTCCTCATTAATAGTATTGTACAATAAAAAAAGACTGAAAAAAATCTTAATTTGAAGTCAATAATGTTAACGTGTATCATTTTCTTTATTCTTTTGCCAGACTAGAACCATTACTATTTTTTTGCCGTCCTGGATATAAGTCAAGTGTTTTGCCCACTAAGCCACGCAGATCGTCCTTATAAAATAGCTGCACTCAGGGCCTTATGTGAGAACAGAAACTTTTACATTGTATGATCTCGTATAAAATATTTTAAACATAAACAGCAGACCCGAGATGAGATCGAGTTGTTGTGCATTAAAACGTCTCACATTGATTCGCTTGTGGATCTTCCTCGACAGCAAATCATTTGTTAACGTTCATAATTATTGTCTACACACAATTTTACTACCTTGAACCTATTTAAGTGGTAAAATTATTAAAGTTAAAATTAAATAATAAATTATATTGTTATGTTTCTGATTGGTTTATACGACTATCAGTTACAATAATTAATGACAGCTTTAAATGGTAAGCAATAAAAATACCAATATACCCATTAATTATAAATCCTATAAGACCAACCACTGAGAGCCCAAGTTTGTTGAATACTCCATACAATATTGACATCTGCAATGTTACCGTTTGGATAAGTAGTTCTTTTTTATATTGTTTGTTTGAAATGACGTCATTCTTGACGTTTTTGACACCCAACAGTGCTATGCAACTAATTGCTTTGCAATATTTTTGTAACAATGATTAAAGACCTTCGGTTATAATGCGACCACATATAACTACTATTCGTTTCGTTAAGTTGTTTGTATGCCCTTGTCAATCATTTTGAATGATCTTAATTTTTCCTCTGTACTATTGTCTCAAATAGCGGAGTTAATGAATCTTTGAACAAGTGATTCTTACAAACGGAAAAAAAAAAAAATTAAATAAACAAAATAGCAAATGGCAAGAATACGATAAAAACAACACAATTGGTTATATACACAATTGACATAAGAAAAAATGTTTTAAGTAAGAAAACTATACGATGATCTCGGTGACTTTGTTGATAAGACGCATGTCTTTCTAGTCCAGGAGTTGTGGGTTCGATTCCCGCTGGTACCCACATGTTCTTAAAAAAATATAGTCTGGTTTTCATTTAAAGGTTGTTTAACACTTTTCTGGTTGGTTGAAAGAGATCGTGGCATGGTAATACTTGTAAGCTCGCCAGGTTGTACTGTATACAAGGCAAGTGTAATATAATAATAAAATATATATTTTGGTTTATTTTCTCCTGACACAGCTACCCACCCCACTGCCGGATGTAGACTTTTCTTCTAACACAGCTACCCACCCCACTGCCGGATGCAGACTTTTCTTCTGACACAGCTACCCACCCCACTGCTGGATGCAGACTTTTTTATACCTCTCCATCACATTCTAGCATAGGCCTCAAGCTGCTATTTGGATTCCATCATACTTCATGCACTAAGTATTTTGCCGGTTTTCTAACTGATTTTCTGGACTCCAGTTTAACAACTTTCTGGACCATTGTCGTCACTTCTCCATTTCAGTTCTGAAAATAATGTGATCTTGTAGGCTTATACTCTATCCCAGCCCGGACGAAATTGGGGCTCTGGCCATACACGGATCTCCTCGTTTTTCAATGTCGCTCGCAAAATATTACTATTTTTTTAACATTAACATTTTGTTGTGTTTGTATAATTATGCATTTAGCCTAAGTCTACCGAAAAATCGTATTGTTTAGCCCCGAGTCGCATTATATCCATAAAAACATGACTTGTGTAGCCGTGTGTAATACACAGCCGTCTAAACTGCCACAAATTTGTATATACATAATCCCTACACTCCAATACACTATCACTCGAACTCTCGTGTTCAGATATTTTATTTTTATTTAGGATATATAATTTTTCTTTTTTTTATGATAATAAACTACCTCTATAAAAATTGTGTTTTGTTTGGCGGCCCGTTCTTATATGTATTAAAATACTCAATCCCTTCAGCTAAAATATTTGCCCAGACCTATTTTAATCATTACATACTTGACGTACAACAAATACTGAAAAATAATTAATAGAATCCCAAATATAAAACGTTGTTTAGAACAAAAGTGATATACTCGTACATGTTTTTTTTTAATAGGTAATAATAAATTGTGATCAAATATTAAACGTGTTATTTTTTCATACACTCGGACTTCATTGTTGCTGCAACCTTTATAGTATATGTAAGTTTACCTTTTGCTCGTGTACAATATAACTTGTAAAAATCGTTAATTTGTTGTGGAATTCATATAAAATTTAATTGATATACCATATAGTTTCTCGTAATTAAGGTTTATTTCTTCAGACAATATTTGTTATTATGTGAAAAACCCAATAACACACAGAAAAAACGCTTTATTAATGTCAATATTTAGATCTTTATTTGTTTGTTAACTCTTATTTGTTTGACATCAGAAATAAATCTTCCAACTGCGTCCGAGTACTTCTACAAATCTTTGAAATCCCCATTTACAAATTCATCCTGTTTTCTATCATCAAGAATTCAATACAAAATTCTTGGACTACCAGTTAGTTTCAGATTTAACCGTCCTATGATTGATAGATGCCCCCTTTCGTGTCAACTTCTGTTCACCTTTCTGTTCATTCCAGGAACGTCTCTCCAACAACATTTACAAACCTTGGAATCACAATTTACAAATTTCTCTTGTTTTCCATCGTAAGGTGATAAACGCTCTTCTCTTGGACTACCAATATGTTTTGGTCCGACCTCCCGAGGCGACGAAGGCTCTGATGTTTTGTTTGGATACACAGCGTCGTTTAACAAGAGTTTACAGCAATAAAAGTCGAGTTATTTATGATACCTTCTATTGACGAGTCGTAATTATTTTTAAAAATATAAACATTTTAAAACCAAGGAAGTGACTTCCTGCTGGCCATATTGGGACCACAAGAGGTCGTTTCTTGTACAATTTGAACGATTGATACATTGTATACCATATACTCGTACTAACTTCTTGTAAAGGCCGTGAGTATCATTAGTGCTTATTTGTTTAGTCACTAACGTCGAGAAATAATCTTTATAAGAAATAGTTGATTAAGCCGTATTTTTTACAAGTTGGGTATTTTTTAAGAAAAAAATAATCATCACCTTTTGCCTATTGAAGTAGGCAAAGATTTTCACTTAATTATTTATAAAATTCATATATTTATTAGTACCTAATAATATATATGTTAGTACCTTATCGTATATGTATGTATTTGTTAGTACCAGCTAAGACGATAGTCCAAAATAGTATTTTGATCCCAAAAAAGTATTTGATGTATGGGAGTGAAACGTGGACGTGGAAAAAGACTGATAGGCGCCAAATAAATGCTGTAGAAATGCGCATATTGAGAAGAATACACGGAGTAACAGGATGTAATAATGAGGGATGAATCTGAACGCAAGACTGATGTGTTAGGTAAGATGAAGAAGAGTACGTTGAGATGATTTGGGCATGTCGAACAAATGAATGAAGAAAGACTAACAAATCAGATATATACAAATGTGTAGTGCAAATATGAGTGGAAGGCGTTTGAGAGGAAGACCAATGAAATTATGGTTGGATCCAGTGAATGATATTCTAAAAGAAGGAAACATAGATATGAGTGGAAGGCGTTTGAGAGGAAGACCAATGAAATTATGGTTGGATCCAGTGAATGATATTCTAAAATAAGGAAACATAGATATGAGTGGAAGGCGTTTGAGAGGAAGACCAATGAAATTATGGTTGGATCCAGTGAATTATATTCTAAAAGAAGGAAACATAGATAATTAGAGAAATCGTAAAACTTGTATTAGAAGATGTACGGATGTAGAGGCTAAGGATGTGTATCGAAATAGGAAAGCATGCCGCTCTGTCATCTTTGTCAACCTCTACAGGGATATGGCGTGATGGTATATAATATATATGTAACTAATCGTAGAATTGGAATTCGTTACTCGGATTCTTATCCTAGAGGATACGATTCTTATATGAGGGTACAAATCATGAAGGTTGAACATATGCAGTCATCAAATAAACATTACATTAAGTATTTTAGTTCAATTTTGTTGTAAACGGTAATACTTGGTGGGCTTTTCACATTTTTTTTTCAAACTAATTAGGAAGACGTAAAACAGCCTGAATTGTAGACCCCATACCGTCTTTTAACCCGGAATTCGCAGGTTTGATTCCCATTGGTACCCTGTTTTATTTAAAGATTCTGTTATATCCTTATTATTAGGTTTCTTTGTAGCTAATCTCTTGGGAAGTTTTCTGCGGTTTTAATGCCATTTTTGTTAACAATGCAGATGCGGAAAAGTACCTTATCTAATGGCCGCAGTTACTACCTTCCTAACCTTACTAATACGTAATATTTTTAATCTAACATATCAAATTGATTCAAATCCCGAATTAGAGCGCTCTTAAGAAGACCCTCTTCTCAGAACGGCGCTATATTAATTACCTTATCTAATGGCCGCAGTCACTACCTTCCTAACCTTACTAATACGAAATATTTTTAATCTAACATATCAATAATAATTTATTCAAATCCCGAACTAGAGCGCTCTTAAGAAGACCCTCTTCTCAGAACGACGCTATATTAATTACCTTATCTAATGGCCGCAGTCACTACCTTCCTAACCTTACTAATACGAAATATTTTTAATCTAACATATCAATAATAATTTATTCAAATCCCGAACTAGAGCGCTCTTAAGAAGACCCTCTTCTCAGAACGGCGCTATATTAATTACTATTTGAAAGAAATTATCACATGACATAAACGGGTCAGGTTGCATTGAATACAAAAATACTATAGTTTAGTTAATATACAGTAATAAAATGGAAACCAGACTACGACACTATTTTGTTATCTTCATCGAACCCGAAACTTTCAGATGGGAGACAAGCGTTTAAACACTAGACCATGAAGATCGTTTTTTTATACAGGTGTTTGTTTATTTTACTAGTGTTATTACTTTACCAGCTTTTTTATTCTTGTCTGTCTGTTATTATTCTTTAATTAAATTGTTTTTCTACATATCTGCTTTGGTTCTCAGAAATAAATATAAATTTATAATGAGTTAAATATAAATCATTTGAAGACTTATAAAATATTTTCAGCGTATTTAAATATTCGTTAAGAAAATACGTGTATTTGTAGACACGGATCATAGATCCTTAATTAGATTTATTACGTTGTAAATTCATCATTACGCAAAAAAAAAAACATAAAATCCCAAGATCCACACGAATCTCTCACAGATGTGAACGTTTTTCAACATATACACCACAAAAATATTTTCTTTTAGTTGTCCGTGTTATTACGAAACTGTTAGAAGACAAAGCAAAAAATATTGTGTGTGTCATTTCTTTAGAAATACATTTAAAATGTCGAGGGGAGCAATAAAGCTATAAAAGAAAAAAATATGGAAACCCTCAGTCCGAGACGGAGCTAACCCACGAAAAGAATAAACCAAATATATGACCGCAATAAACCACTAAAACTTTGTGAAAGGCAAACCATACAAACACATTAAAATAAAGCGATTATATTTAATAAGTAAAAATGTAAACATACTGTAAATGTTAATTTATGATTCTTTCAGACCAGATCACTAAAGATACATCGTAGCAAATAGCTAACATAACTTTTCCTCGTCTTAGTTATTATAGCTACAGCATCCAGGTGGTCAGATTTGAGCCATAAATTCTTACCGGAGATCGAACTCGTGTAATACATAAATATTTTATCTGTTAAGAAGTACTCTTGTAATTATTTATAATATGGAAAAGTTTACATGCAATGATATTAGATATCCATGTATTCTTACTGTTGGTGTGATACGAGTAGTACACGGTTTCGTAGTATCTAGGTGTTGTATAACGCTTTCGTTGTATACAGTACAATCTATAATACTTACTTCTAAGTATATGTAATGTCTTCCAATCGATCAGAAATATGTCAATGAGATCAAACAAGGCAGAAGAAAACTCGTCTTCTTTTGTAAAATGATTTAATTTGATATTGGTCATCTTGAGGCCAGTTAAATTTATCATGAAGTGTTTCAAAATGGAAGAACATGTAAAAATCATACAAACCTTTGACAAAAAATCGGGTTTTATTGTAAATAGGATTCGTAAACTTCGTGTTATTTTTGGTTGTAATCATGTGCCAAGTGGCATAGCAATTCGTAACCTAATCAGTAAATTCGATGCGTCCGGTTCAGTTCTTGATACAAAGATGACAATGCGTGACTGAAGTGTTCGTTCAAACGAAAAATCGTAAATGAAAATGTCGCCGAAACTCCAAGATTCTCAATTCGTCACAGTTTGCAGCAATTGAGCATTTCCAGAAGTTCCATGCAACGAATTTTAATCAAAGATCTTGGTCTATACGTATACAAAATTTAGTTGACTTAAGAACTTAAGCCTGCAGACAATAGGTCCCGCCGTGTGTTTGCGGATTGGATCTTAGAGCACATTGCAGATAATACTAATTTTTACAAAAAAATCGTCTTCCGCGACGAAGCTCATTTTCACCTCTGTGAATATGCCAATAAGAAAAATTGCCATGTTTATAGAAGTAAAAACCCTTGAGTGTATAAGGAAAAACCAATAGATCCGCGTTGAGTTACAGTTAGGTATAGTTTTACAGTTACAGTATGGTATATAATATATAAATTTAGGTGTCATTGATCCGTCCTGTTTTGAAAACTAGGATGGCAAAATAGTAAGTAACTCTCAATGACAAAATATTATAATAACAGTCAATGGCAAAGCCGAAAGTAACCAAGCTTCTTTTAATATTTGACCAAACACCGATTTATCAATGGGCTTTCCTGGATAAGTTCCAACAAATTTTCGTCAAGGTTCATTGAAGTATGTCTTCAGCAGCTTAAAGAAAGCTACATCCAGCGGTTGGAGCTTGTGTGTTGTATGAGGCGATAGGCAAATTATATGAATATTGTTTTGAAAAACCTTTCCAAAGTCAGTGGATCAGAACAGTGAGATCCATGACCATCCAAGATAAGTATCACATCACCCAGTGGGTTAAGACTAATGAAATTATCAATTAATAAAGAAAATTGTTCCCACTTCATGTAGCCACTTTCTGACAGCACAACTTTGGTACCAGGAGGCATTCCAACGTCAAACTCTGGTTTGAATCTTTTACCTTTCATAATAACAAATGGTGGCAAAATGTTACCAGGAGCTGAACCACAAACCATTATTGAAATTGTTTCTCCCTTTTCTTTTGTGGTCTCTCCTTGACACATTACATCCACGTCGGGAGACAACTTTCTTGGGTTCATAAATCAACTGTAAGCCCGACTCATCACAATTGAATATTTTTGAAAGTTGATCCAATAAATTCAGTGAAATCATGAGGTCTTCTAAAGTTTTATAAAAAGTATCAACCTGTTCTCGGTTAAGACCTTTAGCTCGAGCATAAGACAACTGCTAAACAATGCGTGTGCTCAATATTGGATGTCTTGATAAAAATTCTCTTACCCATTCTGTTCCTGATGTCTGTATTGAAATATTAAATTAGTGCCTTATTCCATTTGCAAATACAAAGTGATAAGCAAGATTTTGCAAGTCTCGGAGCGTCAACCCAAAGCCAATACTATCTAATTTAAAAAGATATTTTACAAGATCTGATTCCGTTTCTGCAGATAAAACGGTATGCTGACCGAATTTCTTCATATTCTCATATTTTTCAATTCGTTGCCTCAAAGTATTAAGTGGTACCAGATACAGGTTTGTTGCAGAACTTAGGGGCATCTTATCTTTTTTTACTGCATTTATTGCTTGTTTCATATCGTCATCATTCCAAGTACATCTATCCGTGGTTCTTGGTCGGTTTCGTGCCATTATTCTGTATAGAAATGATAAAAACTGCTATTAATAGTTCATGTCCGTTTGCCCCCAAACGAAATGTCCGTCAGCCCCGTAAACGCTAAAAATATAAAAGTTGTTATAAATCACAATCAGAGATGTCGCCACAAATAACGAATCATATGGAAGAATGCCGGAGGAATACATAATAATAACTGTCAATGGCAAACGCTATCGCAAAATGCTGACAAACTTTTTAACTCCAATTTTAGGATATGTTCTCTCAGTAAAATGACACTACGTGCCACGTGATAAGATAACAATGGCTTTATTGACAAAATTTCCTTACCATGTAATTTCCTGAATTTGAGCCACCAATTGGGCGGCGAGGCGAAGTCGTGCGATTTATGCTTTTAGACTTTTTTTGAAGTTTTGTAAAAGCCATTTTGTTCGCGAACAATACGCAGTCGGTCGATGAGCTAAATAACAACATGATTTATTGATGGAATGGTGCGAAAATGTAATCAAAAATTTTGCCAAAAAGAAAATAAGTCATCTGCAGAGACAACCCAGGGGGACATTGGGAGGTATGTTATTTTGAACATAATTCTCATGTGTTCATTTTACGTTGAAATTAATAAACTGGCAAAATTAGAGTTTTCTTCAAAATACAAAACACCAACCTTCTTAGCCTTGTTGGTGAGATGCTTGTCTCCCAGCTCAGAGCTTGCGAAATCAATTCTCATTTCAGCCCAGGTTTAAAAAGGATTCCAGTTTGGTTTTTACTCAAGGCCTTTCACATTTTTCCGATTGATTGGAAGAGATTGTTACAAGGCAATAAACCCGCTATGTTGTACTGTATACTCTCGTACAATAAAATTGTAATACAAATATAATACACCAATTTAAAAATGAGACACTTTTACATTACTATCAAGAAACCCTCCACCATGTCCAAATCGAATAATTAACAGCGAGTCCGTACAAAGTGTTAACCAATATGTGGAATATGGATAAACGAAAAATAGGCTCTTTCTCAAGAAACACAATAAAGGTGAAGATAAAGATTGCGAAAATCCCTCTCAAGCCTCTTTTTAGTGATCGACTTACTTAGAATTAAGAATACACGTGGTTCGCTGTTACATCTTGTAAACTCTTCTCTATGGAATAGAGACGTGGAAACTAAAACAGGGAATCGAGGACGTGAAGAATCGAAACGAAACCAGGGAATTCCCTGGATATACCATATTACAAATGTGGAGATACTTGCGCGTAGGTATAAGGACCGAAAACTGTGATGGTTTGCAAGTTGTAGTGTCTTTGTAACAAGAGGGATACAAGACACATTATGTTATAACACAACTCGACTCATTCAGGGAAAAATAAATGGCAAACGAATCAGAGAAAGATGTCGTACCTCATGTCTTCAAAACTTTCGAGAATGGTTTGGATGCAGTTCTACTATGTTGTTCCGGGTTGTAGTGAACAGGAAAATAATTGATATAATGGTCGTCAACTTTCAATAGGAGACGGCACCTTGAGAAGAAGTATGAACGTTGACGACACCATTATAATTTCGTTATTTTTATATCGGAGCTTCTGTGTCAGCTATCTCACTGTAAAATTACGAGTATATTCTATTAAACTTTCGTTGTATACAGTACAACCTAGCGAATTTTACTTTGTCAAAATATCTGCCAACCGACTAGAAATATGTTAAGGGATCTTCTTTTAAATCAATTCGGTACTGGGTTAGAAGAGAAGCGTCTTATCAACAAGGTCATGTAGGTCATCATTTATAATGCGAGACTATGCATGCCGAGGTATATGCGCGTGACAGAAGCGAAAGATGTGTGCTAGCATTAAATTATGTGGAGATCTGTTATATCTGCCTATTACAATAGTGAAATGGTTTAATAATGATGATGATGTTTTATATATTCGGGAAATGTTACTTTTTAAATATAACCCACCTTAAACTCTATTACCTGTCGCTAATATTCTTTCAATATCGCACTTGGCACGGTCATCCGATGTGATCATGCTTCCAAGATATAAAATTTCCTCAACTTGCTATTATAATACGTGAAAAAATAAATTGATGTCAAGAATAATCAGGGTGATTACTCTTTTAGAATTTTTGATTAAAAAATCGTTATCTCCTTGCGTGAAATATAAAAATATTTATTGTTTTCTGTACGAAGATTCGGATATAAATTAGTTTTCACATAAAATGTAGGCGAATGATAAACTACCAACATTTTGACTGTGCAACCACGCCTCGATAATGGAACCCTCTAATTACTGTTTCCTCTTTTATAAAAAACTTACCCATATTTTAACGTCTTCATGTAAATTAAAAAAACTTCCGTACTATTATGTATTGCACTCTTATTAATAAAATGATTTAGTATGCTTTTGAATTTAGTATTAAACTTGTGTTTAAGTATGAGAGGAAAATGTTGATATGGAGTACAAGTGTGGTTGTTTTATGTATCCTCAATCATTTTATGTTTAAAGGATTTCATAAGATATGTTACTTTATATATGTTTATTTAGATCCGTAACATATCATTTGAGCTTTAGGAATAAGATATCTTGCAAAGAATGTTGAAATATTAATATAAAATGTGGATTAAGCAATACACTTAAATGTAAATCAAGCGAAATCCTAAAATGTCGACCAAGCGAAAAACCTAAGATTAAAAACCTGAAATGTGGACTAAGTAAAAACCTGAAATGTGGACTAAGTAAAAACCTGAAATGTGGACTAAGTAAAAACCTGAAATGTGGACTAAGTAAAATCCTGAAATGTGAACTAAGCAAAAACCTAAAATGAGTATTGAGCGAACACTAGAAATGTTAATCAAGTAAAATATTTAAATGTGGATCAAGCAAAATCCTAAAATGTGTGCCAAGCAAACACCTAAAATGTGGGCTAAGTAAAAAAACTTATAATGTGGACTAAGCAAAAACACTTTTTTTAATAAAATCTCAAACGATACTTAACATCTGTTGATTTGGATTCGTAAGACATAATTACAATTAAGTTTCAAGCTACATAATTAATAGTGTAATTTTGAAAGGGACATACATTTTACTTGTTTCTTTTAAAGTCACATTACTACTAGAGTATAGGTAATTTTGAAAGGTTTTATTTGTTTCTTTCTTTATTTGTTTCTTTCTATTCATAGAAATTTCATTTGTTTCTTTCTATTCACATTATTACTCGAGTATAGGTAATTTTGAAAGGTATATGTATTTTACTTATTTCTTTCCATTCACATTACTACTAGAGTATAGGTAATTTTGAAAGGTATATGTATTTTACTTATTTCTTTCCATTCACATTATTACTCGAGTATAGGTAATTTTGAAAGGTGTATGTATTTTACTTGTTGCTTTTCGAGTCACATTACTACTGGTGTAATTTTGAAAGGTATATGTATTTTACTTGTTTCTTTTCGAGTCACATTACTACTAGTATAATTTTTACACTAACATAGAGCAAAGCATTTTTATTTATGGTCAGAGTAAGCGAAAATGAAAGATCAGCATAGTCTACGAGTATAATATTTCAATTTACTTTATGCGTTTCATTCGTATGCATTATTCATATCGTGTGAATTTTTGAGAATTAGTTTGATGTTTCATCAAGGAAAAAAGTCAAAATTAATACTTATACGGTCAGTCATATGAGATTGTTTTTTAATCTATTATTTCAGTTAAATTATGCTTCATTTCCATAAATATATTTAAAAATGAAAGTACTTCTAAGAGTCTGTGGAGATGTACACGAGAGAACATGTTATACTTACTATTGTATTGTATTATACTTTCGTTGGATACATTACAACCTGGTAGGTGTATTGCCATATAACAATATCTTCAAACCAACCAAAAAGACTTTACAGAAGCAGCATCATCATCGCCATCATGCCTATCGAGGTAGGCAGAGAGAAAAGATTTCCTCTTCATTCTATCCTGACACACATATTTTATTTCTACCACATTCATATACCTCGCATACTCTCCTATTATTAACATTCTTTCCTTTTTCAGAATCAGATCCATTTGATGATGTGACGTTCTTCTAGATCACCAAAAACTACTCAAACCTTCTCTACTACTCATATAGATAATTTTTGTAAATCTTTCAGTATTCATTATTTTTACGTGGCCGAGTCATCTCAGTACTTATTTCTTCATCGTTAGTACTGCAACCTCTTTCGACCTTTTATTTTTCCTAGTTATCATTCTTTATTCTGTCATATACTCAAATTGTTATGCATACTCTCATATTATAAAGCTTTTACGATGTTCCTTTTTTCCCTTCTTACAGAGGCCGTAAGTGAAAACCGATGAGAATTTTTTTTCAATCGTTTATCAGCGGGCCCAGAATTTTTCTTACCAATCAGCCCACGAAAATTGTTTCGACTACAACGAAATGATCACAAACTAATCAGATCTTAAATTTCAAGTCCATTATCTGGCACCATCATCGAGAAAATGCAAACTCAGCAGAGACACATGACACGCATGTCAATTTATCAAATGTTCACCATCCCTAGAGCTGGAACATATTTTGCCCAAAGGCAATATGCCTATTTGAATCCCATGACATACAATGGGGTGCCGAATTCAATAAAAGCAAAAGGAGGCAAAAAATAGAGTCGATCTGAGTGGTTGTTATTGCGACGTAAGTTTGAATACCTACTTGGGCTTGCAGTAGGAATAACTTGTAGCAAAGGTTTATGTGAACTCTTGAGTGTAGTGTGTTTTTGAAAATTATGTGCGGCTTATTATGGGATGAACTTTTTGGTCTGTCTGGAGTGATGAAGTGTGAGGGGTTTTATTTGCGTGATACATACATATTTAATTGAGTGTTTGTCGAGTCGATGAGAGTATGCAATGGAATATTGCATAATCAAAATTGTGTTTTCACAAATTAAGTATTAATAAAATTTCTTATCATAAAGAGAGAGAGAGAGAGAGAGAGAGAGAGAGAGAGAGAGAGAGAGAGAGAGAGAAGATGGCTTTAATATAATTTACAAGTGGCACGCTTTTCTTTGATAAATATTATCACGAGAATATTTCTTTGATAAATATTGTCACAAGAGCATTTCTTTGATAAATATTGTCACAAGAGCATTTCTTTGATACATATTGTCACAAGAGCATTTTTTTTATAGATATTGTCACATGAACATTTCTTTGATAAATATTGTCACAAGAGCATTTCTTTGATAAATATTGTCACAAGAATATTTCTTTCATAAACATTGTCACAAGATATCTTTGATAAACATTGTCACATTTCTTTGATAAATATTGTCACAAGAACATTTCTTTGATAAATATTGTCACAAGAACATTTCTTTGATAAACATTGTCACACGAACATTTTTTTGATAAATATCGTCTCACGAACATTTTTTTCATAAATACGAGTATTGTCACAATAACATGTCTTTGATAAATATTGTCACAAGAACATTTCTTTAATAAATATTGTCACAAGAACATTTCTTTAATAAATAATGTCACAAGAACATTTCTTTGATAAATATTGTCACAAGAACATTTCTTTGATAAACATTGTCACAAGAACATTTATTTGATAAATATCGTCTCAAGAACATTTCTTTGATAAATACGAGTATTGTCACAAGAACATGTCTTTGATAAATATTGTCACAAGAATATTTATTTAATAAATATTGTCACAAGAACATTAATGGGCAGATAGCAATAGTTCTAATAGTAGGGTGCATAATTTTAATCAAGTCCATAAAAATGTAAATATTTATAAATACTAGTTACGCTGTGATGGAGACATTAACAAAAATAAATGTATGAGGGTATAATAAAAATGTTAAATTCTGGAAATAAACTTATTAGCCAATAGAAAATAATTATTCTTGAAATATCATTTAAGCTTAAATTAAATTAAATTAAAACACAAAAATATGTATATTTGAAACGGACAATATCAAAATCCACTAAAGTTATACTCTACAATAGTATTTTGGTGGCAACTTTGATTTATGGGAGTAAAATGTGGATATAGGGACTGAGAGGAGTCGAATAAATGCTGTAGATAAGTGTGTGGGTGTATTGAGACGTGTGTGTGTGTATTGCTGTAGATAAGTGTGTGTGTGTGTAAAATGTGGATATAGGGACTGAGAGGAGTCGAATAAATGCTGTAGATAAGTGTGTGTGTGTAATGAGACGAATACGTGACAGAATACGGAATGAATGCGAACTTAAGTAAAATGTGGATATAGTGACTGAGAGGAGTCGAATAAGTAAAATGTGGATATAGGGACTGAGAGGAGTAAATTAAGTAAAATGTGGATATTGGGACTGAGAGGAGTAAATTAAGTAAAATGTGGATATAGTGACTGAGAGGAGTCGAATAAGTAAAATGTGGATATAGGGACTGAGAGGAGTAAATTAAGTAAAATGTGGATATAGGGACTGAGAGGAGTCGAATAAATGCTGTAGATAAGTGTGTGTGTGTGTATTGAGACGAATACGTGACAGAATACGGAATGAATGCGAACTTAAGGCTGATTCAACATATAAGATGAAGAAGAGCACACAGAGATGGTTAGGGCATGGGGAACGAATGAATAAAGAAAGACTAATGAAACAAATATACAGTGTAAATGTGAGAAAAGGCATTTAAGAGGAAGACTGACGGAAGAATGGTTAGATCAAGGGAATATTCTGAAAGAAGGAATAAAAGTCAGAGACATCGTAGTTCTAAGGATATAGAGGAGGTTAAGGATGTGTATCGAAATAGGAAAGACTGGCGCACGTGCTTTTAGCGTACCCCGGCAGATAAATAGCGTGATGGAATGTATATTTTAATTATTTCATTGAAAATAAATTGAAAATTCTGTTTAATATTTTTTTTAAGATAACCATTAAGTATACGTGGATATATCGGGTCTGACCATAAAATCGTGCGTATTGATGTCATATTTATACTTCACTATGACTCATTTCATAGAACAATACACTTCCTAACAAATCGTATCCTGTTTTGAAATGTACCATACCTTTAAATGCTCAGTTTAACATTGATTTTTGTTAATTTTTTGTTGAATAAGTGCCCTTAGAAAAAGAGTATCGATAATCAGTACAAACGGCACGTTCTATACTTTGTATTTTTAAATGGTGAAAGTGCAAGTTCCGTAGCAGAAAAAAATAACAGTGTTCATAGTGAGAAGGGTATCAATGTAAGTACTGCCCAGAAATGGTATCAAAGATGGACAAATCAGTATTAATGATGAACCTCGGTTAGGGCGTCCTGTCAATTTTGACAAAGAGTCTTGTGGATTAAGAGCCAGAACTAACGGTGGGTCAGATTGTAGAAAGGCTTAATTGATCTCATAGAACATTATTTTGTCACCTTGAGGAGATATGAAAGGTATACAAGCTTGAATAGTTGATACCACACGAGCTATCGGAAGTCAATTGCCAGCAGCGAATAAATATTTATATTGTACTTCTCTCTTAACCCGCTTTGAATGCTAACTGTTTGTTGACCGAATTGTGACATGTGGTGAAAAGTAGATATTGTATCATAATATCGCAAGAAAAAGACGGTGGACAGATAAGGATAGGAAACCCTTACAAACAGCAAAGGAGGGAATGCATTCTAAAAATATACTTTTGTCTATTTGGTGGGATATGTACGGTGTCATCCACTTTGGGCTTTTAAGACCTAATTAAACGATTAATGCAGATGTCTATTGTCAATAGATTGCACGTTATAACTCAGCATTGATATAAAAACACCCACGATTAGTTAATATCAAAAAGGTTTTGTTCCACCATGATAATGCTAGACCGCACACGGCACAGACAACTCAACAAAAAAATAAGATTTTAATTAAGAGCTCATCCCCCTACTCTCATCCCCCTACACTCCATATATTACCTCAAATGACTCATTTATTTCTGGCTCGTTAGATTTTTTTATTGAAAAAAAATAAACAATAAGGATGAAGTCCAGAAAGAAATTTCCAGTTTTCTTACATCAAAACCGGAATCCATTAACACAATTGGAATAAAAAAATTACCTGTATAATAATGAAGAAAAATATATCACTGATTAAAATATTGTAGTTAAATGTGTTTTATTTACATTGTTTCCAACTTTCTCAAAACTACGCACGAATTTATGGACTGACAATATAAATACAGAATTGAGGGATGCTCATTCGATGTATATGATAAACCAAATATTTTGTGGGTTGGATCTTTGTTGTATACATAGTCAATTTATTCCAATCTTGAGAATTCTATTGTATAATATGTTTTATTCGTTGCATTTTATTGTATTACATTTACGTTATATACAATACAACCTTGCAGGTTTATTATTATGCAGTAATCTTTACCAAACAACCAAAAAGTTGATGAGGAGGCCTAAAAACAGATTCAAACTTTTTTTTTAAATATGAGTACTGGTGGAAATCGAACCCTTCCCCCCGTCTTTTAGTATCAAAGTTAGTATGAAATTTTAATTTGATACTAAATTTTATGATCTAAATTTTCTTCTTCTTATAATAAACGACGTGAATCAAATGAAATATCTAATAAAAATGTATAAAAGCACAAATAATAAACTCATCACATAATTAAAGAACTACAATTATTTAAGTAATTAGGATAAATAAAGATTAAAATATCCGTGACTAATTTTAAGTTATATTTCTCGAAAATGACTATAAATTGTATAAATGAATGAAAAGAATAGAAAAACAAATATAAACATAAAGCCTATTTCACCAAATACCAAGAAATCATTATATGAACCTTACACCAAACGCCTTAAATAATCTCAAAAGAGATATTTTATTTTTTGATTTTATAAATATATTGTAATAACAAATGAAACCCTTTTGTAACCGATGAAAAAATTACTTGTCCCTCTTGGTATTAAATTTTGTTACGTTAAGATATATGGAGTCCTATGGGAGAGTGTTGGAGTTAATTTGACAACAGTAACATAATTTTATAATGACCCGGTGATCCTAAGATCTTCTCTACTTGATAAGGAAGTGCGTTAATAAAATAATACTACCGATGCATAAGCAGGACACAGGGCCTTCAAAAGGATCAGTGGGCCGAATAATATATTTTTCAATGAATGATGCATTTCTCTCTTCTTCATCATCGTTTGATCAATGTTTTATTTACATTTTGGTCCTCTACTCCGTCTAGGACTTGTGATATTATATCTCAATCTTCCCAGTCCTGTAATATATGTGTAGTAAAACATGCTGAGCTAGTTCCGGACTATTGAAATACGACCTGACAATCTTAAATAATGTTTTAAGGCCAAGCATCTTTCTTCCCTCTGACAAGGTTGTATGTTAACACACTATGAAAACAATCTAACGGGAATGATTGTACTGTTTTGTATAACACTTTCATTGTATACAGTACAAACTGGCGGCTTCACTGTCATGCTTCTACCCAACTAGAAAGGTGTTAAAGATGCCTTAAGTGAAAATAACACTGAAATCCTTTTGAAATAAATTGGGCAACAACGGCAATTGACCAAATCTTTAGTTAAAATACAAGCGTCTTATCAACTAGACTACGGAGGTCCTCATATGATAAAAACTTTCTACCAACGAAAAGAACCAAGACCTTAATGAGATTAAGAATATAGTGAGGCATTTTTTGTTCTGTGACCACCGAGAATCAAACCTAACCTCCTTACTGAAAAATATTGTTTCAACCATTATGGCGTGACAATTTTCATAAGATTATCAAAAAATAATTGTGATGTTTTTGAAATCATGTTCCTGACATCATTAAATCTTAAGTCGGCCCTGTTAGTATTAAGTTTTTTTTATTAACAAGAGCAGAATTTCCCTTCCGCGTGTTTTAACATGGTTTTGTGGTTTTACATAATTATTTGATGGCTCTATTCGAGGCCCGCGATGAATTATTGTTCTGAAGCGCTAAGGACCCGGTGTGTCTATTATTAGGGAGCCCTTAATTAAAACGACCGTTGATTGTTATGAAAAGGTATATCATTTACGAGAATGTAAATTACACATTGATATAAATCAAGATGGAATTTGTTAATATATAGTTTTATTTGTTTTACATATTTCGTGGAGGAAAATAATAAAAATATTATTAAGCAATTTGATTATACTTAAAAATGTGTATTTAAGTCTGCTGGAATTATAATGTAATCATATTTGTGTGGGTTTCATATAAATGTTACCCATAATTAAATTTTCTTTTGTAGTGATTTTTTTTGTATCTTCATTAAATTGCAATAATTTTAAATATATTATATTAAGTTTGATTTAATGTTTAATAATTACACTCAATCAATATTTTATAAATATTTAATGTTCTTATAATTATTGTAAACATGAATATTTATCATCATCAATAGCTCTACTGCCCGTATTAATGATACGGTGATGTAAAAGGACCGCAGTTCAAATCATATTGCTTGTTCACACATATAGATTGTATTGTTGTGTACAGTAAAACTTGGCGAATATATTGTCTAGTGGCAATCTCTTCCAACCAACAAGAAAAATGTTTATATTGTCAAACAACAAAAATTCATTT
Source organism: Odontocerum albicorne (assembly GCA_949825065.1). NCBI lineage: Eukaryota > Metazoa > Arthropoda > Insecta > Trichoptera > Odontoceridae > Odontocerum > Odontocerum albicorne. The sequence continues at coordinate 16,621,997 of OX463844.1, forward strand.
CATTTAAGACATAAATTTCTCGTATTATCGTATCTATTGTGATTACTAAGATAACTATTACAAATAATGTACAATTCATATAAAGCAAACATTCCCTTATTCGATTTAGACGTGTTACCTTAATTGGTAAAGCCAAAATACCTCACAAATTTATTTCCGCCGTCATCTTTTAACAGGGGGGACTCAAGCGCATCCCTTTATTGGGCCTTGAATTTTATCAGGGTTGCTACAAAATTAAATATTTTTATTTTGATTCTTATATTAAACGTTGCATTGATGACAAGTTCGATCAAACATTTAAGGCAAGAATGTCAAATTATGAAAAAAATAAGGGTGCATTTAGAAAATAAATATTGAAAGAAAAAAGTTTATAGGTATATACGAGTATATGGAAGTTCTATTATATGTCACATAATGTTGATATTAAAAAGTGCTAAGTCACAATATGGTATATATTATACTCGTCATATTGATACGAACTACAAATTTTGTAATGCAATGAATAAGATACTAAGTATTCGGAAAATGGTTTGATCAAATATCATGCTTAAATATTCTTGAAATATTTATTGTTATTTTCTATAATACGAGTATTATGACCTTTCTATAATATTATGATTATTACGCTATATAATATTATTATACTTTTTGTAACATTATGATTAATATGAGTATATTTGGCAACCATATTTCGACTTTCGTTTTATTTTCAAATTTGTTTTATCCAGCCAACAGGATAGGGTTTTAAGTTTTAGAGACTTCTATACATCATCCTTGAGTATGGAGACGTCCTTAGATAGGATATTCGTTATCTCAAATAGTTTTATTATTGGTGACTTTTCTATAAATATTCATAACCTAACGACTTTTGTGGCATAATTAATAAGACGCCTGTCTTTCAACCCGGAGGTTACACATTCGATTCCCTTTGGCCCCATATATTTTTAAAGGAGTTCCACTTTACTTTTCACTTAGAGTCTCTCTTATATGTGATATTTCTGGTAACAAAATATTGAAACATTGCTATAAGTTTTCCAGGTATATACAAGAAATGTGTAATTACAACTCTTTCGCGATTGTTTTAATGGCATTTGTCCAGTCAAAAGTCATGACCTTGTAAAAACTCTGTAGCAGGGGTGTTTATTGAGCCACCATCTTAGGAGCTCTTGTGTTATCTATTATTTCAAGGGTCAAGCTCAATGTAGCCTCTAAAATAAATCGTAGTGGATGTTAGTTTCATGCTCACGGTGGTCTCCAATTCAGCTTTAGTTTTGATTCTGTGATTGCTTTTGAAAATGTGTTTCATCTGACTAAAAAATCCAAGCCATGTACGAGTATTATATTTATCTCTTTTCAAGTATAAAATAACTTATACCGAACGTATACCGAACATTTCTTTATTCAATTGAGACGTGTTACCTGAATTAGCGAAACCAAAACAACTCACAAATATTTATTTCCGCCATCATGCTTAAATAGGTGATTGAACTTGATCCTTTTATTGGACCTTGAAAAATAAATGTTTTGTAAGCCGTAACTTTTAATTTCAATTATTTTTGAGGTGTTCACCCCTGGACCCGTATAAAATTATGCGGATACTAGGCACTTCATCATCATTAGGTCCCTTCGCTAAACCGAGGGGTGAGGGGCTCGGACGTCACGTAACATTGAATTAATAATTTGGTCTTTATCACTCTGTAACGAACGATATAAAAAAAACAATGTGGAAGAAAAAGACAAAGAATCGCTCTGTACTGTAAACGAAATAATTTATTTAGGGATGTCATGCATGCGTGAAAATTTAATTGCTCGCCAATTAATATGCTAATCCTAAATACCAACTGGAATGAAAACAAAAGGGATATCAATGGATCTATCTCATTGCCTATGTCTGGTGACTTATTTAATATAAACAGCGGAATCAATCCTTTGATCATCTCTGAATTTTAATCGTTTATGACATTTGAAGCTTATGCTCTGAAATATATTGTCTTCTTTATTAGTATCATCTAGAAATATCATTATTTCTCAACCTTTTTTTTTAGCCTTGCAAACCATCCAAATTAAAAAAAAATTAAGACTTCGGGACCTCCTTACAAATCGAGTGATATCTTTTTTCATTAAATAAATGACCAATCCGTAGAACCCGTAACTAATTTACTCAACTTTTATTCCTAAGGTTGATTATGATTATATCACTTACGCTATTTACCACACACTGACCCACTATGTGTATATAATATACAATAATATAATAGATATACGGAAATAACAATTGGAGTAAATATATACGAGTATAACAATGGCTTGGAGATTTGGGCTTGCATTTTTTTAAATAAAGTTTTTTCTCAGAAACTGTGTTATTTTCCATTTTTAAACGTAAACATTTTTATTTTCGCGACACTCCTGACATTTCACTACGACCCATAGGTTAAGAAACGATTATATAGATAACTAAATCATCTTCAATTTCTCTACCACCAAGCATCAATTTTTGTTGTACTGTATTACACTTTCGTTGTACACAGTACAACCTGGCAGACTTATTGCCATGTGGTAATATCTTCCAGCCAACCAGAAATATGTTAAAGTATCTTCCAACCAACCAGAAAGAATGATGGGCTTTAAACGAACACCAGACTGGAATCCATTAAAAAAAATTTGGTTCCAACGGGAATGAAACTCGCAACTTCTGGCTTCTGAGACAAGGGTCATACCAACTAGGCCACGAAGATCGTTTGTTGCTTTGTTGAACTAAATTTTTCTTCTGTATGGTATTATCATAATACCTTTAAATGAAAACCCCAGGCATTTTCAAGAGGATGACCCACAAACGAAATGACTTTCTCTAGATGTGTGGGAATTTTGTCGCAACTTCACATGAGGGGTAGTATTTTCAAAATGTGCGATGATGAATCGCGAGATCCATGTACTCAAATGATTCTAAATCCGAAGACTCGATTAATGAGGTCGAAGACAATGTTGTCTTCAAGCCGCGTTCTTCAGATGCTAGAACCGCCAATGCTGACATGTTGCAGAGTACCAGATGAATTAATGAATATAATTTTGAAAAAAAAGGTGCCAGACTGGTATACTCGCACGCGCCGAGAGGTAGTGTTGTCAACACGTTCTATGACGAATCACGTGTTCCGTGCAGTACCCAGAGGTTCTAAATATAAACGCTCGGTTATTGGGGCGAAATACAGTATTATCTCCAGACCACGCTATTTAATGTCCCTAAAACACTAATTCAACTATATTGAAGGATGCCATACGAATAATAATTGCATTCAATGCTATGATGTAAAGGTGATGAAAGTCGTATTTCGCTATCGAAAGACTGGCACTTCAATCTTTTTGTCCTCCCCGGGAGGGAAACGGCGTGATGGTATGTATACATGTTAAGTGTAATATGATACATAATACAAACTTGAGTAAAAAAAAATTTTTTTCAATTAAAGTAAAAGAAAGATTAGGTCAAATCCCGATTCCTTGAATTGGGATTTGACCTAATTCTTATTTTCCCAGATCACACTCCAATAACACATTTAGTTCATACTCTGTCAGAATGGAAATGAGGTGATCCACACGACAATTTTGTGATTTGGATTCATTCAATCGCGGACTGTCCACAATTGACGCCGCCCAGCGTACTCCACAATTTATTGTTATTGCTTAAACCGCCAGCTGTCAGTTTGTTTACGTCCTCTAATCAAACAATTGCAGTCGAGACAGAGCCACTAACTATACCACGCACTTAGTACCTACTTGCTGCACGGGCATTAACTGGCTCGCCAACTTGTTACAATGTCTAGTATAAAACGAAAAGTGTTTTGTTTTTCAAGTACATGATCCTTATAGGCCCACCAGACTAAATATTTTATTGCCTAATTATATGCATAATGCCTTTATAACACGTCTATACAGCTAAGGCAATCGGTATGAGTATTGTAAACATTCTTCAAGTAAACTTTTATATTCCATTTTTCACGATTCATCCCAGTAGAGGCATTCTATTAAAAAAACAACTTGAAAGGAGTTCTTCTGCATAATGGTAATATGTTTGCTTTAATACTAGTTGCCCACTAAGTTAATTTAAAAGAAACCAGTGAAGAAACTCTAGGCTTCTTTATAAAATAAAATATTAAGAGTGCTGGTAAATTTGCAGACATTTAAAGTTTCAGCATGATATTAGGGTAGCAATGTGGTTATTCTAAAATGGCATGTTTCATTTGCGAATGTGATAACAAAGTTCGTAATCATCACTGGATTAAAAAGGAATTGTCTCCAAGAGATCACTTAATTCCAGTATTTAAAAATATTATTGATACAAATCTAGTGAGAGTTCTTTTACAAACCTTTACACACAAAGTTAGGATTGATTAAGTAATTGTGAATATTTCATATATATGTGAGATGACGTTATTTCCACATTATCAGAAGCTAAAATTAAAGAATGATTTATGTCGGGCCAGATACACGACGACGATATGCTGGAAAAGTTTTAGGCATTGGGTTGTAACATGAATTTGAAAATTCACGACTTACACTCTTATCTTGACTATTTTCCAGAGAATCTAAATGCTGTAAGGGAATAACAAGAAGAGAGATTCCACCATAATATAAAATATATGGATAAAAGGTATAAGGGATGCTGGAATGTGAATATTATGGCAGTTTACTACTGGTGTCTAAGAAGAGATCAGATCCGATACAATTCGGAGAAAAAAAAACGCTCATTTGAAGAAAAAAAAGTTTTAATATAGTTAACGGCACATGATTTCTACAATGTACATGCATATTCATTTTTTTTATCATCAATATTTTGTTTTTCCGATTGTGAAAAATTCTTACGTGATAGAGAAAGTCGGATTTAAATTTTAAGATGATTATAAGATAATCAATTGAGATGATTATAAGATAATTAATTAAATGAGAAAAATGTTATGCAAACCCCAAATAAAATTAATAGTTTTGTAGACTTGTGTAATTACTAGTAGATAACATTGGCTGGGGATTCCGATAGGGCGCAGGACGGTGTGCATAATGAAATAAATAAATGGTGGATAGCCATGTCCTGGGAGTGACAAGCTAAATATATGACTCATTCTAATAGAAGTGGCGATAGATCCTCGATGCAGTCAAAACCAATCCTGAGTTGTAGCGCTCGTGATTGATATGGAACAGTAGAAGTTAGCCCTAATGTAAAGTTTGTTGAACAATTCTATTGCTCGTTTTAATTGTGATTAAACACAAACACACAAATTCCTATGAATTTCAATGTTTTGATGACGCGATGTTATCAAGTATTGTATACATTAAAACTATATACAAAAACTTCATATGATTTTCTTGCAAATACATCAGGGATTGGCAAAGGTTCGATTACGAACAATTTGTAGCCAATCACGAATGTTTTATGGAAAAATTAAAATGAACTTTTATTTTTTCTTTGAAAATAAATTGATATGAATATATATCCTACATTATTTGCCTTTTTTTATTAAAAAAAAAACTTGTATTATTTTATTAAAAACGCGTATGAGAAATATCAAATTAATTTGTCATGAATTACGAGTATTTTTCCTATTTGAGATTTAAGATGTCAATAAAAAGTGCAATAATTGAAACGCTGTATTTTTATTTTAAAATTTTGTAATTTTTGTCATAAATCTGAAAAATAAAAGATAAGGTTCAACATGAAACAAAATAGAAAAGAGCAAGATATTCAAATTGAAAATTATTGAAGAGCAAGATATTCAAATTTTACTCATGATGAAAATCGCTCCTAATCATGAATTTCCATAATTGATTGAGCATTTTCTTTTTTTTTTTTCAAAGTAGCTTTTTACTTTAACGATCGTTTCTCGTTTTATGAATCGCGATCCTCAGGTAGGCCACAGTGAAACATTAGGTGGGTCGCGAAAAAAAAAAACGCATTCTAAAGGAAAATAGTATATTTTCTGAGAAAAATGAACACGTTAATTTTAAGTGACGTATAACAGTGGATATCCTTACTTGATGATACTGCTTATAGTCTTTGTGCAAGTACCCCATTGATGCAACTTCGTGCGCATGCATAAACAAGACGTAAGGTTAAAAGGTTGAGAAACAATGGCTTTTACGTTTACCGATTCTGATTCATGTCCCATTATATTTATATTATGACTTATAAACACATTTTAGTCGGTTAAATTTCTCCGAAAACAAACTCATCTATTAGTAAACGTTTTTGAAAATATTTAACATGTTGAAATTTCTTACGATGTGCATCCTATGTAATTTCACTTGCAGGCGGTAGTTCTTACATTACTCGGTACTGTGGAGCAGCGTAATCCAAAGCTCGAGTGCGGCTGATGCACTCAATTGCATAATGGGGCGATCCACCCGCGCCAACAGCACAAAACCCACAGGTACTTTTATACCGCGCTTCTATTTACTGGCCAATTTGAAACCATTGTCTGTGTTGTTGAGAAAACAGTTGGAGAGTGATTCTATTACGTTGTATTATCACTTTTTAATTTCGTTTAATTGACAAACTTTTCATAGTTACTGAATTATGAATAATTTGAAAAAATTTAATATATTTAAATTCCATAAAATGTTTGACAAGAAAGGTGAATAATATTTTTTAAACCATATCACGAATAGAATTTTCAAATTGATATTCAGAGGAAGTAGAAATACTTTGTATGGTATTGTAGGGAATAGACTTGTTAGACAAAATGACTGTAGGCAGGGCCACGCGAGAGATACGGCCGCCTGTGTGCGAAAACCAAAAATGCGACCCCAATCCCTAGTTCAATTAAAAAAAAATTTAAGTATAGGTACGCTGTTTTCGTTTTTGATTTAATTTAATTTAAATATTTAACTACATATATACGAGTATATACATCAGTTTTGGATTAATATCTTACGAAATATAATATTTAGACACCTACATATTTTCATTTATTATTAGTCAAAAACAGTGTATAATTATAAAAATATTTATAATATAGAGGTCGATAGCGTTTTAAAGCTATAATAATAAATGAAAAAGAAATATCCTATTAATAACGTTTTTTGTACTCACCTATTGGCACCACAGCATCTCGAGAACTTGATAATTGTCGTCGACTCCAACAAATGGAATCCCTTTTGAATAATGAATGTAGATTTTTTAAATAGTCGTTAGTTTTTTTTGAAAATGTTTTAGTTAAAAAAATATTAGGCATGAGTAAATTCATTTTTTTTACTGAGCGGAAACATTATAGACAGATAATAATCGTAAATTATCATCGCAAATCAAGCTTGCAACCACCAGTCTGAAGTAGATACCCATATTCATTGTCACATTTAGTTTCATCCTACATTCCAGAGCGTCAAGAATACACCAAGAAAACAATAACATATGTGTCTATCGAGATACATAATACAAGCACAATTAAATGGTGTGCAAGAGTTGTCACATACCACTTTTTAAAAATTAAGATGCATTTAACCCTACAATGCGTGATTTTTTTTATTTAAAAAATAAAAATATATTTATGCGTTAAATATGTACTGGAACATGAAAAATACAATAAAACTTTTTTTTTGTTTTTATATATTTATATTTAAAAAAAAAGGAAGGTTCATATATGAATCACTGCGCATTTGTAAGTTAATTATATGATATAAATGAAATATGTATTTAACTTCACTTATTTTGCACATATGTACTTACTAAAGAATAAAAGAAAATAAAATAAGATTACCTTGATCACCAATAATTAAGTAATTTGATTTTAAACTGGAACAAATCACAAAAGTCATCTACGCGCAACAAGTCAAACTTCGACTGCCAAATTGACCGGTAAAACAGTTTTCTATTAAACCTATGTGGTTTTAAAGCATGGAGATTATTGTATCACATTTGTAACAGCGCATGAGTCGTTGTTTATACCACTCAACACAAAAATATTTAGAAAAACTTTGGTTGATTCATATGTGCATCATTGCGTACTGTAGGGTTAAGTTTGATCGTTTTTTTATGTATGAGAATTCACTTCATTAAGTATTTTGCGCTTTATGCATATGATTTTTTTTAAAACACAATGTAACTAAGACTCATGAAGACAGTCACATCAAGGGACGGATAGCGCAGACAGACCATACTAGGAGCGGTCTGGGGTCGCCCCTTGAATCGGCCGCCTGTGTTCGCCGCACACATTAACTATGGGAGTATCGTGTAAATGCTCCAAGCTCGACCTTAAATTATAAGGGTAAGTAAAGATGGAACAAAGATGAACAACCTTGTTATTTTCTAGATTGGCTTGCTTTGTATACTGTATCAGACTATGAAACCCATTCGTCGTCAAACCACAGAATGTTATAATTCTGAAAAATATCAAGCTGATAAAATTTATATCTGAGAATATAAATAAAGCATGATGTATGTCTTTAAACTGTTCCTTTGTTATTAGTATATCTTTCCTTTTCATATAAAAGAAAAATAATAAAAAAATACAATGAACTCCACCTGAAGCCAAATGTGTTACTAAACATATATTGGAATATCTACAAAGATTTCCTTCTTGTTCGGCTTCTCTTGGAAAGTTTTTTGTTGCTAAATGTGTTTTTTAAATATATGTAGAAAATTACCTAATCTAATGGCCGTAGCCATCATCTTCCAATCGTTACAATAAATATACTCGTGCATATATTTATTTTGTAAAAATTTTTTTCTGTCAATAATCGTTTGTTCGAATCACGAATTAGAGCGCCCATGAGAAGAGTCTGCTTTCTAAATGGCGCTTTATAATAAGCTTTTTTTTTTAAATTATTTTTACAAATTTTAATGTCAAATGGTCTAAGAGTAAAACCCGTTCGGAAGTGAATCCGCCAGGAATCTAACCTGTCGCACGCTTAGCGTGAATTGTAACCGTTCGACCACGGTCGCCGCTAAAGGAAAATAAACATTAAAGAAAGAAAGCATATCTTGCAACTAAGCTCTTAGTGATCATGGACAGCTGCAGTAGCAGGATGAGCGGGAAAGAATTAATGACCGAGGCGAGAACTGCACTGAGGCGCGTGCTCTCCCGTTTATTTCCATCAGCATGATACACTCAATCATGACGCGCAGACGAGTGGTTTAGATCAGAAGGAAGCTTTTATATCAAACAATATTTATATGTACAGAAATAATATTTGTAATCTCTTTAAATCGTTTTCCTCTTTTATCTTACAATGTGCTGACGATCTCCACGGCCTAGTTGTTAAGACGCCTGTTTCCCAACGCGAAGATTGCGGATTCAAATCCCACTGGAAGCCAGATTAAAAAAAAATAGGATTTCTGTCTGGTTTTCACTTAAGGTTACTTTAACATCTTTCTGGTAGGCTGGAAGATATTGCCACATGACAACAAGCCCGCCAGGTTGTACTGTATACAACGAAAGTGTAATACAATACAATACGATGATATTTTCATCTCACTTTTGTTCATCTATCAGTATTTGTTTTTATCTCCTTCTTCACAAAAGGGTGCAAGGGGTGCACCACCTCTCCAGCAGCCTAAAGTTAACCTCACCTGTACGTGGTGCAACTATTAGTAACTGACGAGACCTTGACGACCGAGTGCCGGTGGTATATCAATTTATCTAAAATCTTTCCACATAAACGGAGAATCAAAAGACTATTTCCAGGGCAGCTCAAGTTCTGTGGATGACCATATCGTCTCAGTTCTTCTGTGCCACAGGATGACCGCCGTAGTGTTGCAGCCTAAATTGGATCTGGAGCGTGATCGGTTTAACTAAATTAATTAAACGTAGCCGGCAAATCAAAGCAGGATCGTTCGAATGGTACTAAATTATCATCCAGAGGTTAAATACTCTTACTTTCGAATCTCCAGGAGAGGGTGCCTATCCGAGCGACTAGTCGCAAAAGACATATTGTGAAGGATATGACGAAACACTTCTCCTTTGGCACTTGGAATTTCATAAATATATACCTTGTCGTCAGAACATTATAAGGACAATTTCCATCATATTTTTATTTAAACAATTTTTTACTGTATATATACAAAACATTTATACAAAACAAAATGCCTATATCAGCCATCTTACTTATCTCATTAGCTATTCTGTAACACGTGTTTTTCATCAATCAAATTCATATATAAACAATGCAATAACTTAACTCTCAGCAAAAAAATATACATTAGCACAATTTAAGACTAAAAGCTGGGCATATTTTTGCATTAAACCCAATCTGCCGAAATGTTATATGTAATATCAATTATATTGTCCCTGCAAAACGCCCCAACAAATACAAAGTTAAGGTCCAATCCGGTTTTCACTTAATGCCTCTGTAACATCTTTCTGGTTGGCTGGAGGAGATTCCTACATGACAATAAGTACGCCAGGCTGTACTGTATTAAAAATATATATAATTCAGTATAACAATGATTTGTTTTTTTTCCCTTTCTAACTATACCACACCTTTCGACCAAGTTACTAATTAACATATATACGTTATATCATATGTATTATTTTGTCATTCATAACTATAATAAAAATAATTATAAGACAATTTTTGAATGCCGTTTAAAGGGCAGACTCTACTCAAGGGCACTCTAACTAGGGATTCTAACTTACTATTATTGACATAATAAATTATGAATTATTTATTTTCAGCTATTCTTATACGGAACCAAGTGTGTACCCTTAGGGTTAGAATTGAAGCATTCTATACTGAGATAAAACCACCAGGGCCCCTCCAAAGCTATAGGATGTACAGAAACGGAGGTAGTCATTGCCTTTATATGACAAAACTTTCCAGATCATTCCTTCACAAAGGTGTACAAGTAGTAAGCATATGGTAGCAAAGTGGAAATCATAGGGATGTCCTCAATCAGTTGTGGGTCGAAAAAAGACAAATTCAGATATACTCGTACATATATGAATGTTTGAAAATGGAGTGTGACTGATATGCAACCCTGTATACAAGTTTCATCTGTGTACAAAAAATCGTATTTTGAAAAAAATAGTAATTTGAATGATAATTGTAATGAATTGAAACTCGTTTCGTCTTCAACCTAAAAATAAAATCTCTAAATTGAACCTCCCCGACAGCTGATCATACGAGCGCTCAATGAGCGGCAGCACTTCGACTGACGCATGCTGAGTGGACAGTGACAGTGGGCAGTTGGCATGGAGCTGATGAGTGCAGATTGGAGATGGTGACCTCCCCTGGGAGACGTTCCTCCACCTCCGCATCCGCCGGGCCCAACTGTAGCCAGGCGACTCCGATTGACCCAGCGTCCGGTGTCATGCACTCTGACTTTCTATATAATATAAGATTTATTTACAATGTATAAACAACTTTTTTTTTAAATATCTTTACATCTCTTTGGATTGTGAATAATAATAATAATATTCCGAGTGTTGTATGATTTTACTCAAATGGTCAAAATGGTTGGTATCTAGTGAGTGTAGCAATGGTATTTTTTTGTTTGGATGAAGTGACTGAAATATTGAAAAAAATATATGTAAGGAGCAAGAGAATATAAAAGAACTGTATGTGTATGAAGGAGGCAAAGGAAGTATATCACCTTAAAAAAAGTTTGCTAATTTATCCTCTCTGCCTACCTCAAAAGTTAAATGGCGTGAAACATACATAAAATCCCGCCATCTCCCTATTGGCGTAGGCAGAGATGAAAGAGTGCCAAACTTTCCTATCACGACACGTATCCCTCGCCTCTTCCACATCCATACACCTTCTCATACAACTTATTCGATTTCTGTGACTCAACGTTTTCTGCTTTCAGAATATCACTTAATTAATCCAACCATGTGATGATATGTAAGAGCTGTAATTCTGGAATTATAAATGAATGCGGACATAGACCTACAACACAGAGGTTATCGTCAGATGGAATAGGAAGAGAAGGCGGTTCTGGCATGATTATGAGGATAAAATAAGCAGAGACAGAATCCTCACACATTGTGTCATACAAGATCCCCGCAGACCATCATATGCCAGGAAGGCCGGCTTACAAGTGGAGAAACAACTAGTGCTCCTGCTTCCCAAGAATGAATTCCCAAGAATAGATCCAAGAAAAAGAAAAAATAATTGACTGTTATATACTGAGAATTAAAAAAAAATAGAATAATAATAAAAAACAAATATTATTTATTCTAACTGGTAATAAATGTGAAGATATTTTTCTTTTCTTTCTTTATTCTTTCAAAATTTCATTTAATGATGATCTTCGTCATTGCTGGTTCAGTAGTCGAGGATCCTCTCGCTATTTCAACATCGACTCAGTTGGAAACCGAAACTGTGTCGTGGAATTTTGTTTCTATCTTTTTTTCTCATTTTCCTAGTGACAGAGCCGTCGCACATTAGCAAACTCTTTTTTTTATATTTTTCCAAGCAAGTGAGCTGTCGCACACCAGCGAACTCACTGGTCACACCGCTGTACTGGATCCTATGGCACACCAAAATGAGACTGCCGGAGCACACCGGCATGTTTTTTGTTCTATCTTTTTAAAATAATAATTATGACCGAAATCATAGGTATCCTTATACCATTAAATACTATGCGGAAAAAAATATGTGTCATTCGATGGGAGAAGCACAGCGTGGAGTTCGAACTAGAGACCTTCCGCACGGAAGTCCAATGCGTTGCCGTGCGGCCATGCACCTCATAATTATGGATAGCTGAATTATAATATCAAAAGTGACATCCATCTTACATCTATTTCGCTCCTCTTTCTCAGGTACATGAAGTTTGAATAAAATTTTCATATATATTATAAAGTATTAACCAAGGTTCGAATACTAATTTTATTTCGGAACCCCAATTTTTTTCGGTGGAACCCTAGGGTTGCGCGGAACTCAATTTGAGAACCCCTGCTTTACAATAAGGAATGTGATTACATCATGTCGAGAGACGTATCTGCACTCAAAATGACGAGCATTTCAGGGCTGAGATTGTCGGTGACGAATTCTGAAGATGACCAGTTATTGTTCTGGATTCTAGCGCCGAAGATGATGATGATGATGATGTATAATGATAATCGGTCTTTACGTGTGACGTATATACAAGATTCATGTCAGCACACTTCTTGATCATGCTCAACTGAGGAAGTGATTTCATACCATGAAAAATGCACGTATAATTTATTTGAGATATATGAGTATAGACGAACTATACTTGTATGACTCAGTCAATTTATTTGAGATCACCAATAATCCTAGTGAATCATTTGACTGTTTTTCTCTATGTGTATAGATCGAAAATAGGGATAGCAAAATGTTTATTTGTCAAGTGTGCATAGGCAATTCAGCCTCTTTCATAGTATAACAGTAATATGATAAGTGAGAAACAGTTACCTTTAGCATGAATAATAAATAAATTATTACCTTTGTGGCCTAGTTGGTAAGACGTTGATCTCAACCTCGGTGGTTTCGGATTCGATCCCCGATGATATTAAAAAAACAAGCCTCAGTCTGGTTTAAGATGTCGTCCGATAACGATACTTTTGCACGTGCTATTCGTTTTTGAGTGAATTAAATGTCCATGCGTTAGTATTTCAAATACAGTGAGTAATGCGCCTATTTCAGCGGTTCTTAAAATGAAGCCTTGTTTACTAGGCCGAAACGATCAAATACAATTAATCGACAATCCAAAGTCATTGTGATGGAGAAGTGTGAAAATAAAATTAAATGCGATTTGGTTATCCATGAAAAATTAGTGGTATTAAAAGAATTTTGCTATTTAGGTAGTATCTCAAATGGTGGAATAATAACGAAAGATATCAAACGGTGTGTAGCAACATGAAACAAAGTCAATGGGGCACTGAAGCATATCTACTTGAATCAGACAATATCAAAATCCACTAAGATGATAGTCTACACCAGTGTTCTAGTAACAATTCTTTGATTGGAATGGAATGGAATTTAAACGTGGACGTGAAAAAAGACTGAAAAGAGCCGAATAGATGCTGTAAAAATGCGTACACTGATGGAGGGCGGGGGGACAATGCATGACGGAATATGGAAGGAAGTGATGGATCTAAACTTAAGGCTGAAATTGGAAGAAGAAATTCATTTTTAGGTGGTTTGAGCATGTAGAACAAATGAATGAAGAAAGAGTAACAAAATAAATCTACAATGCAAATGTGAGTGAAATGCGTGATAGAAGAAAACTAAGGAAAGTATGGTTGAAGTGAATGTTATTTTGAAAGATGGAATTGTAAAAAGTCAAAGAAATAGTTGAAGTTGTCTGAGAAGGTGTATTAATGTAGAAAAGGCGAAAGATATGCACATGCATATATGATATACCATCACGCCATATCCCTGCCTACCTTGACTGTAAAATAACATGAAGATATGCATATATGTATCGACAATACGACACACAAAAAATAAATCTCTCTCAAGGGCGACGAAAATATAATATTTTATTATACAAATGATTTGATTTAAAAAAAACTCCATTATCAGTCTCCTGTCAAGGCCTAAGATTAAGAAAACACTGTGGAATGACCCTCCTGAACTCAACAACATCTACATTAAAATATCCACCGAACCAGACATGGCGCTACCTAATTGTTGTATTCTCACGATTGATGGATTATATCGTTCAACTGTCATTAGCAAATTATGACAATATCAGTGTCTGTAATCTACAATAATTTTAAGCATTTTAAATATACAAACCGGGCTCCCATCAAATTCGGGTTTTACATTTAGGCGTTATTTTGTTTTCCTGTAGTTTATTCGCTGCTTTACATTATTTCTAAAAGTGTTATGTAAAATTTACCATCCGTGATATGGTTGATACGACGTTTGTTCGATTCTTGTTGGAAGCCAAATTAAAAAAAAATTAGTCTGATTTTTATTTTAGACCTCTTTAGAAGAAGATGTCATTTGACAATAAATCTGCCAGATTGTATTGTATACAATGAGAGTGTAATACAATAAAACGAGACGAATAAAACATATTTCAGAATTCTCAAGATTAGAATGAATTAGTTTCAGCAAAAACATGTCTTTAAAAAGATAAAATAAACTAAAATTATACTTACATGGCTTCGAATCGCCATTATAAATTGTTTTTTTTTTCTTCTTATAATAAAATTCATTCACACAGCTCACCTAAGAACATTGGAAACTAAAATCTGTCGAGAGTGTACTTACTTATGTTTTATTTGTAATCCTTTTTTTATATTTTCAAATTATTTTGTAAATGAAGCACAAACTACCTTTACTTAAATAATTTTGCAACGTACATTGTACCGTTGAAGAAAAATAAATAAGCACTCTGGATTTCAAATGACAGGATTGGATGTTAGTAACATTCTCTCTAAGAAGCGTGGCACGCTGAGACATTTTATCTGCACTCACTTTCACGGTCTGATTAAGTACAAAAATTGATTTAAGATTTTTTCTATGACATGTTTATGTAAGTGAGGGATGAGAATTAAATATATAACCCATGAGACATGTTAACACTTGCCACCCTGTGATGGACAACGAGTGGCCAGGACTTATATTTTATTTGATTATTCGACGTTTTAACACATAATAAAATGATTTTTATAGCTAATTACACAAAATAACCTAGCAGATTTTGCATAATTTTAATTTAAAATATACATTTTTCACTGGACGTTTAGCGTCCAGCACCGTGGTTGGGGGAATTTTTTAGCACAGTAAGGCAAGTGTTAAGAACCGTTTCGTAAGAACCTTTTAGCAATCAGCACAGAGAGACCCGTTTCAACACAAGCTCTTCAATAAACGATCGATTGAATCTTCTTACTGTTCAAAATCTGTATCGAACACCATATAGGGTGTGGGCTGAAAATATCTGATGTCCTCATGACCGGGTTCACCCTGTATTGGTGGGGTGTTTTTCGACTGGGGGGATGTTATGGGATGAGCCCAGACCTTTTGATAGCTTCTCTCTTGAATATAATTTATTTTCCATTATCTCGAAATACGAGTACATATATAATTTTAAGACACGTGCATACTATATTGCTATCAATTTTAAGACATGTACATACTATATTGCTATCAATTTTAAGACATGTACATACTATATTGGTATCAATAAACCTATATATTGTATATTATTTATTTTTCTCAAATTCACCAATACCTTGTATATTGCACACTTGGAGCGTCGAGACCTCTGCCCTATACAAAAAAATGGTTAAAGCAAGGGTTTGAGTATTAATAATACTAATAAATTGACAATTTATACATAGCCGTTAAGAGAGAAAATTATCTTCAAGGGTGTTCTTACTCGGGATTCGAACCCACAATTACTGACAAATTAAAAATATTGCAAAATAAATATATATAACTTAAGAGTAAGGATAGAAAGGTAGTGGCTGCAGCCATTAGATTAAGTGCTTACCCGCATCTGCATACATTCAGAAAAACATATTTGGTAATACAACCGCAGATAACTTAACAAGGAAGGCGAACTACAAAGAAACCTTTGTAGATTTACAAAATGTATTGTAATAGTAACACATTCGACTTTAAGTATAATGTAGTGTATGTGTGTAGTGTTCATGTTCCATCATAAATTTTGTAAGACCTCTCAAATAAGGTTGTCTTCAAGTGCTTTTTAAAACTACCTATATCTAACACTCGAGAATCGACTTTACCGATATTAAAAAAAATGCTGTCTTTTCCTCCCTGTACAATATTTATAATTTTATTACAATTGTAGAATTTTTCATGAAATAATGTAACAATACACATATATGACTGCTGTATATCAGGGCTCTAGATATAAATCAATCCAACAAGCTATCCCTTTGAAACCATGGTTTAATATAATAAGAATTAACAAGATGGAAGTGTTTGTCATGTGTCGTTTGCGGACGAGCTACTGTGAGGTGGCTAGTCCTTTATAGAATGGGTATTGTGGAGAATCCCGGTTGCGAGTGTGGTCTGGATGATGAAACTATGGACTATATATTTTTGGCTGTCCTTCACGAGACAGAGTTGGTTTACTAAAAGTCATATATTTACATGAGTTCAATGAATGTTGCATTTCTTCTTTCATCATGGAACTTTTCCACTTATAGATCAAATGTTAATTTTTTTGAAGATTTATCACGTTAAACTTTAAATTATCTAGAATTATATTTTTTTTCTAAAATTAGTTTTATTATATTGACTCATACGTGTATAATTGCATAAATACTTGAATTCGGTGACGCAAATCATCCTAGTTTAGGTAGATTGCGCATTAGAAAAAAAATCCAGCACATTGATGATTTGTCCTAAGTCACACAACAGCTGTAAACTTTATGAATGAGTGTACAAATAATATCACTTACCGGCAGATGAACGGATGGACGCAACTTTACTTCAATTAATACTTTTATTACCACCCGTCAATGGACCAACACAGGCATCTCTCAGTCACTAGTTACTATAAACACCATCCAGAAGCGTCTTTCGTCAGTACCCATCTGCTTTCATGAAATATTTTCTCCCATATCTCTAATTAAAACCGATCTACGTTCCATACGACTTGAGTTGGTTGAATATACATTAAATAACAATACCACACACGGGCGTTTGTCGTCATTTGATTTCAAGATTTCGAGAAACTCTTCTTCAAAATTAAACAGAAATTGGATCCACATTGCTAACAATCGCACTGGTGGACAGTTAATTGCCAAGATGAATGAATCTATCTTATTTACTCATGAGGATTGCTGTTTGAACTTGGCACTCGGGGTTAATTGCACTGCTGACTTTAATAGCGGAATTAATTTTGTCCACATGCCCAGTGATTGTATTGTCTAATTAATTATATCCTCTCTGTTAAATAACTTGGGTGTCTGCATTATTCTTTAGGGTTACATAAATTGTTGAAAACAAATTTTATTTAAAAAACAGCCAAATACATAATTCTTAAAAACCCTCAACTGGGCTCTACTCCAGACCTACATTATAAGGTTTTTTGAAGTAGACTTGGAGTGTTTGAAAAGTCATAGGTTCTTCAAGCACTTTCAACAAGGTTACTTGTTTTAGCAAAACAAAAAATTATATACCATCGTACCATCAAGCCATGTACCTTTTGGGGTAGGCTGAAATAATAGAGATTCAGTTTCCTATTCTCACTCACACTGCCTTTGTTCATGCATATCGATATATCATACACACTTCTGTTTACCATTTCTTCACTCTAAGTTTCGTTACATTTATTCTTCCATTCATTTTTTTCCTCTTCCTCGCATTTAATGTATACTTTCTAGAAATAATTCTAATGTCCAAATCATTTCAGAATTCATTTCTTGCAAACTATCTCTTACAAACAGATATCTCATATCTGGTTATTGTTTTATATACATAGTAATGATATATATTATGAGCAAGGCATTTAATTATTATATAGTTTTATTAACTGTTAACGAGAATTTTGGAAACTTGTACAGCATGATTTGGGCACGTGGAACGAATAAATGAAGAAATACAAATAAAAAATATATATAGAGCAAATGTGAGTAGAAGGCGTGAGATAGGAAGACTAAGAAAAGTATGGTTGAATCAAGTGAATAATATTATGAAAGAAGGAAACGTAGAAAGTCAGAGAAATCTTAAAAGTTGTACAAGAAGGTGTATAGATGTAGAAAAGCCTAATAAGGTGCCAAGACAGGAAATTCTGTCCTTTCTGCCTATCCTAGCATGGAAATTGCGTGATGGAATGTATGGTATGTATACACCCTTTCATTAAATTCAATATAAAAAAAACATTAATTATCTGAATTTTTTGTCCACAAGATACTACAAAAAATTACTTAATTTAATATATTTCTCAACAATCAAAGTATTGCGAGTGCTAGTTTTTACAAATGAGTATAAGAAACCTGTTAGTGATTAGATATTTTAAACGACCAAATAAAAAATAATCCAAATCTAGCACTGTCCACGGCTGAGCCGTATCTAAAAAAATAATTTGATATATTTTGATCTAGTAATTAATCCGAATTCACGTTTGACGTTTTATCATCACAAAGATCCTTATGTGTGAATGCAGCGAGCCGATCCGTCGGCGTAATCGGAATATGCAAGCCGGCATAAGAGAGTAGAACTAGTTGCGGCTCTTTGCTCTATCCGCTGCGGGAGACATTCAGATACCGGGGGGACAGACAAGCTGTCAAACTTGGTATAATATTATAAACACGTTTCGGTTCCAATCTACAATAACATCTCGATATAGCGGACTCAAAAAATTTAATGATAATGCAATGTTAAAAAAAATTGTGTACAAAATAGTAAATACGATATATGGGCGAGTAATGAAATATTATTGTACATTAATGTATTACATTTTCGTTGTATGCAGTACCACCTGGTGGGCTTATTGTCATGTGGCAATCTCTTCCGATCAAACAGAAAGTTGTTAAAGAAGTCTTAAGTGAAAAACAGACTAGAATATTCGAGTATATATGTATTTATATTTTCTTAAATCTGGGTTACAGCGGAATTTGAACTCGCAACCTCCAGGCTGGAAGATTAGGTCACGGAGGTCGTCAGATCTGAACGTATTGATTAATTCTGTTATTTATGTAGTATTTTCTCAGACGATGGAAGAATTTCGAGAGATATCGAATGGTGTGTAGCGATAAGAAACAAAGTCAATGGGGCACTAAAACATATATATATATATATATATATATATATATATATATATATATATATATATATATATATATATACTATATATATATATATATATATATATATATATATATATATATATATATATATATATATATATATATATATATATATATATATATTATATATATATATATATATATATATATATATATATATATATATATATATATATATATATATATATATATATATATATATATATATATATATATATATATATATATATATATATATATATATATATATATATATATATATATATATATATATATTATATATATATATATATATATATTTATATATATATATATATATATATATATATATATATATATATATATATATATATATATTATATATATATATATATATATATATATATATATATATATATATATATATATATATATATATATATATATATATATATATATATATATATATATATATATATATATATATATATATATATATATATATATATATATATATATATATATATATATATATATATATATATATATATATATATATATATATATATATATATATATATATATATATATATATATATATATATATATATATATATATATATATATATATATATATATATATATATATATATATATATATATATATATATATATATATATATATATATATATATATATATATATATATAATATATATATATATATATATATATATATATATATATATATATATATATATATATATATATATATATATATATAATATATATATATATATATATATATATATATATTATATATATATATATATATATATATATATATATATATATATATATATATATATATATATATATATATATATTCAAATCGTACATTTTCAAAATCTTCTAAGATGATAATCCACAACAGTATTTTAATGAGAGATTTCAGCCTGGTTTTCACTTAAGATCTCTTAAACATTTTTCTGGTTGATTGAAAGAGTTGGAATAAATTTGGGTGTTTTGAGGGTTTACTACACGAATGGATGAATTAAAAACTGCATATTAAATTAAACATAATATTTACAGCAATGTTACTTTTTTATGTTGAAAAACAGGCTTGGACCATTTTTTTACTATTTTCGGTTCCATCAACAATCGAACCCGGTTTTAAAGAGGTAAAAAAAGAAAACATGACGGTGTGCTCCGATAGTCTCACTTCGGTGTGCTATGGGTACCCAGTACATCGGTGTGGCCGTTGAGTTTGTTGGTGTGTAACGACTCACTCACTTTACGTAATAAAAAATGAATGAAACGAAAAACTCCGCAACACAGCTTCGCTTTCCAATAGAATTGACGTTGGAATAACGAGAGGATCCTCGACTACGAGGCCTAGCAACGAAGCCGACAGAAAGTTCTGTTTTAAATATAATATTATATTTATTTAATACTAAATAAATTTGTCGAAAAAATAAATCTAAGACTTAATGTATTCTCACAATCTTCAGTGTTATAGATTTTTAGGGAAATGTGACTCTCATAGACAGCACAAGTCAAGCGCACTGAAGCGGCAATAAGTATCTTGAAATAATTTGTTACATTGAACGTTATTGTTAGACGTGACTTCAAGAAGTTTGAAGAGTCGCTTTATTGGATTAATTTTTAGTTACTTAGGTAAGTGAAATTAAAAAACCTTCGTATTAAGTAATATAGTGTGAGAAACCTCAATCATGAGATTTAGTCTTAATTTCAATCATATTTTATTGTGTAAATATATTAAATGTAATCAATAACTTGAAGCTTCAACGAGTGCAGAAAAAGGCATTCAAGATCTATTTCAACACCCATTCCAGAAGCTCTCCCGACTTCACAGCTTGAAAGAATCATTCAACATAACTTTGTCGTTTGGACCGTGAAGTTCTGTAAAAGCCAACGGGACTACAGCAATCCTCTAAGTGCTACCCTTGGGGTTTACGAGAATAAGTCCGATCTACCTTTCCGTTATAAGTACAGGTTTTCGGAGCCGTTGCGACTAATCCACCTACAGTATTAGCAGGGAGAATCAAGGTCTAAGTGAATGTGATGAAATGCAAGTAGCCTAAACGAGTGAACATATACACGCAAAATAATTAGTATTAAAATAATTAGCTGTAAGAATTGTTATCAAGCTATAAGTTAGTATGAAGGCATTAACTATTTCTAGGAAATTAATATTTTCAAAAATGAAATTACATGTAGGAAATTAAAATGAAGTCAGTTCATAGTTACTCGTATAATAAATTGGTTTAGTTTTTAAGATATAAATTTGTATACAGGTAAAGCTTTTGGCAAATGTGTGTGTTATAAATTACTTAATTAAATGAAAAAAATTTTAAACTATGGACTTATCTTATATTTTTCAAATACAGAAATGAGAAATGGTCATTCGATATATAAATCAAATGTTTTGTGGGTCGGAACCTGGTTACATAAATAGTCTACAGGGGCATAATTATGTAATAAAGTCCAACCAGTAAAATGTATAATACGAGTACATATTTTTTTGTTTTACTTGAAATATCTTTAAGGCATAAACTGCTCAAATTTGTGTAAAATATCAAGCCAGTGTAAATGAGTATAGCATGGTTAAATTCAATTTAAAAAGCAAAGTTTCATACACTCCCATAGATATGGCAAATGTTTGTATACTATATTAAATAAATAAAAAAAATAATGTAAATCACTGTTTTGCAGGGAAATATCATCTAAAGGACTAATTGTTTCTGCGAGGGCATCTTCGACTAAGAGGTCCAGCAACGATGATATGTTAAATAGAGGATTTACTGTAGCATGATTCGGCGCCTCTGCAATGTAACAGTATCGTAATGATCGAGATTATCGAGCAGGTTATCACGCCGAAAGAGATTTTTATTGAAACTTCTGTGACTCGAGATGGATATTGATATTGTGGTTACGCTCCTCAAAGCATTAGAAGACAACGGAATTTATTTTGATTTGTTGTCTGGCAACGATTTCACAGTTTAGCCATTTTCTTAAAGATTTTATTTAACATTCCGACTACAGAATAAAAAAAATACAATTTAAATGATATTGCTGTTTCTACGAAAGCATACGAAAGTTTATTGCCCTTCCCAGTTCATCGCTCTTATTTTTTTACATCGTCCTTTACTATCCACGCAGTGAGACTCTGGAACCAGTTACAAACCAATGTATAAAGTATACAAAAATATACGCAAAAGTGTATTGATCTTCATGGTGAGTATTTTGAAAAACAATAAAGCCATTTTCGATGATAAATATTTGTTTTTACTTGTCTGTCTCAACACTTAAGTAGCAACCCTCGTATAATAAATGACAGATTATTTTAAATACCTTATGTATCATCTAAGTTCTTATAATCTGTATGCGGATGACCTGCAGATATATATTCAATTTGATCCAAATTACTTTCACGCGGCTTTGAACAATTTAAATGCGGACCTTCAATCGATCTCGGAGTGGACTGGGGAGCATGGCTTACTCATAAATCCTAAGAAGTCTCAAGCGATCCTCATTGGCAGCCCTCAGCTCCTCGGTAAATTCAACACTGACTTACTTCCTCCAATATTACTTGATGGCTCTATCATACCATTACATAAAACTGTTAAAAACCTAGGAGTGCTAATACGAGTAGATAACATTCTCTCATGGCGAGATCAAATAAATGAGGTAAGCCGAAGGATCTTCTTCAGCCTTCATTCCCTTAAAGTGTTGCAAAGATTCCTTCCAACTAAAACCAAAATTTTACTCGTACAATCTCTGCTCATTCCGATTCTGGACTATGCGGACGTATGTTACTTGGATGTTACAGAAGAACAGCTGGACAAATTACAGCGTCTTCAAAATGTGTGTCTAAGATTTATTTTCAACCTACGAAAGTACGATCATATAACTTCATACCAGAAGGCATTGAACTGGTTGAATGTTAGAAATAGACGCCAAATTCACATACTGTCTCTATTGTATAATATCCTTAACTGTCCCGCCGCACCCTCTTATCTCGCCGAAAATTTTCAGCGTCTTTCCAATCATGGATCAGCGCTACGCTCAAACAGAGATTGTTTATTGGCCTTTCCAGTTCACCGCTCCTCTTTCTTTACGTCGTCCTTAACTGTCCATGCAGTGAGACTCTGGAATCAGTTACAAACCAATATAAGACTCGCTCCGTCCTTGGCATGCTTTAAGAAGCGACTGAAAAACTCTTAATTTCTAGTCAGCAAAATAACGTGTTTCATTCCTGATTTTTCTTTTCCTTTCTCTCCACCATCCTTTCCTTTCCTTTTGATTGATGATATCTCACTTTATATGAAAAATAATGTACGGGTGATTGTCCGTCTTTGTGGGGTTCGTGGGCATGTTCTCGCGTATATGTTTATGGATTTCGTGGGGAGGGATAGTCATTTGAATGATTTATGCGACCACGTAACTTGCTTCATTTACTTTTGTCTGGTTGGTTGGAAGAGATTGCTACCTGGCAATAAGCCCTCCAGATTGTATTGCAATAAAAGTGTTAAATAAATAAATAAATTTAACTAACAACACAACTTAAGTGAAGGCTAAAAATCTTCTGAATTATTTTGGAAAACATTGTAACACAATCATTTCTGAAAGAAGAAATAAAATCCCATGAAACTCAAATTGGATCAAAATTATGCGATGGAGAATCATTTTATGTGCAGTTTCTTTAGGTATGCTTGATTTTGCAAATTTA
This sequence comes from Odontocerum albicorne, assembly GCA_949825065.1. NCBI lineage: Eukaryota > Metazoa > Arthropoda > Insecta > Trichoptera > Odontoceridae > Odontocerum > Odontocerum albicorne. Next base: position 16,646,410 of record OX463844.1, read on the forward strand.
TGTTATTAGTGCTTTGTTGTGTCCACAAGTCATTTATGACCCTTTGTAAATTGAGTGTTTCTAATTTTAATGTTCTTTTTTCGTATAACGGGATTTGTTTTGGTATAATGTGAAGTTTAGTTTGTATTTTGTTTATTGGTGATTTTTATTCTTATAATTACGCTATATATTATTCAGTATTTTTTTAATGTTTGGTTTTGTGAAATATAATAAGATGGGCTATGTCTAGTTAAAAAGAGGAGGGTTATAAACATTTAATTGAAACTTAAATAAAATGAACAAATTTATAAAAGGGGAAAAGTAAAGTTTGAAATATGGAATATTGTATTTAACATAAGATCTTGTATGAATTGTTTTCATTACATTAAGTTCACAATCTGTTTTTGTTCTGGATTGGACCTGGGATTTGAGGGTTGCCCTGATAATCAGCTACCTCTAGAGTAACAATGATAAACTATATGGGAGATCCGGGTCTAACCCATTTTTTGAACTTTCAATGACATTTGCCATGCTTTCCTCATCTTAATAAACCATCGATTTTTCCCCTTTTTCAATTTTTGTATTTCTTATTCTGTCCAGATTGTTTTTACAGCTATACATACAAAACCTCCATTTGCGATACATAAAACTCGGACACCTTATAAATATATCACGAATTAATCTTCAATGTCAAATTTATTTATTAATTCATAAGTAAACGATACAATGTGAGGTGCATGACCGCGTGGTAACACACTGGACTTCCGTACGGAAGGACGTCGGTTCGAACCCCGCGCTGTGCTATGCCCTTCGAACGAAACAGGCACTTTTTCCGCCTAGTGTTCGAAGGTATAAGGATACCTATGACTTCGGTCGTATTACTCGTTTTGATACAGTTGACTTCACACGTGAAATTCCCATATAAACAAACATAAAGGATATAGCAAGTCTGAGCTGCAGACATTTAATCTCAATAAGATCTTTGTTTGTAGCCTCTTTAGTGTCTGCTTGAAGCAGACCATATGCATCAGTAATACATTCAAGCTACTATAGATTAGTAATGTTAACAGAAAAAATGTTAAGCTGGAAAATCGTAAAGCGAGGAACACCTGCATGGTAGGTAACACGAATTATCGTTTATTATATTGTGTAATATTGAAAATATAGGTAGACAGCGTTATCAGGTATATGGTATTTGTAAATATTCAGTATCCATTCACTGACATGCACTGGCAGATTTTTATAGTTTTTAAAATCTGGTTTAAATATGATACTAGTCAGTAATATAACGTGTTTCATTCCTGATTTTTTCCTTTCCTCTCCACCATCCCTTCCTTTTCCTTTGATTGGTGATATCTCACTTTATATGAAAAGGAATGTTGAGGTGATTGTCCGCCTTTGTGGGGGTTGTGGGCATATGCTCACGCATGTGTTCATGGATTTTGTGGGGATAGATAGTCATTTGATTTTTTTTGGCGACCATGTAACTTGCTTCATTTACTTGTTTCTGGTTGGTTGGAAGATATTGCCGCCTAGCAATAAGCCAGCCAGATTTTATTTGCAATAAAAGTGTTAAATAAATACAAGTATTATTGAAAACCGACATATGTGTTACCTGTTGGCACCAAGGTCTAATAGTTTACACCCAGACGTTCCAATCTTTGTTCCGCCCCAGCATTAGATTTTTGGCATGTCAGTTATAGTACTTAAATCCCCTTTCAATATATCCGAATTAGTGTTTCAGACATATTGAAGATTGTGGCTGGGAGTCAGTATTCTCTTCAGCTCCAGTAATCGAGCCTTCGGATTTAGAATCTCTAAAGTACGGAACTCATAGTTCGTCATAGAACGTGTTGGCAACACTGCCGCTTTGCGCGTGCGAGTACCAGACGAACCCTTTTATTGGCCTTCTATCATAGATCCATCTCTATACATCCTTAAGATGTATAGAGATGGATCTATGGTAGAAATTAGGAGTGTTGCCTAGGCTTCAAGTGTACGCACTAACTCAACCAGATGATGGTCACAAGTCCATAAAATACCAATTAAATAGATACCGTCCCCTATATATCAAAAAAACAGAGAACAATTTTCCTATAAAAATGCCATCCAGGCCAAAAAAATAATAATACTGTAAGGAAATCTGCTGATGGATCTCCAGGTAGATCTAAAGTCAGATTTCAACTGTTTAACATCTACTAACAGTTCGCGAAGTATCTGAAAAAATCCAAAAATATTCATATAAACCCTTCGCTAAAAAAACACACACCAAAAAAATCATATAAATATATATAATAATTTATATACTGAATTTAGTGAACAAACTCACTTAAATAAAACTTTGATTAAAATAAAGTTCTACTCATTTGGGAACCACAAGATCCAAAATAAAAATTGAATTTATTGAAAAAACAAATGAAATATTGTTAATATTAAATAATAAAGATTCTACAAGTTTGAGGAAAGAAAGATAATATTATTATATTAGTACAAAATAAGGAAGAATCTAATAGTTCTGTATAACTTGATACTTCTAATGGCCGCAGCCACCACCTTCATTTTCTAATACTCAACATGTATATTTTAATATTCTTAATCTAATAATAATAGCGGGTTCGAATCCTGGATGAGACCGTCCTAGAGGAGAGCTTGCTCCTTAAACGGCGTCATGTAAATTGTCCTTTTTTATTCTTACTTCAATTTATTCTTCTTGCAGTAGATTCATGATCTGTTTTTTTTTCTGCATTACTGCCAGCTTTCTTTCCATATATTTGAGGGTCTGCTTGGTGGTAAGCATCTCACGGGGTAGCTATAGGAATCTAGGTACCATTCATTATACGCAGGAATCCAGGTATCATTCATTATTTGAACCAATAAAGTCTTCTCTGTCTTCTCCATTTCATGGTGTCAGTTCGGTTTTGATTATTCTTCTTATTTCTATAATTCTGCCATGGCCGGTCTCAAGCCTGGATGAGACAAGACGAGGGATCATTGGCAAGATGAGCAGCCTACCCATGATTGATACAAATACGCTCAAAGTTCTACCAAATACTTAATTTAAATTATGAAATTTAAAACAATGTCAATTTTTTTCTTCAAGCTTTCAGTTGTATAATATTTAGTACCTTACAATAATTTAAGGCTTCACTTCCAGAATGGTTTCCCTCTTAGACCATTGTACATCTGAATTTACGTTTTTTTTTGTAGATATATGCTACGTTTCATAAATTATTATAGTTCTCCTAAGCAACACAAAAAAGCACTTTATACAACTCAGGATAACAATAGCATAATAAACCTGCTGATCAGCTTGGATATTTGATGTCCTTAATATCGAAACTTTGGGGTTTGATCTATCCAGTTTATTCAATATAAACAAATACACCCACAGACGTCTTCCAGCCTTTTGATATTTAACATTGTTTGAACTCGGCAAATAAAAATATTTTTGTTGCCCTAATACCACGGTAACTGTTTTCAATCAGTTACAAATGTTCATACGGATGGTTCATAAATCGCGCTCCAATCTTTCTATTGAAAATTGTTCCGCATCTTCAAGCTTCTTGCACCAACTGAATTTGACATGGAAAATTTGCAAATCGCATATTTAATTTTATTTTATATTAAATCATTAGTACGGAGAGTACGCGAACTTTTGGTGCAAGGCAAGTCATCTACCGAAACCTGCTATCGAACACATACAATCGTCGTAGTTGAGGATCACCTCATAATTCCAATGTCAGTTCAGTTTGGAAATTGAAACTGTGTCGCGGAGTTTTTTGTTTCTTTCTTATTTCCTCTTCTTTTAATGAGTGAGCTATTGCACACCAGCAAACTCACCGGCCACATTGCTGTACTGGATCCGATGGCTAACCGAGTGAGACGATCGGAGCATACCGGCATGTTTTTTCTCTCTTTTTGAATGAATAAATATGACCGAAGTCATAGGTGTCCTTATATTGCTGAATACTAGGCGGAAAAAAGTGCGTGGACGCGCGGTAACGCACTGGTATTTGTGCGGAAGGTCGCCGGTTCGAACCCCGAGCTACTCTACTCCCCTAAAATGACACACATACAATCAATGTCCTCAACCTAATTGGACAATCTTCATCAGTAAATTGACGTCGAAATACGCGTTGTGTTCTAATAATAATTGACTTTTGATTTGCGAACTAAAGTTCAACAATATTTGTTCATTTCTTTTCTATTAAACTCTCCATAAAAAAACTCCAGGATGCTTTTTAAATTATCTAACGTAATTTTTTTTAAATCTACCGCAAAATAATGAATGTTTGAAACTGTAGCGCAATTGATGAGCCACCTAGTATAAATTTGCGTATTTTATGCAAATATTTCATTACATGTTTTATTTATATTTATTTATTTACGTATTTTTGGTACAATTATACTAAATAGCTCGAGCGGCTTGATCAGACAACAATATTACGACTGGTTTATCTTCATAATGAATAAATATGCTATAATTTTGTAAAGTATTAAGTGGTCCCTGTCTGCGAATAAATTTGCATGTCTACACATCCCATCATCGTTCCTGTATAACGTTCCAAATTATGTCACGGTAGTAACTTTTTTTATTGCAAATATTATGACGATATTTGTTATTGTATTTATAATTTTTTTAATAATAAGCTCACAGTACAAAAAATATTATGTTCCAAACTTGTTTTCGCTCAGTTGATAAGAAAGTGAAAAAAATACTGTTATGAAATTTTCATTATTACCATTAAGCCTTTCTCCTATTGAGGTAGGCAGATATAACAGATATACATTTAATTTATTTTACACATATTTTGCTTCTGTCTCGTCCATACAACTCTCCTATTACAAAGTTTTTTCACTTTTACCTCTTTCAAAGTTTGGTCGTGCTACGATATTAAAGTTTCCTTCTGCACTACTCTTACAAATTATTTTAGTCAATCTTTCTTCATTTTTTCTTCCTACGTTTCCGACACACTTTAATGTTCTTCACTTCATCTTATTTTGATCACTTTTTAAGGACTGTATCTTCTTTCGATGACTTTTATTTCCTGATACTCTCAGTCCTTATTCTGTCATACATATTTTTTCCACACATTCTGCGCAAAACTCTTGTTTCTACCGCAATTATCTTATTTTCATCACTTTTTTAGCCACATTCGAGTTTGCTTACAAAGCCTAATGTTGGGACCACGATTCCATTATCAGCAGCTAGCCATGCTTATCTTGAAATACTCTAGTCAGTAAACACATTATAACAGTATTGTCGGCAGAAACTTTTCTTTCAATATCGCATTTTGAACAACCATTTAATGTGAACTTTTTCATAAATTATATTTTTTTAATTTGATATTATGAAAACAATATCAAAAGAGTTAAAACCTATAACGAATTACTGAAGTAATCTCAAAAGAAACAGAAAAAAAATGTAATATGTTGAGACCAACTCCGTTTATTTAACTTTATATAAATGTCTAACCCTACCGGTTTCAAGGTTTTCACCTAATCCTCAGGGGAGCACAAACAAGACATTTGAAGTAGCACAAACAAGACATAAGATAGGGGAGTACAAACAAGTCTTGTTTGTGCTCCCCCGATGATGAGAATAATCCTCGAAACCGGTAGGGTTACACCGTTATATAAAGTGGAATAAACAGTGCTGGACGGACTAAACCAATTATAATGTCTTTAAACCGCCACAGTGTTAATGCCTTCACTATAAATTATAAAAAAATAAATATTATGACTTAGAAAATTAACGTTGAAATAATAAAAAAACGTTTCGAAAAAATGATTCAGAAATAAATTTAAGTTGATATTCCAGTTTTTTTACTATTATAAAGATTATGATAGACATTAGCAAACATTATGTGAAACCATTATTTCTTTTGAATATTATAGATTTTTAAATAATAAATTTGTTGGATCGCGGCGCAAGGACAATAACTTTTTTTTTCATTTCAATAGACTGGGTTAGATTTAAATATACTCCAGCTTGTCGATGTTCTTGTGAAATATTACCTGTATATTTTTATGCCAAGAGTTGTCAAATCTCAGGAGCGACTGCAGCTCGGATTCATTGTAATATTACGTGTGAATTTTACGTGTGTATGTCAGATATCTAAAAAACGGGCAATGGACCTAGTGAGAAGGCTGATATACGAGTAAATAGACTGTCTTGTAAATAATATGTAAACGTTTAAATAAATGTAAAATCAAATATGTCATAGGGAGGCATAAATATGTCATAAGGATGGCATAAATAATTGAGAAACTGAAACCGTTTGAGCGAAACTATTAGTCTAAATCAGTGTTTCTTAACTTTATTGAGCCGTGGCCCAGATAATCAATTTTGTCTGAGAAGATCTGAGAATGAATGTTGCGAAAGCCAATGTGATGGCAATTGAAAGACGTGAAAGGGAAATTAAAGACAATATACGAGTGAACAATAAAATATTAGAGCAAGTGAAGGAATTCTGCTATTTCGGTAGTATTTTCTCAGATGATGGAAGAGTGAAGAGGGATATTGAACACCGTGTAGCGATAGCAAAAAAAATCAATGGCCACTTTAACATATATAGTCGAACTAAAGAGAGTGAAAATCTGCTAAGATGATAATCCAAAACAATATTTTGATACCATATTTGATGTATGGGAGAGAAACGTGTACGTGGAAAAAGACATTAATAAACGTTGTAGAAATGATTGCACTGAGAAGAATACATGGGGTGACTTTTTATGACGGAAAACGTAATGAAGTGATTAGGAACAGATTTTACCTAATGAAGATGAAGAAGAGCACTCTGAAATGGTTAGGGCATGTAAAACGAATGAACGAAGAAATACTAACAAAACCAATATAAAGTGCTTATATGAGTGAAAGGCGTGATGGGGAAACACCAAGGGAAGAATGAGATAATCAAGTGAATGATCTTTTGAAAGAAGGAACGTAGAAAGTCAGATAAATTGTAAGGATTGTATGAGAAGCTGTATGGATGTGGAAGAGGCGAAGGATGTTTGTGGAGATAGGAAAGTCTTTCGCTCTATCCTCTCTGCCTATCTCCATAGGGTTATAGCGTGATTATATGCATGTAACTATGAAGAAAAGTGATCAGAATCGACAAAATAACATAGGCATAATTACAGTACAGTACCCGGCGGTAAGTAATACTGTCGGCCATACTTGTCTAACTTCGGCTTTGTAGAGCGTCGCCTCTGTCATTCATACACGTGTTTCATCGCAATTTGTCAGTCGTTGTCAAGCGTTCTAGTCTCTTTCTTCACCCCGATGTGTATTACATACCGCCGGGTACTGTACACATAAATTCGGGTACAAAGGACACGACACGAAATATGAAAACGGAACGCAATGTAGCTGATTTGATTTTTTGAAATATATTATTTTATTTATCTATGCTTCTCATCAAAATATCCGAATAAGTTATGTGTATATGTTGAAGAACGTGGCCGGGAGAAAACACTGTCCTCAGCCCCATTAGCTCTTCATATGTGGTAGTATTGCCAACACATGCGATCTTGAACTGCGAGTTCCGTGCATACTCCAGTGGATCAAAGCCCGAAGGATCGATTAATGGATCCAAAAATGATGTTATCTCCCAAATACGCTATTTAATACGTCCGCATCACCAGGTATTAAAAGGAACTATATGAATGAAAAATGAATATTAGGTATCGATAACTCGAACAGGGAAATGGCGTGAAGTAATGCATACAATATTATGTAAGCATTTAATAAAAATCTTGTATATCTCAAGTGTGCGACGTGCCTTAATAGCTCTCATGGTACCCATCGACTTGAGTAAATTATCATGTTAACCAATAAACTTAATTTATCTCTTTCCATCATCATCATTAAAAGAACAGCGATGTTTCCCGATCCGAGTGGCTAGTTATGAACACAATAATTGCAAATATCAAGTTATAAAAATTAGTATCTCATTCGAATGTTGCCATTGATATGTCATAAAAATCCATAAATACCCCGCCACTGAAGGCACAATCGTACCCCGCGGTTCGACCGCGCCGGTTTGATCACACACAAAATATTATAACGTGTGAAATGGACAAAGCAAAAAGGCCGTGTAACAAATGAGGTGTTTTGTTGCTGCGCGGTCAGGGGTCCTCGCGGTTGGATTCCACGTCGGGGTGATTAGCACCAAATAAAACCCGAATCCAAATCCAGAGAAAATCAAATTTGATATTAAATTTTATATTCAAATTGCACCACTGTGGCGTGCTCGGGAACGGTTCACAGGTGTAAATTGCATGCTACCTGCAAAGTTTTTGTCGTAAATTATCACCTAGTGAGAAACTATTTTTCGTAAATAATGGTAGCGAGACATGAGAAGGTGGAAATGTAATCTTTGTGGAGTATTGTTTATTTTTCGAGACGTGTTATTTAATTGGCTCGCAAAGTTTCGTATTATATTGCTAAGGTTTGAGAGAAATTATGGTTTAGTATATATCGTAAGTCTATTTATTTTATGTACAGTGAATTCGTGTCAAGAGTTCACTTGAGCAATATGTGAATTTACATAAGTATTGATTTGGAATTTTAAAAATCTTCAAATTAGAGTTTATATTTTTTACCATTTTTCCATTACTCGATAAACGGAAGATAGAAGAGGGAAAAGTGTTTATAAGAAAGTATACATTACGAAGTGTAGGAACATGACAGAATAAATAGATAACTATTGATTTTGATAAATCATATAAATTTGAATGTACGTGAATAGGTAAATGAATAAAATTTTTGGAGATTTTCAAAGCTGTTTTCCACTAGTTAATAGTATTTTTTCGAGTTGTTGGCTTAAATGATAGCCAACGTTTCGAATACGGTGCAACCTTCATCCTCGGGCCATATCAAATAACATTACCGATTCGGTAACGTTTTTTGATATCGCTCTAAGGATGAAATTTGCAACACTTTCGAAACGTCGGCTAAGCCAACTCACCACGGTAATTACTTCGAAAAATATTTTAAACAAGTTGATTTTATTTTACTTTAATCATATTTGTTACATTTGAATAAAAATCTTGATAATGTACTAAGTTTTTATAAAAATACGAGTATACAAGTACATAATTGATTCAAAAGTATAAAATTATGATTAAATGTAATTTAAGTATGCTTCAGAGTAAGAGTTTGTTTGAGCAGTTATCACAATTGAAGAAAAAACAGCAACTGAGTATTTCAAAGTCAAAATCCGGGTGAAATGGATCAAAGTAATGACTCCAAAGAATTAAAATATATAAATATTTGGTCACTTTAATTTTCAAGCTTTAACTCATATGAGTGGAAAAAAACACTATGGTCTTACGTCAATGCAAATTGCTAAAAATTAATTCCATCACGACAAACAGAAAATAATGATAATGTTTATTCTTTTCGATCGCGGTGTCAAATTATTGTAGCGTGTTGTGTTTTCTTGTTTGCATTAATTTATAAAATATGCACCTGTTTTAATAGATCTGGTTTGTCGGTAAGGGTGCGGATACATTAATTGAATTTCGCAAATAAATTTTTTATTCAATTTTAGATATTTTTATTGAAACTCAATTGTTACCTGTTGAAAAATTAAATGCTTAACTTTCTCTAAAATATCGACAAGATTTAAACTTTTCCTTGAAGATAAAGCTGTGGAACAAATACAACAGTTTATGTGCTCAGTTATTGTGATCTTCGTGTTAAATATTGTAGCAAAAGTCTTCTCAATAAGTCTTGTGCTATCTCTAACTGTAATATGGAAGAAATCAAAGTGAAATGCGTAAGACAAATGTTAGACCAATTGTGATATATGGGATAAAAGACAAAGCATTTACAATCAAAACAAAGAACAAGCAGTGAAGCTAAGAGACTAGAACTCATAGGACTACAATAGGAAATAAACTAAGAGATAGAATCAGAAATACCCGCATTCGAGAAATTTGTGAAAAGGAGAACATTGTTATAGTTCGGAAATTCTAGGATGAGTCCTGTGACAGCTCACAAATTTGCCCCAATACAACCTTATAACGATGTTCAGTAATTTTAATTATTTTATCAACTTTAATATAAGCCTCAATTCTAATAAATAGCAAGTTATTTAGGTAAATACATTACATTAGGTTGTATTGGGGCAAATTTGTGAGCTGTCACAGGACTCATCCTAGAATTTCCGAACTATAGATAGAGAAGACAATTGCGTGCATATAAGGACATAATAAATAAATTAGATTACCTCAAAAATGTCATTCATTGTTATGGAAGACTACTACCTGATCCAGGAAAATGAAAATATAGCTCGGAATAGACGCCCTAGAAAATACCTATGCAACTTAATAAAACACACAAGAAGGTCTAGAAAATAAACAATCAGAACACTAATTGATATTAATGGACTAACTGGTCTATATACTGAGAAGAACCAAAATCCTTTTGGCCATATCTCTAGTATTCACCATAGCATAGGTATGGAGTGGAAATATGGACGATAAGAAGGAAGGATACAAAAATTATCGATGCCTTCGAGATGTTGTATTGGAGGTTGATGTTTCGTACCCCATGAACCATAAGGCACACCAACGCCTCTATCCTCCAAGAATTGGAGATTATCAAAAGACTTTCGACAACATGTAGAAATAGAATCATAACATACTTTGGGCATGTTGCTAAAAAAATTTATGAAAGTCTAGAGAAGCTGATGATCACGGGGACAGTTGAAGGAAGGTGAACAAGAAGGTGTGCTATGAGATAAACAAAACAAATAAAGGAGTTAACAAAATCATATTTAAGCACTGCATTCAATGTAGACCATGACTGGGAGTGATGGATACATCACAAATGACCACGATGCTTAGCATTGAGAACATGATAAAGTTGAAGAATTAGTGTTGATAGCCAAAATTGAAAGTCGACGAAGAATCAGTACAAAGTTCATGTCTTGGCCGAAGATAAGAATATTTATTTAGAGTGATAGACAAGAATATTTTCTCAGAGCCAGGTTCATCAGAGATGGGAACGAAGAAGATCAGTATGAGATTATTATATTCTAGAATTAAAAGTATCTAATTGTATTTCGAATTTGATTCCCTACAGATTTCAGACTAGTTTTACTTGCGCCAACTAGCTGCCGAATGTAAATTCTTCAAGTGCCCTCTTGTAGTCATAAAAATAAATGTGCTATATTATTTCCAAGATTTTTTAAATAAATTTAAGTAGATTTTTATTTTAATATTACATATTTTTGAAATTATGTCAATGAGAAAAATTAAAATAGTAATTTCAATTATTGATAATATACGTACACGTATGTTATGTTATGTGTACAAAATATCCAGCTTTCTGACCGTGGTTGTTTTTATGTTTGAAGATTTTCATGACTGTGAAATTTTTTTCGGATTGAAAGGACATGTTTAATTGGCTAAAATTATGGCCGTAAGCCGACCAAATACGGCATCAAACACAAAAAATAAATTGTTTACCTATTTGAATATCGACATACATCAACAGCAAGATGGAGGAGAGGCGATTGAGATGGTATGGACACGTTGGACGCAGATCACCCGATCACATTGTGAATCAGGCAGTATCCATGGATCTTCCTCTAATAACAACCAGAGGAGGACCAAAGAATTCATGGGTGGTGCAAAAAGATAACCTGATGCAGAGGCACGGCCTGGGGGACGTAGTCCGGGAAAGAAGAGCATACAACCTGAGGACGAGGAGAGCTGACCCCAACAGTCTTCGCAGACAATGAGTTGGGATGGAGACAGGGAGAGCATGACAAAGTATATCTAACGTAATACTGAACTTGTATTTTTTTTAATTTTTTTTATTAATTTTAATTTCTTCGTCTTTTATGTGGTGTGGCCGTACCGTAAGATAGATAAAGGTGAGCTGCTAAATTTAATCGCTTAACAGGGTCAGAGTGCGAAACTGGATTGAGCGGCTTAGCACTACCAGAAATTTTTCCGCCGGTAGAACACAAACATATTATATTAATTTTGTTTATACAAGCGTCCCCGTGTCAGAAGTGTTTTGATGATAAGTAATTTATGGATCAAAATAAATTGGAAAGACGAATTGCATAAGACGTATCAACTAGTTGTTGCAATGGACCTAAAAATGTACAGTTACACGCATGCATACCATCACGCTGTTTCCCTGTCGGAGTAGGCAGAGAGGAGATATCACCAGACTTTCCTATCGTGATACACATATTTTACCTCTTCTACACTCATACAACTACTATGATTTCTCTGACTCTACATTTTCTTCTTCCAAAATATATTTCATTGATTCAACCATACTTTCGTTGGTCTTCCTCTATCCCTCCTTCCACTCACAACATTAGCACTTTATCTTTGTTTTGTAAGTATTTCTTTAATCATTCATTGTTTATCATACACCAAAACCATCTCTTCGAGTTATCTTCCTTAATACATAACCCATAAGTTCACAGAGTCTGGTTTTTACTTAAATCTTCTGAATATTTTTCTGGTTGGTTGTAAAAAAAAACCACATAGCAATAAGCCCACAGTCTGTAATGCCCACCAATGTAATACAAAAAACATAAATTCAATGTGTTTTAACCATTCTGTGATAATGGCTCACTCTCCTTTAAGTTTAAGAAAAGATAGGCATCATTTATCAATTATATATGATACAGTATACGTTTTGAAATGCCACATATTGTATTATATATGATACAGTATACGTTTTGAAATGCCACATATTGTATTGTGTTACACTTTAAGAAAAGATAGGCATCATCTATCAATTATACAGTATACGTTTTGAAATTTAAGAAAAGATAGGCATCATCTATCAATTATAAGTTTAAGAAAATATAGTTTAAGAAAAGATAGGCATCATCTTTTAATTATATATGAGACAGTATACGTTTTGAAGTTTAAGAAAAGATAGGCATCATCTATTAATTATATATGATACAGTATACGTTGTGGAATGCCACATATTGTATTATATATGAAACAGTATACGTCATCTATCAATTATATATGATACAGTATACGTTTTGAAATGCCACATATAGTACCTATATATGATACAGTATACGTTTTGAAATGCCACATATTGTAGTGAAGTTTAAGAAAAGATAGGCATCATCTATTAATTATATATGATACAGTATACGTTTTGAAATGTCACATATTGTATTGTATTACACTTTAATTGTAGACATGACAATCTGGTAAATGTATTGTCTTTTGACAACATCTTTCAACCATCTAAATATATATCAAGAGGTCTTAAACAAGAATTAGTCTGGAAACCTTTTAAAAAAATGGGTGTCGATGAAATCAAATGTTCATAATATTTCCTGGATTACGTAAATTTTTCCGGGAGATTGATACACTAAGATGAACCAAATGTAGAAAACTTGATAACTTAACTTAAAACATTTATCAAGTATTATACTTATAGCTATTTAAAAATGAGATATACGAGTATATAGTCTTCTTTTTTATATCTTACTTTATTCTTTTATTTATTTTATAAATAAAATTAATTTATTAAACATATATATAATTGGTATGTATTACCATTATCTTCGATGTTTGACCAACTTATAACATACCATATTCAATCCAAGTTACGGGTAACTACATTACTATATATCCAATACTAAATACAATAAAATTCGGCAAAGAAAAAATAATTTTCCCTTTATACCTTGAACATTACCGAATATTAGACACCTCACAAAAGCTTTTTCGACCCGTGCTAGGGTCTGACCAGTGTCGTGTTGCGGGTGATCCCCGCTGCACCCTGTCGAGCTGTTGCAGCAATATAGAGATGTTCCGAAAGGCTGACATCTTGTAACAATTTATAAATATCATAAGTCGCGCCGTGACCGGTCAAGACACCAACATTTAAATTGAAACATCTGGGAGATTATGTAATATTAAATACTTTTTTAATAAAACTTACATGGACTTCTTTTATTATCTTAGGAAGTTAGTGACGTGGTTTTTTATTACTTTCTGAACAACAGAGACTTGGCCAGTCAAGTTTCTGTAGCTAAACTCAGGAGGTTTTCATTCATTCGTATGGAGCCCCTCAAACTATCCAAATTGGTGATGCGGACATGCATTCGTTTTGGTGATGCGGACATGGAGGTCGTCTGTTATCTTGCCTGACTAATATTTTTAATGCAGATAATTGTTTCCATTATTATTTACGGTTTTTTTACTAACTCGGTTTTTACTGGCTGGTTCGAGTAAACTTAAATATGGCGTTAATACAAAAATACCAGAAGCACTAAGTTTATATATCGCCGATAAATATATCCTGAATATGAATCTCCTTTACAAATCAACTTACAGAATAAATATTATATAATGGCAAAACACTCAGTTACGCGTGGTATCGAGATATTGAACAAACTGGTTGACACTGTCGATATACTCATATCCGATGCATCGCCTTGTAGTATGAGAAGAATTCTGTATGATATTCTTTCTTACGAATAAACCAACTAGTAGCAGGCCTTCGTTGTGTAACATGAGAAATCCGTACAAATTTACAAATAAAAAATAAACATCAAAACACTAATAACAAATCAATTCCGTTTGTTTTATAATAATGTGTTGAAAAATAACATCAATTATTTTTAAATTAAAGTTTGGTCACCGTATTAATAGTATTGCCATAAGCTGGGATGATCGCGAGGAATGTGTTGTTTGGATTTATTAATGTAGGTGTTAGTTCACGGGTATCTAATTGTGTTGCCATCATAAATTATTAATTTTTCATCGTGGTTAAATGAGAAATACACGTAATATACACCTAGCGTTGTAGGTGTTGCTCCTAATTTTTTTTTTTAATTATTTATGTAAAACATACTGTTATAAATTTTGAAAGATATTTTTACGACCGTGTTTGATGTCTATGTACTCGCATATAAAAAGTAGCTTAAATGATCTGTAAATATTTATATTTACTTGTTGCTAACTTCTACTTATTTTATTGTTTTAATACTATATTATTGTTTGAAATGTTTGACCATAAGGCCACTGCGCTAGCAATATGATTCAAAGTTAATTGACTCAAATCCGTTGCTTTATTCCTCACATGATATGATCTAAACTGAAATCAAAATTTTTACGAAATTTTTAAGGAGCTTAATTTAAAAAGCTTGGATGATCTTTCGTGATAATTTAGTATAATTGGTTCTTTTCTAACTGAAGTAATATGTTTTATATCCATTTTTTTTTAGATTTGGAATATGAACTCTGTGTTGACCTTCGTGGCGTAATTGATTAAAACACCTTTCGATCAGGAAGTAACGGGCTCGATTCCCGTTCTTACCCAATTTTATTAAAAAGTATTATTATAAAGGCAGTTCTTGGTCCATATTCAAACACGTAAGCGTATTCACAATTGTCACACGTTGTATTCATAATTGTAAAACGTTGTGTTCAAGTCATTATCACAATTGTTCTCGGTACACATTTGCAAAAATAAGCATTTCGCCATTGAGAAGAGTTTTCTGTCTAAACGACGCCATACAAATTGTCTTATAATTATTATTTACAATTGTATGTGAACATGTATTTATTTTGTAATTTCAATTGTTGTCGATCCGTATTCATAATTGGAACACATTGTGTTCAGTCCGTAATCACAATAATTGTTCTCGATCGTATTCATAATTGTAACACGCTGTATTCAATCCCTTGTCGTAATTGTTCTCCATCTGTATTTCTAACAGTAACACGTTGTGTTCAGTCCTTATCACAATTGTTGTCGATCCGTATTCATAATTTTACAAGTTGTGTTCAGTCCGTAATCACAATTGTTCTCGATCCGTATTCATAATTGTAACATGTGTTCAGTCCGCAATCACAACTGTTATCGATCTGTATTCATAATTTTACAAGTTTCGTTCATTCTGTAATCACAATTATTCTTGATCCGTATTCATAATTGTGACAATTTGTGTTCGCGCGATCACATTTATTCTCTGTCCGTATTAACAATTATTTTCATTTATATAAAATTCAATGAAGTATTTACCTTTTCCTTTGGCTTAAGTAAATATGCAGTGAATAATTAAACTGTAATTTAGAATGTATTGAAAGGCACGTTAGAAAATACGATTTAAATTTAATATGCTTATAGTACCTAACCATCGATTTCACGTCTAAAATTAGTTCGTTCACTCTGTGCATAAAAAAACTTTTTCTTTTCTATTCTACCTTATTTTTTACCGTGATGAATTGAAAATAGTATAACAAATAGCCGTATTCACAAATTTGTAAAAAAATATTATGATAGGCTGATAATTATGAGATGTAACAAAAGGAAAACCGCCAGCGGGCCCTCTCAACTGGCAACATTATTAATGGATTACTCCACTTTTATTCTTGTTTTACAAATGACTTTATTAAGGCTATAGTAGCTTGACATTTCATAATTAACTTTGGTAAGATGTTAATTGGTAAAGCTGTGGATAAACCCTAAACCAGGGGCTAGGAACTTTTTTAAGTGACTGCCGTGCAGCCTTAATTTTATATTATTTCCAAATATGTACATCGTCATCTATTTTATCCAGAAACACATATTTCACTTCTGCCACAGTCATACACCTCATCATGCATATTCTACTGTTATAAAGACTTTTCAATCTGCTCTCTATCAGAATTTCATTAATCTGATCGTGCCACGTGATCTTTTATTGGCCTAGTTTTAATTTCTAACTTTCTTTTTCGTATTTGAACTAGTTTTCAACATATATTTAAACAATTATATAGCACCTCGGTCGATTTTTCTAAGATGCTTTTAACTGTTTTACTATATATTTACTCTACTTTTATGAAATATTAATATTAAAAAATATTATCAAAATAGAATATAAGCTAAACTGTATATAATGTTTTGAATTGATACATGGACATATATTTTCAAAAGAGCTTATCTCGCAAAATCATTTTTTAAATTTAATTGAATTACGAAAAAAAATCTTATAAATCAATTGAAATATTACCACATTGAAATATTACCAAATATTACCACATTTTATTTTTGCTTAATCACTTCCATACAAGTCTAAGGTTTTGTAAACTTGGCGAAAGTACCTTTTTGTATGTGTGTAATCAAATGGTCTCGCAAGACGGATACAAATCTATAGAAGAAATGTAAATCAGGTTAAGTATCCGGTGGAACAACTCTTTCTCTTTGTTGACATTTTTTTTATTTGGGAACAACTTGCCTTATTCTGAGGCATTATGAACGTTTTCTGCGTGCCCCGTTAACATTCAACTTTTTCAGGAACGTTTTCAGCCAAGAAGTCAACTAAGAACTTTTTCATTATACAGTAGTCCCCTGTTATTCGCGGGATATCCGTAAAACGTGAAATTGGCGAATAATAGCGATCCCCTTCTAAATTAGCAAGCTATTTTAAAGCTTCATTCGTGTAACTTTTGCAGTTTTAGATGCAATAACAAAACGACCACAATTTTTTTTCTCTTTTTGGATTAGTTTTTGAAAATAAAATTAGTTTTTTCCATACATTCTAGCAGCAGTAGCGGTTGTTTTCTTTTATTTTTGTACTTAGTCTAGAATTATTCGTTTTTGACTTTTACAAGGTATCTTTGCAGTCTTTGATTCACCAGAATCACTAGTTAATAAGGGTTATTTGAACGCAAACACTGAAATACCAGGAACTGATTACGTGGGTGACATTCAAAAATATTTTTTGGAGATTTTATATTTATTTTGTTAGAGGTCAACCGTGGATAAGTGAAACCGCGGGTACCGATCCCGCGGATAAGAGGGGACTACTATATTAGTATTTGATTGGCGGTAGACGAATCTTTAAAAGTCTTAAAAATAGATAAGTACATATCTGTGTGAAAATGTCCACCCAACTAAATGTTGTTTTATTATATTTTAAATATTCAAAGAAAAAACAATATGCATATATGAATGTATGTTGACGATCTCCGCGGTCTAGTTGTAAGACTCCTGTTTCAGACGCGGAGGTTGTGGGTTTAGTTACCGTTGGTACCTTTTATAAATGGTTATCAATCTGGTTTTCCCTTCTAGTTGATTATAAAAAATAAGATGGTTGGTTAATACACCCGCCATAATATGGCGCGTGTATTATACTTTATACTATTGCATTGTATAAAGTATAAATTATATTATACTTTATACAATAAAAGCTGAATGCAGTATACAACCAGCAAAATGGACCAATACTACATCATTTTATTCTATTTTTTAAATCCCGTTATATGCCTTACACACATACCATCCCACAACTTCCCATTATGATTTATTTTTACTTGTAAAATAACGATTATATCACTTCATACCAGAAGGCGCTGAACTGGTTGAACGTGAAAAATAGATATCAAATTCACACACTATCTGGAATGTTTAATATCCTTAACTGTTGAGCCGCCTCCTCTGATCTCGCCGAAAAAATTCAGCGTCTTTCTGATCATGGACTTGCACTGCGCTCAGACAGAGATTGTTTATTGGTCTTCCCAGTACACCGGTTTTTTTTTACGTCATTCTTTACTGTCCTTACAGTGAGACTCTGGAGCCAGTTACAAACCAATGTAAGACTCGCTCCGTCTAACATTGTATATATCATTGTATGGTACATTTATTATACCAGAAGTTTTATCACGAAGCCGAAATTAGACAGATAGTTGGCATGATCATCATAATCCCAGTAAAGAAAGTCTCTATACGCTTTGCGATAAAAAAATTTAGCGATTTGTCATTTCTACATACCTCAACATGGAAATGAGTGGAGTATATATCAAATGCGGCTCGCTAATAATATATTTGTAACTCCTGTCTTAGTTTTTGATGTCTTGGGGGTGTAGATTTATGCGGAGAAAAAAAGGTATCGGGCACGTGGATGTTAGACATCAGGTGGAATAGATATTATTAATGGTTATTCCTGGTGTATTTAGGGCGTTGGGCGGTGCCGAGCTGCCTTATCTCAAGTGGAAGGTGGATTGTGGATGGTGCTTCGGCCCGGTGTTCGTAAATTGCGCATTATCTAGAAAAAATAACACGATTCAGGGAAGTAGAGCATTAAAATGGTTTAATTAATTCGGTAATATTCTTAATATCCTTTGGTCACTCCTATATTGGCCTATTGAAGAGGTAATTAAGACATTAAGCTATCCTTCTAACGGTAAGATAAAAAATCTATATCTAAAACATACCACGCTTTTAGCTTTGAGTTGATTTCAATTTCGTAAATTGATGAGTGTAATTAATATTTTTCTAGAATATTTTCTAATATTTAAAATTTTTTATGATTCTCTGTGATTTATTTTAAGTTTTAAAGTAATTTAAGGAATTACTTTGTTGAGATCTTCAAGTTAATAATTATGTTTCGTAATCAAAGTGAGATATTTTAAAAACAAAAATCAGTTACGTAATGGCTGTACCTTTTATTCAATTATAATTTATAATCATCACCATAACTGTATGTCCCTATTGGGGTAAGTAGGGAGTACATTTTTCCACTTCATTATTTCCTGGCCCACATCTTCTGTCAAGTCTGTACACCTCGTCATATATCATATACTGTCCTGTTATAAAGACTTTTCCCTCTTTCGGAATTTGATATATTGTTCGTACCACGTTTTCCTAAATTTCTTATTCCTTTTTTACTTCTTATCCCTGGCTCCATCCCAACTCATTGTCTGCGAAGACTATTGGGGTCAGCTCTCCTCGTCCTCAGGTTGTATGCTCTTCTGTCCCGGACTACGTCCCCCAGGCCGTGCCTCTACATCAGGTTATCTTTTTGCACCACCCATGAATTCTTTGGTCTTCCTCTGGTTGTTATTCGAGGAAGATCCATGGAGATTGCCTGGTTCACAATGTGATTGGGTGTTCTGCGTCCAACGTGCCCATACCATCTCAACCACCTCTCCTCCATCTTGCTGTTGATGTCTGTAACATCTAGGCTTCCACGAATGCGTGAGCTTTTTATTTTGTCTTTTAAGGACACACCAGCTGACCATCTTAGCATGTGCATTTCAGCAGTTTCTAGTTGCCTAGAGTAAGAGTTATACATCTTCCAGCATTCGGAGCCACAGAGGAGTGCGGGTCTGACAATCGTTTGGTATACTTTTCCTTTTAACTTTACTGGCATTTTCGGATCACATGGAACTCCCGTCATTGATCTAAACTTCATCCATCCCACACTAATTCTATGTGTTACATCTGCTGCACATCCTCCATCGCTATGGATGAGTGACCCAAGATACTTAAAGGAGTCACAATTTGG
>OX463844.1:16666876-16761434 GCA_949825065.1 Odontocerum albicorne
CATAAAACGACTTTCAAAGTTGTGTCAGTAGATCTAACTTCTTGATGCTTTGGAAATACTTGATCAATTAATTGAGTCGACACCAATGACCAGAAGTTCAAAACGTAAACCGCGTGGTCATGTTCCTTATGCACCTGGATGAACTGGTAATATTAAGTTTGATATAAATATAAGATGGCATAGATCTGAATGGAATTGAGTTAACTTAACATTGAGGCGTTGACCCGTTCAGAATAAGAGTGAAAAACATGAATGAATAAATACAAAAAGAAAATAGCCATTTTTCAATACGATCGATCAGCTAAATATTTCGGATGCTGGTAGATAATGTATAGGCAGTGAGAGATACTCGTATAGGTACCTGTTGGGTGTTGGGCGAGCGAGTTGAGAGTGTGTACACCAACAAAGGAACCGATCCGTCAATCTGCTTGACAGCTTTTGATATTCACCGATGGACCAACAATTAAACAGTGTAAAAAACACTCGCTGACTGAAATACACCGGCACACCACGGTGAACCGTGTATTGGCCGAGACTGATTCCACGCGCATCTAACTTCACACAGCTACAAAACTATTGTGATGTCTTCATTTTAGCACGAAATAGAATTTTGTTCTGATGATAACAGATCCAAATGGTATATTATCATCAGAACAGCATCTCTTGAGATTTTGACTTCCACCTTGACTGTATAGCTAAAGTATTCCTTCCATATTTTTCTAGGTGTTTCTGGGAGACGACTTTCAGTTTATATTTAATGCTTTGCCACATAATAAACCCTTGTATTAATAATAATAATATAACAACGATTTGTATTAAATATAAAATAAATATCCACAGTGAAATAAAACAATCACTATTTATGTATTATTTATAGTTAAGACATTAACACTTTGGAGGTTTAATGACATTGTAATTTATATAGTCAGATACCGTTTATTCCTTGAAACCGACAGGGTTATATCGTTATATTAAGTGGAATAAACAGTGTTGGACTCAACAAATTACAATCACTATTTTAAAATATGATTTTTCTACTATATGTATCTAACTACGTTTAAACCAATGTCTTCTGCAAATCCATCATTCCATATTTTTCGTTTTGTTTAAACTTGACCTATAATAATAATAATGATAATAAAATGACAATTTATAAAGCACCGTTTTGATAGCAGACTCTTTTCAAGCGCGCTCTAACTCGGGATTCAAACTCACTTTTAATGAAAGATTAAAAATATTTTTAAAAACCAGTTAGATAATGTATAGGCAGGCGTCTTACCAACTAGATATTTAAATATTTTCATGATACAATCCAGAAAAGTACATTTCTATATCTACGGGCGTCTGTCACACTCATCTGCGATGAGTTAACAATCTAAGACTAGATACTGAAATCTCTTACGTAAACAGACTATCAAGGGAGGCTGCACAGGATCGGGAATTGGCGGTCGATATAGAAGATAATACTCATCTTAACCAGCATAGATATATGTAGCATTTTATATATTTTATTATTTCGTAATTATTATTTCAAATTAATTTTACTAGGACTGGATTAACACAAATGTTAATAGGCAATCCACCCAAACTAGGATGATTGTGCCACCAAATTCAAATAATAATGCAATTATCTGAGTCGATATAATAAAATGACTTTTTGAATAACGACAATTCTAGACGATTCCGAGTTTCAACTGATTAAGCTTAAAAAAATTAACAATCAATCTATACTTATAAGTGGAAAAGTTTCACGAAGAAAAAAGAAACGCAGCAGTCATTGGACGCGGCAAAGAGACGGCTTTTAGTAAATCAAATCTGTATCGCAAAGGACAACCGGAAAAAAACATAGTCTATAGTTTCATCATCCAGACCACACTCGCAGCCTTGATTCTTCACAATACCCATTCTGTAAAGGTGACTAGCCACCATACAGTAGCCCGTATGCCAACGACATTATGGTATATGATTTATGTAATATATCATAAGTAGATGCATTGCGAACGGAAACTAGTAATCGGTAGTTGATTGTACGGTACCCGGCGGTAAGTAATACACATCGGACTTAAGAAAGAGACTGTCGGTCATAATCGGCTAACTTCAGCTTTGTAGATCGTCGCCTCTGTCGCACGATGTGCTAACAGTCCAGTTGACAACGACTGATAAATCGCGACGGAACACGTGTATGAATGACAGAGACGCCGCTCTACAAAGCCAAAGTTAGCCGATTATGGCCGACAGTCTCTTTCTTAAGCCCGATGTGTATTACTTACCGCCGGGTACTACTTCTCTTGATCCCCTTTTTGACCCTACCTTTTTTTTCATTTTTATTCATATACCTTTTTCAAAAATTTTGATTTATATTTATTTATTTTTAATGTATTTTGTTGGCATTGTGTTATAAAGAAATTATTTAATTGACTTGACATTTTTCGGAGCTTTTCCACGTTTCACTCACATATAATATAGGTACACTAAAATACTGTTTTTCATACATCTTCTTCTTCTTCCTCCTCTTATTTTAGACCTGTTGGCCTGTTATGGTCCTGCATCATCGTTTCCCTCTTTTGACGTCGACTGCCAGCTGTCTTTACATCTTTTGGGAGGTCGTCCTGGAGGTCTGCTTGCTTGGGGGACACTGTTCCTGGTCATTCTTACGGCTCTTGGTTCCGCCATTCTGGATACATGTTCGTTCCAGAACCTTCTTCTCTGTCGTCCCCATCTGACAATATCTTCAACTTCGCACATCCTTCGGATTTCTGTGTTTCGTACTCTATCACAGAGGTATAATATTAACTTAATGAGCGCTTAATCTTTATACGTATAGTAGAATAGATCATCTACAATAAAAAAACTGGAATTTAAGAGACCCTACTTGATTGTGATTAAATGTTAAATATGCATGTAATCCCCAATATTGAATAAATTGGAAATAATTGCACGTGTATGGTGCTTGTTAGAACAGTTGTCAAATGGTTTTTATCTGTTTGACCAGTGTGTGAAATTTTGTTACTTGAAAACTTTTGTGTCAACATGTTATTTAATAACTCAATGCCAAGGACGTTTGAAAAATACAAAGGCAAGTGAAAATAAAAATATAATTATTTTATTTTTTCTTTTATGCTTTCGATTTGTTATTGTTGAATCTTTATGTTTTTATTTTTCATTGATGTGAATACAATGAAAAGTTTTATATTGAAATAAAATTATATTTTATTTCCATTTAAAATGTTACATATTGGCTATATAAACATATTTCGACACAAAGGATAACTTTTAGATATGGATGTTATAAGATTGATAAAGAAAGAAATATTGAGATGGTTAGAAAGACTAATGGGTTGGCCAAAAAAGTCGTTTGCTTTTTAAGAAAAAAAATTAAAACAAATTAATTTATTTAGAATATTCATACGACTCACTTATCGTATCCCATAAATCGTTATAATTTCCAGCAAGCATATCCATACTCGTATTTCATCAAGTTCGAACATTTATTTCACTAATTTTTACACATCTATCATTCTCTGTTACATCACACAGACATGATCATACACACACTCTGTATTTCTTAAATAATTATTGGGTTATTCGAAAACTTATTTCATGTTTTTGGGTCAAATTGGTAGCGATTTACGTAACCAAACTCCATCAGAACTTCGTGGTCGACGATTTTCGACATTTTCAATATCTTAACAATTTCTCATGTCGTAGAATGCTTGATATTCTCGATTAAAGCATTTATTTTGTCGTTATCACTTTCTTCCAGGGCCGATACCAGCTTCGAGTATTGTGTCACCATAACAGGGGTTTTTAAACCATATTTGACACACATGATCTCTTACTGCATTGTCGCCATACACTGTACATTATATATTTTTTTGTTTGTGTGATTTAATAGTGTGTGTAAATAAAAAAAGTACCGTAGTCTTATAATCAGTGTTATTCGAAAGATTCAAGTAAGATATACTCGTGTTATTTGTTCTTATTGTCAAAAATCCGATATAGTGGCAACTGAATTGAGTATTTATGACGCTTCATAATTTAAAACCATCGATCATCGCTGCGTTCTGTGGACATAGATATCGTAATAAAGATGTTAATTATTTCATAACGAAAATATTGTATCTCCAACTTGTTATTTTAAACAAAAATATCATCTAAATCTCTCATTCTTACAGACGGTTGTCGCATGAAAAATTATGACTGGTGGCACTAGTCGGCTTTTTTCAAAGAAGCGGCTATTCTTTGGCCAGGCTTTGTGTCGAGTTCTGTTGCCGCTCGAAGGCTGCGAAGGAGATGCACGCAGAGGTGAGGTCAAACGAACATATTTGGTCACTTTATACATAAATGAACCAAACAACGAAACAAATTTCTACCATTCATACATACTATCACCTCATTTCATCACGAGTAGGAAAAGAGAAAAGAACGTCAGACTTTCCTATCTCGACACACATCCTTCATCTCTTCTACACCCTAACACATTATCATACAACTACGATTTCTCAGACTTTCTACGTTTTTCTTCTTTCAAAATATGATTCAATCGATCTAACCAAACACTCCTTGGTTTTTCTCTATCACACGATCGATCATGTTGAATAGCGTGTCTGGGATACAATATCACCTTCGGGTTTAGAACTATTGGAATAGGCATCGGCTCGCAGTTCGTCAATACACGTATTGGTAACACTATCGCTTGTGAAGAGATAACAAAACTCGAAAACACTCAGTTTGTGCAAGTATTGTTACTTGACGAACTCTTTTACCAGACTACGACCCACTTTTTTTAGCTGGTTCCATCAGGAATTTAACTCGAGCTTCCGTGTCGAAGTTAAGCGTCTACTACTAGGTCACGAAAGCCTATACGTTAAATATAGTAAACTAGGTCACCGAGGTATGTGTGTTATAGAGACATTATATTAAGATTAAAATAACTAGGAATTTATGTAGAACTGTTTTGTAGCATATCACCTCAAGATCGCTCCAAGAATTAATGTTAAATAGCTATATTAAGTGCTAGTAACAATCTATCAATCTTCGTCATCTTTCAATGGATTAAGTCATTTCAATGGCGTATTTGGTTTGTTATATCATCTCTAAATAAGTGGATTTAATACATCCAAGTCACAGCATAATGAGATCAGTCAGGAATCGAACCCAGGATGCCTGTGTGGTAAATGTTTATGCTAATACTTGGCCACTGTAAAGAGAATACTTCATATATGTATATTATAGGTAACTATGTTTTCACATGTTCATTTTCAGCATTTTATTTCTCTGTTGAACATAGACCTCTCTGCGACTTTTTCAGAATCGTTAGTCTCTGTAGCATACCTTATATTGCATCTCAGGTTGCCTCCTCGGTATTTTTTTTCCTTCTGGACACCACTGGATTACTATTTGCGTCCAACGAAAATGTTAATTTTGCGATCAATTTCAAGTTGAAACAAAATCTTAGTATAATATCTTATCATGACTTTCTGTCCATTTCTCAAATATCTTAAAGCACGCAGTTTGTAGGTTCATATTTTTTTTGCGATTGTAGTTATATAATAACTTGATATATAATATAAATATATTTAAAGTAAGTATTGTTATGTATTGATATAGAATCATTCACGTATCGCCATTTAAATTATATCAACCCTCATAATTTTACTTTTAAAATTTTCAGTTTTCATTATATATGTGTACTTTCAAACCTTAAAACTACGTTAAAATCCTGGATTAAAATTTGAATAACATGTATAAGTTATTATTAAACGATTTCACTTCATTAAATAATATTCGCACTATGTGGCGGCATTCTCAGAGAAAATAATTTATGTTTTCAGCTTTGACTTTTCGGAACTCTGTATTACGTTTTTTATCAATAAATTACTTTGTTATTCCACTTATTACATTAATCCCCGATACACGTATCTTTATGGAGGTAAAAATACGTGTATTGAGGATTAATGTAATAAGTGGAATAACGAAGTAATTTATTGTTGAAGAATATAAATATTGAGATTTATTGTATAATATTTAAAAAATAACAAATTATATTTGACAACTGAATTGAAATAGGCCTTGAGATCGTTCAATTACTTGACATTTTTTTTCTAAAGAAAGCTTTTTCCTGTAATAGGATGAGAATTATTTATGGTTATACGAGTATTTATTATATTTTATAGACCTATTCTGCTTTCCTTTTATTAAAAGTTATTTAGTTTGTATTTATATTATTTTAATTATTTTTATGAGGAGTTAACTTAATTTTAATAAATTTGAAAATAGCATAAAGTAAAAATACTTTTAGTTAGATACAATACTCCCTTGCTATCCGCGAGATAACATATAGATTCCAGGACATAATAGCGACCCCTTCTAAATTACCGTATACTTAAGTGAATGAATAATTGCCCATTACCCGTGACGATTATAATAAAACGCACAATACACAGTGAGTGATCAGGGTATCTGACGTTGATGTCATCGGAGATGACTTTAAGCCAATTTGTGATACGCATATCCTGTTGCATAAAGAACAAGAAGCTCCAGTACTCCAGGGCTATGACAAAGATGTTAAAGAGGATGAGGGCCAGGACACATCCCTCCGTGACTCCAGTACTGGTGAGGAAAAGGCATGTGAGGGAGAACTGTTGGCCGAGATTTGAGGGATGTTGTTTGTGTGCAGACTTTTACATACTTCCACAAATTTTGCATTTCGGTTAATTGCATCGAAGATCTTTGTAAGGTCCAAGGTAGCGATAGACATGGGGATCTGCTGTTTAATAACTTTCTCCTACAGCTACTGAAGCGTGAATATAAAGTCCACTGTACCTCGATTTGTCCTGAACCCGCATTGGGAATCTGGTAGCAACAGTTCCAAAACTGGTAAGAGGTGATTTACCATGACCTTTGCATTTTTTTTCCTTTGAACTAGACAAGCATTTTCTATAAATATACGGAATGCTCTCGAGTTTTCTCTGTAACTTTGCAGTTTGAGATGCAACAGCAAAGCTAGCACGATTTTTTTTTCTTTTTTGAGCCCTTAACGATTAGAAGATTATTTCCATATATTCTAGCAACGGCAGTGATTCTTCTCTTTTCTTTTCACACTTAGTCAAGAATTGTTAATTTCTCACTTATTTCAATTAACATGCAATAGATCTGGCCGACGAAATGTCTGTCCATGCATGATCTAACTTGTTCAGAACTTTTGGATCTTAATTAATTTCTTCAGCGTCACTTCTTATATTGTTAGTTCAGCATATATGTTAGCAGTCACACTGTCTAACCTGATGATTGACTTTATTGCTCAAGAGTTAGCTTTTTCTTGACCTCCTTGATTTTTTGGACATTCACAATGTCTAAATGTTTTCATCCTTAAGGTGCTCTGTCCATCCCAAACTCGTCAACTTAATCACTATCTTTTGTTTTTTATAGAGATTGGAGGAAGAGTTTATTTAACCAATATATCATATAAGTCACTTATCTATACGTCTTTCTAATCCTGGTCTTCTTCGCTCGTTTCACTTTCTCTGGAGACTCAGCTATAATATTTTCTATGTATTATTCCACTTTGTATATTCTAATCATTCTAATATTTCTCTTGCATATAGAATGCGAAAAAAATATTGGAAAAGCAAAAGGGAGGAATTTCATCTTTTGGGTGGTTTGGTCGGGTCTTGCGCTAAGGAAGCTCGAGCATATGACGGCAAGGTATGCGACCCAGTCGAGGATTGCGGAGACAACCCGACCGGACATCTTGACCCATATCAAACGTCGTTAGTATTAAAATAAAACCTGATCGAAGGGCAAATATTATAAAGTTGTGGCATTTAAGCGGTTAACTTGCGCTTATATACAGAGTGATTGAAATTAAAATTAACTAAAAAAAACTAAGCTGGTTAGAAGAAATTACTGCCAAGCTAGAAACTTACCAGGTGTATGTAATAAATGTTTATTATTGACAATATATAATAGATTAGACGCGGAAGTATCTAATAGATTCACCTTTATTTAATATAACCAATAACGCTGAGCGACTTCTGTGTAACTTTCTTTAAACTCTTGAGCTATTTAAACAGTTTATACTTTGAAGACTACACTGAAGAGAGTTATGTTTGAGGCACGGACTAATAGAATACTAACTGTTCATCTATAATCTGTAGTTTGAGATATATTTTCAAATTATCAAAACTACAACGGTGGTTAAATGGGTGGTTAGCTTATTATCCATTTTGCATTTTTAGATAAATTTTTCGACATATTACAGAGTTTATATCTCACTTTTTAAACATACGAGTACATTCAGGAAAAAAAAAACTTACTTGTTAAAAAGTGTTTGAGATAAAGTTTAAAACATCTATATTTTTTTTAAATATGATTTTTCTCGTATTTGTATTCCAGTCTATATACCATATTGATGATATATTGGTATTTTTTGACAAGTTAATTGAAGGAATTTTTATATTTTTGTTCATGAAACGCTAAATGGTTGTACAAAATACATTTGTTGGTGCTAAAAAACGAATGAATTTTTATTACATTCCAATTAAGTACTTACATGTCAATGCATGAAGACTTTTAAAGTGCAGTTATTTACTTTTGTCTTTTAGTTATTTACGTTAAAAAAAACTATACCAACAGTTGAAATAATTATTCTACATTTTTAAACTGTACAATTTCTTGAGTTGGAAATTAAACTTAAATTTTCGTGTGATCTAAAAATTTTCTTTCACTATTCTACGGAAGCTACTTCGAAACGACATAATTTATCATTACTGTTTGTTTATATTTAATATTCAACTTAAAGAATATTTTAATTTTAGCACTCTGTATATGATATTTTCTTATGAAGACCTAACTTCGGTCGACAGTTTGTGTCCGTGTGAGATTACGCGGAATAATACGAGCTGACTTAAGACACCGATTGGCTCTTTACTTCTAGTATTTGTATTGTTATCAATTATCAGGCCATTCCGACAGATTGTGTCTGCCTAGATAAATTCTATCACGACTCATACAGGGTACCGAAATTAATGATCCTTAAACAAGCTCATCCTATATCGACAGATGATACAGGATTATTATTTTGTTTCTGGGTGACTTTTTTAATTGTTGACAATTTCATATAATAAAAGGTGAACTGTGTTTTTATGACTGAAAGAAAAAAATGTTTTTAACGCTTTAGGGATAGTTTACTTGAAAAAAATAAGTAATTTTAACTTCGTCGTTAATCAAATACAATGGGCGATGAAAATGCTTCAATTATATCAGGTCATTATTAGGTTGAAATAATCAGGATATATTCCAAATACCATAGTCATTATTGTCAATAGGCTGATGTATAGTACACTTGTCATTCATTATTGTTATATCGGTTTAAATTCTAATTTGCAGGTTATTCCACCTGAATATATTAATGTGGTGGCGCTTTAGGGTCTTTGGAGTTTTTTTTTAATTTTTGTTTTTTTTTGTCTAATTGTTTTGTGTTATTTTACTACTTTTGTGCTGCATTGCACATCCCTGCATACTTCCTAGTATAAATTATTATATTTAACTATTTTTTACGAATTTAAAAAATATTATTTTATTGTATTACCTTTCTCCAAAATAAATTTTAATTCAATCTTTGATTTACATTTTCATTTTACTGTACTAATTATTGGATTTTTAGCCATACTGCGTTTTCTTATACCTAACAGAAAGGTATAAAATAAGGCTTAAACGAAAATCAGACCGCCATCTTCGGGCCGAAAGACAGACGTCTTATCAATTAGGCCATGGAGGTATTCATTTTTATAAGGGAATATGTTTACACTTTAAAAGTGAATTATTTTGATTTATTAAGGTTTTGCGTTGAATGTGTCACGTGATTACTAGAAACACGGTGTTGAGACCGTTAATATAAATTTGAGTGAAGCTACAGAGTACCATAAGACTTAGTAGGGTCGTGATTTGACTTTGAATATATCTAATTCAAACGTAGGAAGTAGAATACAAACAATACTAAATATATTTTGAATGTGGCATTTTTTAACTTCTTATTTTCATATTAATTGTTCATTGAAGGAACGTATTTTTTTAGTTCAGATCATTTGATTTGAACGAACAAAAAATGTAAACACGTTCCTTCAACACACCAAATTTTAATTGGAAACTTAAACCGGAGTTGTACGGCTATCAAAAGTAAGGAAGGAAAAATAACACTTGCCTATGACTAAAATGTTTTTTTTAATACTATAACTCTTCTTTACATTTTTTTAGGTGCTGAAATAAAATAGCATTTAAAACGTTATATCACGTACAGTATTTTTACAAAATTATAACTAATTGTTATGTAGTATTGATATATTATATTATACATAGTAAGGTTACTACTGGTCCATTATAACATTCATAATCCAACGCGCAATGTTGATTTTTTGTAGAAAAAAAATGTAATCTAATAGTTTTTACAATAAATCCTATATATCTAGTATTAACCACATAGCATATTTCGTTTGATATATTTCTCTATTAAATTTATATTTTTTTTTCTTTTTATGCTTTAGCATGTTGTGGTCGACATTGACTTTTTATTGCGCTTAAACTATGAGTAAATTAAATATATTTTGACGAGATTCTTCATATCATTTGGCTAATGTTTTTCGGAGTGTTTTACCGCGTGGTTTAGCTTATGATGGCATCATAAGCCAAACCACTCGGTATAACGTTTCGAAAAACATTATCCAACTATGAGTATGTTGATTTATTTCTTATTATTTTGTTTAAATGTAACTGTATTCCACATTAATGTTAAGAGTGAGGCTCGGTGACGTACAGTGCGGACTGTCCGTCTTGGGGCGGTCCCGCATCGTATTAAAAACTGTTTATTTTTTGTAAAAATGTTAACTTGTGTATTTGAATAATTTATTTGTTTGAATTGTTTTATTATGATAGTGTGTTTTTATATAGTTTTAATATATTTTTAAAATTTTGTCTTTTGAAATGAATCAATAGATAAATGTATTTATATAAATTTAACTAAATACCATTGAAGGTTGTGAATAAAGGATATCTGACAGAGAAAAACGTCGCTCAGTTTTGGATTCTACTCTCCAAAAAACTATAAATTGATTTAAATTTTTCAAAATACTTTTTTTGGCCTATGTAATTTATATAAACATTTATTATCCCACAGGTTGATTGATTTATATAATTTTAATAAACATATCGAATTCATCCCAATAATGTTACGCTCGATTTATGATTCAGTATTTTATTTTTCTTTCATCTCATATTTATTTATTTACAGTGGAATGAATCAAATATTAAAGCTTCAATTGAAATGTATTGATTTTGTTTCAAAGTCATTAATTAATTCATCATTGTCAGCTCTAATATCTCTGATGTACCGAGAGAGAAATGTTAATATCAGATCAGAGAATATTTAATAACTGAACTCAAATGCTCAGGAGCGAAATGGTTACAAAATTGTTTTGATAAAACGAATATTATACTTAAATATTTGTCAATTTTCGTGGCTACATAAATAAGTGGTGTAATTTCGTGGCTAAATTTTAACGGAAAAGAAACTTATCGATAAATTGGTTATTCTTATTCATGGGTTGTATTGGGTGTTAACATGAGTTGTGTCCGTTTTTTTTTCGAATTTAATAATGAGCACCAGAAGTAAAACAAAATAGTATAGGTTATGCGTCATTCAAAAGAAAATTTTCTGCTCTGCAAGATATTGTGTTTGCTTTTACGTTACATATATTATTTTATTTGATTACAAGCCTTCAAAATTGAATGTCAAGTAGACGAAAGTGAGCATTTTCGACACCTCCTTCTGTTCGCGTTCAATCGAGGGAATAAAGCTGCCAAAGCTGCTCGCGATATTAGCGAAGTGTACGGTGAAGATGCTATGAATTAAAGGACAGCTCGTCAATGGTTTTTGCGTTTTAAAGATGGTAATTTCGACCTGAAAGACATGGAGCGTTTCGGACGACCAGTGGACTTCGATGAGGACCGCTTAAACCATATTATTCATGAAGATCCCCTTCAAACATTTTTCATCACATTTACAATTTTGGTTTACTTTTGGTACTCATTTTTAAATTGGAAAAAAAACGGATACAACTTATGTTAACATCCAATAGTTTGAAGCATATAGCATTTCTGGATATTTTTGTATGTTCAAACACTTTTATTTAGAAATAATTTAAATATTTAACGAACGTAAAGGTTAAATAATTAGCGGAAATGTTACAAACCTCTATAACAAACGCGACAAAAATTGAATGCAGTTTGAAAAATTTAATCTTAATTTAAAAACTAAAAATTTTCACATTATAGTTATTACTTTTACAATAGTTTCCTGTGAGAAAATTACTTTAGCATTGACAATGACACAATTTATGTTAGTTTAAATTTATTTCAATAATAAATATTATCACATAAATTGAATAGAATGAACCTCGATGTTATTTTTCTAGTTGAGTAAATTTTTTTAGCCCCTTTACGAAATTTTCATTAAAGGCATAGCAAAAACAGCGACGATATAAAATTGAAAGTTCAACAAAAATATTTGTTTATTTTCGCAGAAAGGAAACGATATTTAATCCATTTCTCCCCTGTGGATGACGCGAGCAGTCTTTTGTTTTGGCCAAGTTGAGGATGCTTGTTGGCTTTGATGAAGACCGATCAGGTCCCCAGCTTCCATGGGCCTCCGCTAGAGTGGACTTGTCACAATGATGTGCCGAGATATGATCAACGGACCCGTGGAGCGACATACATACTGCCGAATCACTGGACTGCGAATTCTGGACCATTCCTTCAACTCAGGGATGTTCTCAGGAAGGTTTAGTAAGGTCTTGCGTGACCTGTGTTTTTATTTGATTTTTAAATTGAATTGTTAAATCGGATCAAATAAATTATACATCAAGTTTTATGTTTTTGATTAATGAATACTTAGTTACAAGATATTACAGAAGAAATTTTAAGACAGTACTAAATACAGTTGGGATTTAGAGTGTTTAAACATAGATGTACTCGTATATGAATAATACATGCAGTGTGCAAAACTTAAAGTCGAATGTGTTACTTTCACATATCGGTAGATCTGCAAAGATTTTTTATAGTTCATTTTTCCTTGGTAAGTTTTCTACAGTGTTCTTACCTAACATGTTTTTCTGAATATATGCAATTCGGGGAAGTACCTAATCAAATGTTCGTAGCCATTAGCTTCCTGATAGCGTTCAACTAAATATGCCAACAGTTGAATTAGCTACCGTATTGTACTCTCAGTACATAACTTTTACTTGACTTCCAGGCTGAGATTATTATTTAAATTGATGATGATGATTTGATTTAGTCTTGGGAACCGTTTAGTGATAGTGAACCATCCTGGGATGCCTTAATGACTTGTGTAAATCGTTTAAATATTTTCTGAAAGCCTTCAGATTATCTTCAGTGCTTAGTTCCACATGCAGACCGTTCCACTGAACAGATTTGGCATAAAAAAGGACCTGTCGGTAAAATTTGACTTATTAGCCCTTTTGGCTTGATCACCCAGTTTGTCTCGAAGGCGGCGAATCTCAATGATTAGCAAATGGAACTATACAAGTCCATTTTTTTTTCTCATTCAGACTTTTTAAACCTATTCAACATTTTTATTTCTTTATTCGTGTGGTATTCTTCAAAATATCTAAATTGGTGATGTGGACGTATCAAAGAGCGTGTCCGGGAGATGAAATGACTTGGGGCCCCATTAATTAAGCCTTCGAGTTCAGAATTTATTTATTTTGATAAAGCTTACATACACAGGTTAAACCCACAAAACTTAAGAGAAATTTTACACAGCAACAAGAAAAAATTACATACAAAGCTTAAAGAGACATTATATACAGCAGCAAGAATACAACAATTAATAAACAAGAAATATTAGTTTAGCCGAAACAACTAACTTCCATTTCTAAGAAAGTTCAAAATACTTTGTTTAAAAACATTTTCGGAAATGCTGAAAATGTCAATATCCGAAACGTTATTTAAAAAACACAGTCTCTGATACAGAGCAAGAGCACATGGCAGGTTAGTTCCGGTTTAAATAGGTCAATATTTCTGTACCTCGAATAGTTGTCAGGAACATAAAACTTTATCTATTCCAACATAGTAGGATAAGGTGTAGTTCATGTCAGCAGTTTCAAGATATAGAAGAGACCCTCACTTTCCTCCTCACGCTAAGAAGGTAGTATCCCAACATACCAAGAATAAATTTTGTAAGATAGAGCCACGGGTAGCAACCGCACACCCGTAATTACTGGAGTAGGCACGTATCTCTCATTTAGTTATCACATGTGTTGACAATACTTGAACAACCACACGTGAAGACGCAATAATGTGCATGAGTATTGTTACCAGATGAAATCGACAAGACTAGGACCTGTCCCTAGGAAGCCCCTGGATGGAAGTTAAACGTCCTACCAACGAAACCGCAGAGATCGACAATACAATTAAAGTCAAATTTAGTACCAACGTAATACAAACTCTGTAAAATATGTATTAGTTACTATTATTAGATGATAATTGAATTTACCATAAAGCCATTAAAGTGTATTAAATCCAAATTTTCTTATACTGTATACAGTAAGAAAAAAATGTGTTTTGCAAATATCATTCCACATTAAATACCCAGACAGACTATAACAAAATATATTAAGAAAAATCACTTTAACCTCAAAAAAATATTTTTTATAAATAACAGCCCTTTAGTTTCTTACGGGCTGGAAAAAGGTAATGTATATTTTCTCTCTTAATTTATTGAATCAGTAAACATGACTCGACCCTTTTTAAAAACAATTAGAAAAGTATTCAATTAAGTCAGGGTCGGGCTGGGTTTATCGAATCCCGAAGATGACACTTCCCGATTAAGTGGTGGGAAAATAAATAATAGACTGCGGTCAGCTATATTATATTTTGATTAGCAGGTATACGATAAACGCTAACATGTCTCAATATAAATGCTCCAGTACAGTCAAATTGTACAAAACGTCGTTTTCGTTAAATAAAATAAATTATATATTAATATAATACTAACTAAAAAAGATTTAAAAAAAAAATGTGAGTGGAGAGAGGGGTAGAAGAAGGCCAATAAAAGTTTGGTTGGATCAAGTGAATGATATTTTGTAAGAAGGAAAAATAAAAAAGTATGAGAAATCGCGGAGTTGAATATATAGTAAAAGAAGTGGAGTCAAGAAAGTCAAACGCCCTCTCCTTTATTCCTATCCCGATAAAGAAATGGTGTGGTAGTATGTAATGCCCCTTTATTACAAGGAATATGGATTTATACCCATAGCTCTATCGAACATTTTTAATGGATATGCTTAGATATCACTCGTTAAGCGTTAGAAAAGGGATACACACCCGTTAACTTATATCATATACAAATTGCTAACAGAAAAAAAATCCAAATCCTTTATTGATTGACTCACTTTTGTTTAATGTATCGGACAATTATTTACAACATCGTGAGCTAAGATTGTTTTCTGAGCTGCTAAGAGCATCAGCACTCGCACACAGAATGAATTTGTTGAATGAATTATCCGATATTGATATCTTCCATATCTCGGTGAATAAATTGAGGATTGAACTCTTTAAAACTTAATAAATGCAACTAAGTCACTTCACATCGTAGTATGAGTAAATTGTGTCTATTGTAATTATACTATATTGAGAGTTGAAATAATTTATTTTTTACCTATTATTTAATGTAATTGGGTTACACTTGTATCAAATGTAAAATAAATAAATGTATGTTATATAAATAAAAATAATATCGTTAATTGATAGCAGTAACCAAAGAAATACAAGAAAAGTATACACCAATGTCGCCGCACTACAAATCCGGGGCTTGATATCAATCTCGAGAGTCATATAAGATGACTTGAAATAGTTGTTAATGTTCCTGTATAATTATTGTAGTTGGTTCGAGATGAGACATCTGAACTGGATAAGACTTTTTACTTAAAAGTGATGCAATTCTGCACAATAAATTTAAATTAAAGCGACAGGCTTTTTTCGCTTAACAAAAGCTTTGTTAAAAAAAATTGACAATGCTTTTGTAAAGCGAAAAAGGCCTCTCACTTTAATTTAAGTTTGTTGGGAACATTTTTTCACATTTAAGTGTTAATTCACTATGTTTCAATATGGATTTTTACAATATAAATACTAAATCAATTAATGATTTTTATTATCTGTGCATTTGACAAAAAACTTAACAATGCAAATATCAATTAAAATGTTTACGTGTTTATAATAAAAAAGTCAAATAAATATGGTTTCCAGTGCAAGGGATCTTGTAGTGAGTAGTTAAGTACCTTGACACCTGATTTAACGAACCTTGGTGAATTATAAAACCAGTTCGAACGAACCAGCATACACTAGTTAGACTCCATAAATGAACGTGCCTTGAAAAAACATTTGAATACAATTATGTCAAAACACTCAAATATGATCGGAATGTATGACTACTTCTTCCAAAAATATATCTGCAACTGTTATTGACTTTGACTTTGCAGAGGAATGCTCTTCTTTCATTTATTACCATCGATTTTTTTTATTAGTTTAATACCAATGACGTGACTTTGAATTTCCGAAACATTATTTTACCTTTCTAGAATGGTGTCATTTCTGATGAAAAATATATTTTTAAGATTCTTCGGTAGCAACCAATTTCGAAAACTTCAAACTTGTACAAGGGTTTACGTTTCACATCCATATAGAACAGGGCTTCTTAAACTTTTTTCATTCACGACCCCATTTATGATTGCGAGTTTCCTGGCGACCCCATTTATGATTGCGAGTTTCCTGGCGACCCCATATAAATATAAAAGAAAGATAAATAAATATTTTTTGATGATTTATTTATTAGGTAACAATATACATATACATATGAAAATATTTAGTTTTAGAATTCGTTTAGAAACATACAAAAATCTATATTTTTTAAATTTAAAAATTTAAATATTTGACATTAAAATCTCTCGCGACCCCAGAATTTTGCTACGCGACCCCATTTTGGGTCGCGACCCATAGTTTAAGAAGGCCTGATATAGAAACATAATCCAGGTGTATAATCTTTAGGTTCTGAGACATAATTTTATGAAACGTAATAATTTTATTCATTTCGACGAGAACAAAAAACACACCACTGCTATGTCAGATCATCCAAGCTGCACATATCGTGCCTCCAACGTACCCTCGATCTGCTTTTAGTTATTTTAATGTCTTATGGATATTATTGGTGCACCTCGTACTTTAGTAACTGTTTTTCGTTCTTGCGAAACATACCCTGCCTATCGCCACTTATCTCCCTTATCTTCATTTTCACATCTTTATCTCCCATTTGTCATCCGATTCGCCTATCGTGCTTCACTCATTACTTCCATTTAAAACGTTTGTATGGAACTTGCCATCGATTATCAAATGCCACACCCACCAGGGGCTTTAACTAATTGAAAAATTGACGATTCGTAATATATTTTTACTACAAGTACATATACTAGAGGGACGAAAAAGTTCTCAACATTTTCGAGAGAAAGATTCATGACAACGGTTTGTAGAGACAAAGGTATAACGAAAAACTCGAATGGCGAAGCTGTCGTAGCAAAAGTTATAGAAAATGCTCAAATGCACTGACTTGGGCACTTATACTAGCAAGCAGGAGATGGTCTTGTAAAGAAAGCTTTGTTCAGCAATCCGTTGTTAGAGATTGAGGAGACCAAAGCTGATATGGCTGAATGGTTTGACAGAGAGTTTTGCCCTTCACTAGGTGTAACCAATCAGAAAAGGAAAGTTGCTGAAAGATGTAGGAGGTAAAGAATCCCGCGCGCAGCTAAGACTCATCCTATGTTTTAAGTTTAAGGCTGATGAAATAATTTATAGGTTATTACCTACTACTTAAAAAATACAAACAAACAACACAATCATAATTTATCCCATGTAAATACGACCTTGGTTGTCATATTTGTCCTCAGTCCATAAACTCTGCAGATTCATTGTAATGTACGTATAGACACATGTCGGTACATACAATATTTATGACATAAATTTAATCACAGTTGTGTGTTGACTTGTTATCACAGCTGACAAAACATTCAAATTTGACAAAAAACATTGCATGCAATGAAAATTTTCCCTATTTATTGAACATATAACCAAAGTACGTAAGTTAGTAACAAAATGTAACATATAATTTTAATTAATTCCTTGTAATTTGTTTTATCCAACACTGTTTATTTCACTTGATGACACGGTATAGCCCTACCGGTTTCAAGGTTTTCACTTCATCATCAGGGAAGCACTGTCTTGTTTGTGCTCTCCTGATGATGAGGTGAAAACCTTGAAACCGGTAGGGTTATACCGTTACATAAAGTGGAATGAACAGTGTTTGATAAAAACAAATTAAAATGTATTTAAACCGTCACAAAGAAATCTCGCTTGTAGAACTAGATTTATAGTACTCGTACTATATATCAAAGTACTTAACGTTTCTCTGTTAAATCTTCCCTTGTACATTGATTTTCGGTGTATTCTGGGGATATGTATTCAACGCTTTATTCACAATAATAGAAAAAGAAACTGTGCTCACTAAGCGCTAGCTTAGTAAGCTTCGCAAGCAAGATAAAGCATCGTCGAAAATGTTTTTAAAAGCTGTATTTAAAAAATTCTCTTGCGACAGATAAAAATACCGTTATTGCAGTTTGATCTCTAAACGTCCTCTTCTAATCAATTCTTTTTACTTTATGTATTCCGTGTTCTAGAACAAAATATTAAACCTGCACTCAATTGCACAAAGTGTAAAATTAGTTTCATTTTGGAAAAAAAATGGAAGTCCTGCTATCCAAGGTAACGCTTGTATACGCATAATATTTCAGGGTATAACATGTTTTTTCCATACATCATAATATTCCTTTTTTATTTATTTTTTCACGTGTGTTACATATAACATAATACATGATAAATCTACATATAACAAAATTAACGAGGAATGAAATACATAAAAACATTTATTATTTACGAGTTTTTCAAAAATTTTTGAATTTTTAAAAGAGTCAGTATCAGCATTAATTTCATTGTTTTGAATTTCAATTAATTTCTATCGTAGTTGCAAAGTGCAAACCAAAGAAAAACCGCGAGATTCATTGTAATTTTGTGATAGAAAAACGTGTCTGACGCCAAAAGGTCGTGGCAAAATCAAGAAAATGCTTTAAAAAATATTACTTTTGATTTCTGACTTTGCACCCCACTTAACCTGCACCCAAGGACAACCTTCTTGCCTTCTTTTGCCCTTCTCCTATGCTACTGACAGCAATAAAAAATATCCTTTTTTATTTTATCAATAAAAACTCATGTATTCAATTGTTAAAAATAATAATGAAATGCAAAGAGATCCTTTTCAGTGCAATGCGCCTACAACACTATATTATGAAAGATTGCTCTCCTAAAGAGCAATGACGCATCAACTTCTGATGTCGGCTCCACAGAGACAGATATAGCCGAGTACTAATTAGGGGATGGCAAATTGATTCTTATTAAATGATATATTGCTACCCAATGGTTTAAAATATGTGCTACGATATAGACTGCTATCTAATGCATAAGCAAATAAGTTTGTACAATGGCAATATTTATATCCAACCATTACTGAGTTAATAATAAAACTAAAAGACAATTCATTGATACATTGTGTATAAACTAAACTATATATTCATATTTTTTTCACGCAATAGGTACGTTGACTCCACTTAGTAAGTACATAATATGCATAAATTCGATAAAAATGTTTTTATACGAGTGCAATCATAAAATGCTAGATGCTCAATAAAAAGACAACAGTAGACGGAACCATGTCTTAAGCACTTGATGGAGTATTTCGTTGTCAAACGTTTTATAAACTTAGTTTTTCATTTCGATATTTTCAAACTCTTTTTGGTTGAGAATGGATACAATTAAAAAGAACTTTTTTCTTGTACAGATTTTCTTTACTAGCAACTTCAATATTTAGTATCAAGTATCAGCCACCGTGTATATGTAAAATTTTATGTTTTTTTAATGTTTTATAATTATAAGTTTTTACAAGTATTGTAACAAATAATATACCACTTACCTAATAATTTTTCGGTAATACTTTTTGCTACTTTAAACAAAATTACGAGTATAACAAGTTTTGTAGAAAAATTCTAAACACAAAAATTTAAAAAAAAATCAAAATTAATATAAAAAAAAAAACGAAATGTACCATCCAAAATCCACATTTATTTTTAATAAATGTGGATTTACTCGATAATCATATAGTTGAATAGACAGATTTTTTTGTTTTTCTCTTTCTAAAAATGCTACAGTTAGTCGTATAAAAATATTATTATAGTAACCTATATTAATAAAAATATTGGTTCAACATATAGACATACGTGAGAATACCATATATTCTTAAAAATCTGTGTACAGGGTTTTATTGCTCAATCCATCTCAATAAAGCGAACCAAATTATATAGTCCAATAACTCTAAGACTGAAAAATCTACCTTAGAGGTGGACAAGTAAGAAATGCCTGTCCGTATTATAATATCCACAGAATATCAGCTTTAGATCAGGGGTAGCCAACCTAACCTAACCTAACACAACCTTTTTAGGCCGTGTGTCAAAACCGGAATTATTGTAGATGAAGGCTCGCGGTCCACACGTAATTTTTTTTAAATTAATGTTCATTACTAAATTTGAATGCCTGAAAACGAAGTAACGCGCTCCAAACGGTACCCGAAAGTCCAGCGTTTTATTACCAACGCTACCACATTACTATAAATTTTTTTTTATAATTTCTTAAAATAAAATCGTTAATATTTAGAATGGTAATGTATTACTTTACTTTGTATCACATCTCAATAAAAAAAGTATATTTTAAAACAAATCTTCTCCATGTCGGAAATCTAGAGTGTGTCACTATTATTGAACGTTTAAGTTTTATTGTTCTTTCTTTATGGAAGATATGGGAGAGAATTATCACTATCACGACGAAAATGCGCCTTTCGATTTCGCAATACTCATGCATGGTGCGGAGATTTTAACTCTCAGAGCAAGAAAGTGACGTGGAATAGATGCATTTGAAATATGGTGCTTGAGAAGGATGTAACGAATTCAATTGACAGTAAGGTGCACTAACATCTCCATTCTCGAAGAACTGAGAATCGCCGATAGATTGTCGATAATATGCCTTCGACGAGTCCACCGATTATTTGGGCACATTGCTCGTGTCCAAGGAGATTTGAAGAAGTTTGTGGTTACTGGAGGCATGGAAGGACGACGCACAAGAGGAAGAATCCTTATGCGTTAGACTGACTAAATGAGAGATGCAACTGGAGTACCCTTGAGAACTGCCCCTCGGGCCGTAGAGTCTATGCACTCTACGGTAAAAGTGTAAAAAACTTTGATGGAATGCAAATTTATTGATAATTTAATGAAGTATTCATATTTAAATAAATATGTCTTATTCAAAGATTTATTAGAGACAATACTTATGTATATTAGTTTGCAATATTTATTTTAATATAAAAATATTACGTACAACGGATGTCTCGTTTCCGTTCGCAAATAAGACTAAACTAAACTAACAGATCAGCCTGAAAATATGTTTATAGGTTTACAATACAAAATAA
This sequence comes from Odontocerum albicorne, assembly GCA_949825065.1. NCBI lineage: Eukaryota > Metazoa > Arthropoda > Insecta > Trichoptera > Odontoceridae > Odontocerum > Odontocerum albicorne. The sequence continues at coordinate 16,688,562 of OX463844.1, forward strand.
TTTTGTAAAAGAAACGTAATAATGTTATATAAATATTGACCTATTTGAAAAATTAAATTGAATTTTAATATGTCAAATATCCTGAAAAATTCATCTGTTTTTCCAATATGGAAAAACATTTTTAATTTGCAAAAGCAAATTTATAAAAAGAATAAAATGAATAATTAATTAATCATGTATTAACATATATTACATACACCCAATAAAAATGATTTACATAAGTTTTCCATATTTTTTTACATTATTTTCTCTTTATAAATACATTTCTTTGGAAAAAAGTTCATTTAAAAAATATTCTTGATTTATCTTATAATTAGATAATCTCCGTAGCACAGTTGCTAAGAAATCTTTCTTCTAGCCAGGAGGTTGTAGGATCGATTGATGTTGGTAGCAATTTCTCTTTAAAAAGAGTATAAATCTGGTCTGCATTTTAGGCATGTTTAACATATTTATTGTTGGTTGTTAGAAATTGTTACATGGCAATAAATTCGCGATGTTGTACTATTTACAACTAACATATACGAACAATAAAATATTTAGTTATAAGAAAAAATAAAAATAATAAAAAGTAACTGATATATCAATCATAACCATTATTATGTCAGTAAGAAAACAAGATTTTTAGGTAGTATTGCTGTTATATAGTGGATCGTAAGTTTCGACGTATCGGATGCTCCGCAGCTTTCATCTTCAAGCTCTGAGAATGGAGGTCGCAACGCCTTCCACGTGTCTGGCAAGTAACATCTAATTGTATGTGCATTATTATTCAACATCGTATATACAAGTTTCATTTGGGAGTTATTTACTGATATTTTTAAGTTTTAAGAATTGAGAAAGAGATCTAGATGAATTTTAAAAATTAAAAAAAAATGGTTATAAAAATTGGTTATAACAGATGAAGCTCAAGGATAGAAGACATGCGTGGCCCAATTTGTGCTCTTTCAATTGAGGAGTTACGGATTCTTTCCCTTAAGGACTCTCTTTTTTACATCTTTCAGGTAGTTTTTTATAAAATAAATAGGTGATAAAAAAGAACCGAAGAAAAAATTGAATTTTTTTTAGCTGATTGAGACACAGAAAATATGAAAAACAGGAGATCATTTATGACGAGCTGTTTGGATGTTGCTTAGGTAAAAACTATGTGCGTGAAAATTCGAAACCTACCTTCTCTGTTTTCCCTAAAAGAACATGGTGTAATGAAATATGTGTATATGTATCCACAGTTTTGTATTGTACTCGTATGTACGAGTAATATGCTACACGTTCCTTGTTTACTTACAACCTGGCGGATTTATTGCTATGTGAAATCTCTTCCGATCAACCAGAAAGGTAGCCTTAATAGAAAAAAACAGTCTTAAACCCTTTTTTAAATTGGATTTCAAAGCGAAGCGATCCTGCAACCCTCAGATTGAAAGGCAGGCACCTTATAAATTAAACCACGAAGTTGTCATTTTAACTCACTAAATTCTCAAAGAATTATAAAATGAGAACAATACATTATTATCGAATATTCTTTTTATTTCTTATGCCATTATGTCATTCTGTTTGGTATCTATGCGATGAATAAAATAAGCCTTCAATAGAGATATGTACTATTAATTTGTATTGAATTATAGCTAAAAGCCTAGTGAAGCTGAGACGTTGGAAAAATTGTCTTGACATTTTTCACATTGTGCTTGAGCTCCGATCGGTCTGAGATCTTAATCAAAGACATCGATCGGTAATCCTAAGAGATTTGCCGCATCCGATTAGAAGACATGGCATGGCTTCTTTGCTCCTTCCGCGGCTTCAATAGCCTGAAAAGTTAACATCATAATGCATTTTGTATTCTCATAAAGGGATAACTAACAAGTAAAAATATTGTTTTTAATCGTTTTTTTCTAAGGTAATAAATACTTGATCATACAAAACTTGCTTAAAAACGTATATAACCCTAAATATTTTTTTATAACACATACTTCAGCAAGTGAGAAAACATTTGAAATAACAGAGATCATATTGTCACGCCTATATATCATATATTACTTATATTTTTTATTCTTTTTAATCTCATCAGACCTGAATTAATTCTAAGGTTTTATAAAATATTCTTGTTTGTGAGTTTATTATTTACACTAAACGCAATATTATGTCGTATTAGTTTACATACACAAGAAGATAGCCCAAAACGTTCTAAGTCAATAGTTATGTACCCTACACTTCATTTGTTATCATTGGGAACAATAATAGACCACAAAGTTGTTTACAAAGTACATATGAACTCTGTGTCCATTAAAATGGACGACAGGTATGAAGAGGTTATTTTTTTTCGTTGGGAGTGAATATTTTTCGATATAATATTAGATGTTAATATAAGTTGTGCCCGTTTTTTTGCAAATTAAAAATGAGCACCAAAAGTAAAACAAAATGGTATGGGTTATACGTCATTCGAAAGAAAATTTGGAATCGATTGTCGAACGTTGATTTCTGTTGTTTTCACTCAAAACATGTGGAACCCAAGCGTCGAACTTCTGGATTTTCATTGATTTAAGATGGCGGTATACAGTCATGTGACTACAATTCATCTGCTCAGCCAATTCTACGGTGGTTTGAAGGGGATCTTTAAGAATAATATGGTTTAAACGGTCCTCATCGAAGTCCACTGGTCGTCCGAAACGCTCCATGTATTTCTGGTCGAAATTACCGTCTTTGAAACGCAAAAACCATCGACGAGCTGTCCTTTCATTCATAGCATCTTCACCGTACACTTCGCAAATATCGCGAGCAGCTTTAGTAGCTTTATTTTCTCGATTGATTGCGAACAGAAGGAGGCGTCGAAAATGCTCCCTTTCGTATACTTGACATTCCATTTAGAAGGCTTGTAATCAAATAAAATAATATATCTAACGTAAAAGCAAACACAATATCTTGCAGAGCAGAAAATTTTCTTTCGAATGACGTATAACCTTTACCATTTTGTTTTACTTTTGGTGCTCATTTTTAATTTGAAAAAAAACGGACAACTTATGTTAACACCCAATACAATCTTAAAAACTTGTATAGCACTAAGTATCTACATATACGAGTATAATATTTTTAATACCAGGGAACAGGCTGGTTTGCTTCAAAAAATGCGGCGCAGGGCATACTTCTGCAGTTTGGATATGAACTCACAACCTTTTTCTGACCGGGAAATTGCGCTAACGTTTAGGTCTCGTGGGTGGACTAAATATATATGAATGCTATGATGACGTTCTGTTGGCTAGTTGGTTAGAAGCATTTCTTCCAGTCTGGAGGTTGCGAGATCCATTCATGCTGGAACCCAATTTTATGTAAATAGGTTTCTAATCTGGTTTTCACTTAAGGCTTCGTTGATATATTTATAGTTAATTCAAAGAGATTGCCGCATGAGCTATGAGATATGAGCTATGACATGTGAGCTCACCAGGTAATACTGTATACAATGAAAATGTAAAAGTAAACAAAAAGACTACTGCAATACTTCATTGCAAACGTTTGAAATAGGACCGAATGGAGAGACACATGAGGGACATGTGCCCAAAAGTGGAAAGATCAACAATGTTGATGATGGTCTCAATTTAAACCAAAACAATTTTAGTTATATTTATACAAGTGTTGAATCTAATTAGCGTGAAAAATATTCAAGATTTCAAACTATTCAGGCAAAACAAACATAAATAATCGGAAAAGACAACATTCATTCTATTTAGATAGACATGTAAGTTTTTAACTATGATAATAACCTAATAAAATCTATTATTTTTTACAATATTTTCATTATATAGCCAACTGACACTTTAGCTGTCAGTTGGCCATATAATGACACTTAAGCTGCTTATATTTTTATGTCAAATGACAAATTAAAATTGTTTTAAATGAAAAAATAAAAATGATGTGCTTTCATTATAATATCTTGTAACATATACTCGTATATATCAAAATCAGCCAAAGTAAAAAGGAGAAAAGCAGCTTGTCTATTACTCAGCTAGTCTATAGCTGACCACCACACGGTCAGTTATATAGACGTATAATATAATCTGAATAACAAATGGAGAGACATGAATATTACTGGGTCTACCAAAGTACGAGTAAACCTTAAAGAACATTGATTTTCCCATTATTTCTGTATGGTGCCGAAATATGGATATTGAGAGAAAAGGAACACAAGACGATAGATATCTTGGAGGTATGGTGCTAACGAGGTGCGTTACTTATACCATGAACAGCAAGCAAAAAAATACAATTCTGGAAGAAATACAAATCGAATAGCGTTTGTTGCTTAGGTATTTCAGTTACATAAACAGAAGGGAACATAGGTTACTGATTTAAGGAAAAATAGAAGGGTTCCGAACATGAGGCAGATCGCCAACGTGACGGAAAGATCTAGAAAGGAATGCAGACAACATCTCACTCCAACAATGTAGTAGAAATGCTACTTACCGTAAGAAATTGAGGCGTATTATTATTTCTGCAGTGTGGGCAAATCGCTCGCAAGATCAAGTCTACTGATCAAGATTATTCTTCTTCCTCTTCCTATAGATCATGATCAGTTTGTTCCGCTTCTTCCCTTTCTTGCGACGTAATTTGCCAGCTGTCACGCCATCTCTTCGGAGGTCTTCCCGGTAATCTTCTTCCGGCTGGGTTCCCTTGAAGGGCGACACGTGGAAGTCTGTCGTCTTGAATTATGATCAAGATTGATTTGTAAAAAACATAACGAATAAGAAGTTCTTACAATCATAAAATAGGGTAAATTATATAGTATTCTAGAATTGAAGTGCAACCAAGTGGATCCAGATTAATAAGTAACGAACGACAATTCACAAGGTGATCGATCATAAACAATCGAGAAGGTAAAGAAAATTACGTCTACTGAGGTACAGCGAAATATGAAGGATTAATCAGAATATCAGGACACAACATCAATCAAGGGTAAAGCATAGAATTGAAAAAAAAAACATTATTGAATATAACAAAAAAAACTTTTTTTGAGCCCAAATGAAAGATGAATCTCACCATGAAACCAATCAAACCGGTTCATTATACGAAATTTAAAATAACAGTAAATATTAGCGGATTTAACAATAATCATTCAAAATTCATTGATTCGTTGATATTACCGAAGTCATAGTTCGATTCCCGATGGTACCCAAATAAATTAAAAATCTGGAATCCAGTCTAGAAAAAGAGTTCATCATGTAACAATACTCTTCACATGCGATAGTATAAAACCACATGTGCAATAACGAAAATCGTGTTCCGTGCCTATTAAAAATGCTATTACTTCGAAGGCTCGATACCTGGGTTTGAATATGATATTGTGTCCTGAGCACGCTCTTCAATATGTCGGAATCTCGAATTCTCCGTGACTCAATTGGTAAGACCTGATTGGTTGACTTCCAACCGACTATTTCGGGTTCTATTTCCGATGATACCCGATTTGTTTTAAACAAAAGCGTATCAGTCGGGTAAAAGAGTTCATCTGGCACAGGCGATAGTTCTGCACAAGTGTCGTTGTTTCTTCACATCGGGTATATTTCTTGAGATTACGGTACCGTACCTACTCTAGTGGTTCCAAATCTGGAAGTCCGATTAATGAGTCAGAAGATGATAATGTTGTCTCCCAACTACACTCTTCGGAATATTTGGATCACCAATTCATTGAACGATAACATTAAAGGACGCTACGCCATTGCAAGCAAGCCGTTGTCGCGACCAGACGTATACATATACGCTTCGTTAGTTTTTGAGTTTTTATGTGGAAAAAAACGGTTAATTAATCCAAAAGCAATCAATTTTAATTCAATTTTGTGTGCTGAATAAAGTTTGACGGTATTGAGGACGATTGCATTGAATTGTAATGAGTTAAATTAAAAAATGTCTTCATATTGTGCTGTTTTAAATAGACAATGGTGACCTTGTGGTGACACTGTGACAGAGGCGCCGCCTAGCGAGTGTTTGTGAAAACAAATTTCCTCAGCGTTCGCTGTCGGTACGTCGGAAGTGGATAATGCGTGCTCTGTCGCATCTTGGTCGCTCAGTGTCATCATGAAGTGTAACATAGGATAATTTGTTTGTGTTGTGCAGTGTGGAATGTTTGTTTGTTAAGTGTAGCATTAACATATGTCTGTTTAAAGGTGATTAATTAAAAGTTTTATGTTAAATAAGCCTGCTAGAGGCCCGCCAGATGGCAGTCATAATGTTCGTAACCCACATAGCGAGTGTTAATGAAAACAAACTTGTTGGCGTTCGCTATCGGTACGTTGGAAGTGGATAACGCCTGCTTCGTCGCATATAGGTCATTCAATGTCTTCATTAAGAACTTATATGATAATTTGTTTGTGATGTGCAGTGCTGAGAGTGTTTTTATAAGTTGTATCATTTAATATATTTGGTATAAACTAACGTGATGAATTAAAAGTTTTATGTATAATTAAGTGAGCTAGAAGGACAACATATGGCAGTAATCATGTTGTGAAATGCATTTTTGAGTCTAAGCTTGAAATAGGTGTATTCAATATTTTAGGAGGTATGGAAACGAAGTTTACTAAATGGTGTGAAATTGTTATATATTATGTAAGAAATTGGATTTTATTTAGTGGCATGAAACAAAATGGGAAGAATATGGAACGGAAAACGTAAGAGGAATTCGCCTTGATGTAAATAAACTTAGTCATACGAAAACGACAATGCACATTTTGCCTGTTCTGAGATAATTGAAGAAATGTCTCGCTGCTTTGTATGAGACAAAAAACTTGTTTTAATTTTATAAATCAAACCGGTTCATTATACAAAATTTTAAATTACTGTGAATATTAGAGGATTTAACAATAATCAGTCAAAACTCATTGATTCGTTGATATTACCGAAGTCATAGTTCGAATCCCGATGGTACTAAAATAAATTATAAACCTGGGATCCAGTCTAGAAAAAGAGTTTATCATGTAACAATACTCTTCACATGCGATAGTATAAACCCACATGTGCAATAATGAAAATCGTGTTCCGTGCCTATTAAAAATGCTATCACTTCGAAGGCTCGATAACTGGGGTTGAAGATGTTATTGTCTCCTGGGCACGCTCTTCAATATGTCGGAATCTCGAATTCGGATATGTCGAAGGGGGCTATAATTACTTTTACAACTCCTCCTCCGTGACTCAATTGGTAAGACCTGATTGGTTGACTTCCAACCTACTATTTCGGGTTCTATTTCCGATGATACCCGATTTGTTTTAAACAAAAGCGTATCAGTCGGGTAAAAGAGTTCATCTGGCACAGGCGATAGTTCTGCACAAGTGTCGTTGTTTCTTCACATCGGGTATATTTCTTGAGATTACGGTACCGTACCTACTCTAGTGGTTCCAAATCTGGAAGTCCGATTAATGAGTCAGAAGATGATAATGTTGTCTCCCAACTACACTCTTCGGAATATTTGGATCACCAATTCATTGAACGATAACATTAAAGGACGCTACGCCATTGCAAGCAAGCCGTTGTCGCGACCAGACGTATACATATACGCTTCGTTAGTTTTTGAGTTTTTATGTGGAAAAAAACGGTTAATTAATCCAAAAGCAATCAATTTTAATTCAATTTTGTGTGCTGAATAAAGTTTGACGGTATTGAGGACGATTGCATTGAATTGTAATGAGTTAAATTAAAAAATGTCTTCATATTGTGCTGTTTTAAATAGACAATGGTGACCTTGTGGTGACGCTGTGACAGAGGCGCCGCCTAGCGAGTGTTTGTGAAAACAAATTTCCTCAGCGTTCGCTGTCGGTACGTCGGAAGTGGATAATGCGTGCTCTGTCGCATCTTGGTCGCTCAGTGTCATCATGAAGTGTAACATAGGATAATTTGTTTGTGTTGTGCAGTGTGGAATGTTTGTTTGTTAAGTTTAGCATTAACATATGTCTGTTTAAAGGTGATTAATTAAAAGTTTTATGTTAAATAAGCCTGCTAGAGGCCCGCCAGATGGCAGTCATAATGTTCGTAACCCACATAGCGAGTGTTAATGAAAACAAACTTGTTGGCGTTCGCTATCGGTACGTTGGAAGTGGATAACGCCTGCTTCGTCGCATATAGGTCATTCAATGTCTTCATTAAGAACTTATAGGATAATTTGTTTGTGATGTGCAGTGCTGAGAGTATTTTTATAAGTTGTATCATTTAATATATTTGGTATAAACTAACGTGATGAATTAAAAGTTTTATGTATAATTAAGTGAGCTAGAAGGACAACAGATGGCAGTAATCATGTTGTGAAATGCATTTTTGAGTCTAAGCTTGAAGTAGGTGTATTCAATATTTTAGGAGGTATGGAAACGAAGTTTACTAAATGGTGTGAAATTGTTATATATTATGTAAGAAATTGGATTTTATTTAGTGGAATGAAACAAAATGGGAAGAATATGGAACGGAAAACGTAAGAGGAATTCGCCTTGATGTAAATAAACTTAGTCATACGAAAACGACAATGCACATTTTGCCTGTTCTGAGATAATTGAAGAAATGTCTCGCTGCTTTGTATGAGACAAAAAACTTGTTTTAATTTTATAAATCAAACCGGTTCATTATACAAAATTTTAAATTACTGTGAATATTAGAGGATTTAACAATAATCAGTCAAAACTCATTGATTCGTTGATATTACCGAAGTCATAGTTCGAATCCCGATGGTACCCAAATAAATTATAAACCTGGGATCCAGTCTAGAAAAAGAGTTTATCGTGTAACAATACTCTTCACATGCGATAGTATAAACCCACATGTGCAATAATGAAAATCGTGTTCCGTGCCTATTAAAAATGCTATCACTTCGAAGGCTCGATAACTGGGGTTGAAGATGTTATTGTCTCCTGGGCACGCTCTTCAATATGTCGGAATCTCGAATTCGGATATGTCGAAGGGGGCTATAATTACTTTTACAACTCCTCCTCCGTGACTCAATTGGTAAGACCTGATTGGTTGACTTCCAACCTACTATTTCGGGTTCTATTTCCGATGATACCCGATTTGTTTTAAACAAAAGCGTATCAGTCGGGTAAAAGAGTTCATCTGGCACAGGCGATAGTTCTGCACAAGTGTCGTTGTTTCTTCACATCGGGTATATTTCTTGAGATTACGGTACCGTACCTACTCTAGTGGTTCCAAATCTGGAAGTCCGATTAATGAGTCAGAAGATGATAATGTTGTCTCCCAACTACACTCTTCGGAATATTTGGATCACCAATTCATTGAACGATAACATTAAAGGACGCTACGCCATTGCAAGCAAGCCGTTGTCACGACCAGACGTATACGTATACGCTTCGTTAGTTTTTGAGTTTTTTGTGGAAAAAAAACGGTTAATTAATCCAAAAGCAATCAATTTTAATTCAATTTTGTGTGCTGAATAAAGTTTGACGGTATTGAGGACGATTGCATTGAATTGTAATGAGTTAAATTAGAAAATGTCTTCATATTGTGCTGTTTTAAATAGACAATGGTGACCTTGTGGTGACGCTGTGACAGAGGCGCCGCCTAGCGAGTGTTTGTGAAAACAAATTTCCTCAGCGTTCGCTGTCGGTACGTCGGAAGTGGATAATGCGTGCTCTGTCGCATCTTGGTCGCTCAGTGTCATCATGAAGTGTAACATAGGATAATTTGTTTGTGTTGTGCAGTGTGGAATGTTTGTTTGTTAAGTTTAGCATTAACATATGTCTGTTTAAAGGTGATTAATTAAAAGTTTTATGTTAAATAAGCCTGCTAGAGGCCCGCCAGATGGCAGTCATAATGTTCGTAACCCACATAGCGAGTGTTAATGAAAACAAACTTGTTGGCGTTCGCTATCGGTACGTTGGAAGTGGATAACGCCTGCTTCGTCGCATATAGGTCATTCAATGTCTTCATTAAGAACTTATAGGATAATTTGTTTGTGATGTGCAGTGCTGAGAGTATTTTTATAAGTTGTATCATTTAATATATTTGGTATAAACTAACGTGATGAATTAAAAGTTTTATGTATAATTAAGTGAGCTAGAAGGACAACAGATGGCAGTAATCATGTTGTGAAATGCATTTTTGAGTCTAAGCTTGAAGTAGGTGTATTCAATATTTTAGGAGGTATGGAAACGAAGTTTACTAAATGGTGTGAAATTGTTATATATTATGTAAGAAATTGGATTTTATTTAGTGGAATGAAACAAAATGGGAAGAATATGGAACGGAAAACGTAAGAGGAATTCGCCTTGATGTAAATAAACTTAGTCATACGAAAACGACAATGCACATTTTGCCTGTTCTGAGATAATTGAAGAAATGTCTCGCTGCTTTGTATGAGACAAAAAACTTGTTTTAATTTTATAAATCAAACCGGTTCATTATACAAAATTTTAAATTACTGTGAATATTAGAGGATTTAACAATAATCAGTCAAAACTCATTAATTCGTTGATATTACCGAAGTCATAGTTCGAATCCCGATGGTACCCAAATAAATTATAAACCTGGGATCCAGTCTAGAAAAAGAGTTTATCATGTAACAATACTCTTCACATGCGATAGTATAAACCCACATGTGCAATAACGAAAATCGTGTTCCGTGCCTATTAAAAATGCTATTACTTCGAAGGCTCGATAACTGGGGTTGAAGATGTTATTGTCTCCTGTTCACGCTCTTCAATATGTCGGAATCTCGAATTCGGATATGTCGAAGGGGGCTATAATTAATTTTACAACTCCTCCTCCGTGACTCAATTGGTAAGACCTGATTGGTTGACTTCCAACTTACTATTTCGGGTTCTATTTCCGATGATACCCGATTTGTTTTAAACAAAAGCGTATCAGTCGGGTAAAAGAATTCATCTGGCACAGGCGATAGTTCTGCACAAGCGTCGTTGTTTCTTCACATCGGGTATATTTCTTGAGATTACGGTACCGTACCTACTCTAGTGGTTCCAAATCTGGAAGTCCGATTAATGAGTCAGAAGATGATAATGTTGTCTCCCAACTACACTCTTCGGAATATTTGGATCACCAATTCATTGAACGATAACATTAAAGGACGCTACGCCATTGCAAGCAAGCCGTTGTCGCGACCAGACGTATACGTATACGCTTCGTTAGTTTTTGAGTTTTTTGTGGGAAAAAAACGGTTAATTAATCCAAAAGCAATCAATTTTAATTCAATTTTGTGTGCTGAATAAAGTTTGACGGTATTGAGGACGATTGCATTGAATTGTAATGAGTTAAATTAGAAAATGTCTTCATATTGTGCTGTTTTAAATAGACAATGGTGACCTTGTGGTGACGCTGTGACAGAGGCGCCGCCTAGCGAGTGTTTGTGAAAACAAATTTCCTCAGCGTTCGCTGTCGATACGCTGGAAATGGATAACGCCTGCTCTGTCGCATCTTGGTCGCTTAGTGTCATCATGAAGGATTCGTAGGATAATTTGTTTGTGTTGAGTGTTTTTTGTTAAGTGTAGCATTAACATAAATCTGTTTAAAGGTTATTAATTAAAAGTTTTATGTTAAATAAGCCTGCTAGAGGCACGCCAGATGGCAGTAATAATGTTCGTAACCCACATAGCGAGTGTTAATGAAAACAAACTTGTTGGCGTTCGCTATCGGTACGTTGGAAGTGGATAACGCCTGCTTCGTCGCATATAGGTCATTCAATGTCTTCATTAAGAACTAATAGGATAATTTGTTTGTGTTGTGCAGTGCTGAGAGTGTTTTTATAAGCTGTATCATTTAATTTATTTAGTATAAATTAACATGATGAATTAAAAGTTTTATGTATAACTTAGTGAGCAAGAGGCACAACACATGGCAGTAATACTGTTGCGAAATGCATTTTTGAGGTCTGAACTTGGAGTAGGTGTATTCAATGTTTTAGGAGGTATGGATACAAAGTTTACTAAATGGTGTGAAATTGTTATATATTATGTAAGAAATTGGATTTTATTTAGTGGAATGAATCAAAATGGGAAGAATATGGAACGGAAAATGTAAGAGGAATTCGCCATGTAAATAAACTTAGTCATACGAAAGCGACCAATTCACATTTTGTCTGTTCTGAGATAATTGAAGAAATATCTCGCTGCTTTGTATGAGACAAAAAACTTGATATAATTTAACCAAAAATACCCAGTTTTACAAACACAGGGTTGATCTATAATCTGTCGATATTTCAAATATATTAAAAATGTGTTCTTTTTTGGTTGGGTCATTCATGTATAATTACGTTCATGTGTGAGTGACAGGGTCAAGTAATATAGAAACAATATGTTTTTAGATATTGTAATTTTGTAGCCTAAAATTTGTATAGATTGATTAGTAATAGGTGTTACGTGTAATTGGTATGCTCCGGTTGTTCGTTTTGTATTATTGATGAATGTTATAAATGACGTGGTTTGTGCAAGTAGGACAACTGGATGAAAAGAGGCTGACATCGCCAAACTATAGGAGAGGAAGTTCAAGGAAAGTATTTTATGGAGGGATTGCAATTATGATAGCAGAAAAGCTAGGAAGAAATAAATGAAGTAATTGATTAGGAACATGTAGGGATATTGATGTCGCGACTAGCACTTTGCCTATTTCGACAGGGAAACTTAATGATGCTATGCATGTAGACATAAAAGTGTGATGAAGAAGTCGAAAATTAGACCGGTAGAAATTGTGAAGTGATGAAACTTATTATGTCCTTCGACAGACAAAGAACACAAGCATATTTCGAATACCTCAGGCAAAAAACATTTTAATCTTATGTATTATATTTTATCACATCAATATTATGGAGCTTATGTGTAGCAATAACTGCACGAAGAAGAGTACATGGGGTGACAATGTATGACATAATACAGAATTCAGTTATTATGAATGATCTTGAACAAAAGACTGATTTATTAAGAAAGATGAAAAATATAATTAAGCGATGGTTTCAATATGATAAAAGAATAACTGTAGAAAGTCTGACGAAACAAATGGCAGTTGAAGCCCTAATAGAGTAAGACTATATAAAGTGTGATCGGACCAATTAAAGATATTTTGAAAGAAGGCAATGTAAAGGTCAGAGAGGAGCTGTTGGAGAATATGCATGTATGTTCAGGAAGCGAAAATATTTTTCCAACTGCAGCGTTATGTCTATTCTGACAAGGAAACGACGTGATGGTTTATATGTAATAATACAAGTATGATAACAAAGTTGAAAGTGAGATTGATAAATGCCAACGCACTGAAGAAAGTCCCTATCTATGTCCTTTCTCAATAGACAAAATACATAGGCATACTTCTGGCATTCACTGTAACTTATACACTAGCCACGCCTTTAGCACCCCCTCCCTGTTTTCTCTTAAATGACATTAACAATCAATCCCATACTCACATTTACATTCATCTCTTTCTTTTCCGTTTAATACAGAGAAAACAGTAAAAAGGGAAATAATCAAATAGATAAGGAAATATAATTTTAACTATAGTCAGGTTTTTTCGATTGACATATCCCCTTAAAATCAACAAACATAGAAACGAAAAACTAGCTAAAATTACTATCATCTTTAAACTATAATTTTGTCCTCGTCTAGAATTTATTCTTGCCATGAAAATAATAAAATACTCACGAATCAATTAAATTTAAAAATTTCTAATTTAATAAATTTATCACATGAAAAATCTGAAAAAATCGTTGTCTAAATGATTGGTATAGTTCTAGGGTATTTTTCTAACGGATTAATTTACGTTAATAAACGAATACATTTTACAATATTTCTTTTGAAATAGTTTTCAATTTATGTAACAACAAAATAAACTTAGTTATATTGTTTATAGCTAAGATTGAGGTGAAATGAACAGTGTTTGAGAAAAAAATTACAAACTTACAGTTAATATTAAAATATTTTTTTTTACTGTATGAAAAACTACACACAGGTTTAAAAAACGCATATTAGGAAATCACTTTTCAAGTGTAATTTCATTAATATACTAAAAACAAAATGTTAAAGAAATTATGAGAGTATTTTTTATATAATTTGGAAGTCCTCTCATAATATTTACTTGCAGGTGCAGTTTGCTTATTTCGTCATATTCCAGTTCCAGACCAGTTGCGCAAATTAAAGTTATTTCATTATATTTTCAGAAGTGCTATTATCTAATGTAAACAATTTAATTCCATTTCTTTGTAACTAAAGCTAAACAACAAAAAAAATGACAATTATCAAACGCTAGTTAATACTTTCTAATCTATCTCTTCTTTGAAGGATTATGATATGATATATGACCCATTATCATTACGGTATAGTTATTATCATTACGGTATAGTTATTTTGTCGATATTTACTCGTATATATATCATGAAACCATTTTGCTCGGGGATTCCACGGCTCGTGAGTATTGTTATCTAGGTAGTATGTTTACATATGATAGGCAAGATGACAGGGACACAGAAACCAGGATAGCGACAGGAAACAAGTTAAACTGGACACATAATGTAACACACCACAATCGCGTTATATAAAATTGACGATTATTAATAATATGTTGTTGCCCACCTTGACGCATGGAAGTGATATAAAAGTAAGGTTAATCCTGTGGACATGAGTGCACTGATAACATTTTATGCAGTGTCAATGAATGAAAAAAAAGCGGAATGCAAACAGTAATAAATACATTGATAAAATAGATATTTTAAGTAAATTGAAGAAATAAGCATTGAGATGGTTTTGGGACGAGGAGAGAATGAATGACAAAAGAATGAATAAACAAGTATGTGTTCGTAATTCAGAAGTGCAAGGTGTACGTGAAAGAGGTAAACCAAGAGAAAATCAGGTGGACCAGATATTGAAAGAAGGTAAAGTTAAAGTATTAATAATAGAATATTTTATTACACGAGTACTGCTAATTATTCAGCCCGTGGAATCTCGGGATAGGAGGTAAAAACATGTGTAGCAGGGACAAGGCATGACATATTATATTATACGAGTACTGCTAATTATTCAGCCCGGGAAGTTTCGGGATAGGAGGAAAGAACATGTGTAGCGGGGACAAGGCATGACATATTGTATTATGCGAGTACTGCTAATTATTCAGCCCGGGTAGTCTCGGGATAGGAGGAAAAAACATATGTAGCCGAGACAAGGCATGAAATATTGTATTATATGAGTACTGCTAATTATTCAGCCCGGGGAGACTCGGGATAGAAAGAAAAAAACATGTGTAGCGGGGACAAGGCATGGCATGTGTAGCAGAGACAAAGCATGACATATTGTATTATACGAGTACTCCTTATTATTCAGCCCGAGGAGTCTCGGGATAGGAGGAAAAAACATGTGTAGCGGGGACAAGGCATGACATGTGTAGCAGAAACAAGACAAGACATATTGTATTATACGAGAACTGCTAATTATTCAGCCCGGGGAGTCTCGGTATAGGAGGAAAATACATGTGTAGCGGGGTAAGGCATGACATGTGTAGCAGAGAAAAGGCATGACATATTGTATTATACGAGTACTGCTAATTATTCAGCCTGGGGAGTCTCGGGATAGGAGGAAAAAAACATGTGTAGCCGAGACAAGGCATGACATGTGCAGCAGGGACAAGGCATGAAATATTGTATTATATGAGTACTGCTAATTATTCAGCCAAAGAAAGAAAAAACATGTGTAGCGGGGACAAGGCATGGCATGTGTAGCAGAGACAAGGCATGACATATTGTATTATACGAGTACTGCAAATTATTCAGCCTGGAAAGTCTCGGGATAGGAGGAAAAAACATATGTAGCGGGGACAAGCCATGACATGTGTAGGAGAGACAAGGCATGACATATTGTATTATACGAGTACTGCAAATTATTCAGCTCGGGAAGTCTCAGGACAGGAGGAAAAAGCATGTGTAGCGGAGACAAGGCATGCCATGAGTAGCACGGACAAGGCATGAAATATTGTATTATACGAGTACTGCTAATTATTCAGTCCGGGGAGTCTCGGGATAGGAGGAAAAAGCATGTGTAGCGGGGACAAGGCATGACATGTGTAGCAAGGACAAGGCATGACATTGTATTATACGAGTACTGCTAATTATTCAGCCCGGGGAGTCTCGGGATAGGAGGAAAAAACATGTGTAGCCGAGACAAGGCATGACATGTGCAGCAGGGACAAGGCATGAAATATTGTATTATATGAGTACTGCTAATACGTCAGCCCGAGGAGTCTCGGGATAGAAGGAAAAAACATGTGTAGCGGGGACAAGGCATGGCATGTGTAGCAGAGACAAGGCATGACATATTGTATTGTACGACTACTGCTAATTATTCAGCCCAGGGAGTCTCGGGATAGGAGAAAAACACATGTGTATCGGGGACAAGGCATGCCATGTGTAACAGGGACAAGGCATGAAATATTGTATTATACGAGTACTGCTAATTATTCAGTCCGGGGAGTCTCGGGATAGGAGGAAAAATCATGTGTAGCGGGGACAAGGCATTACATGAGTAGCAAGGACACGGCATGACATTGTATTATACGAGTACTGCTAATTATTCAGCCCGGGGAGTCTCGGGATAGAAGGAAAAAACATTTGTAGTGGGGACAAGGTATGGCATGTGTAGCAGAGACAAAGCATGACATATTGTATTATACGAGTACTGCTAATTATTCAGCCCGAGGAGTCTCGGGATAGGAGGAAAAAACATGTGTAGCGGGGACAAGACATGACATGTGTAGCAGAGACAAGACAAGACATATTGTATTATACGAGTACTGCTAATTATTCAGCCCGGGGAGTCTCGGGATAGGAGGAAAATACATGTGTAGCGGGGATAAGGCATGACATGTGTAGCAGAGACAAGACATGACATATTGTATTATACGAGTTCTGCTAATTATTCAGGCCGGGGAGTCTCGGGACAGGAGGAAAAAACATGTGAAGCGGGGATAAGGCATGACATGTGTAGCAAAGACAAGACAAAACATATTGTATTATACGAGCTGCTAATTATTCAGCCCGGGGAGTCTCGAGATAGGAGAAAAAAACATGTGTAGCGGGGACAACGCATGAAATGTGTAGCAGAGAAAAGGCATGACATATTGTATTATACGAGTACTGCTAATTATTCAGCCCGGGGAGTCTCGGGTTAGGAGGAAAAAAACATGTGTAGCCGAGACAAGGCATGACATGTGCAGCAGGGACAAGGTATGAAATATTGTATTATATGAGTACTGCTAATTATTCAGCCAAAGAAAGAAAAAACATGTGTATCGGGGACAAGGCATGGCATGTGTAGCAGGGACAAGACATGACATATTGTATTATACGAGTACTGTTAATTATTCAGCCCGGAGAGTCTCGGGATAGGAGGGTAAAACATGTGTAACGGGGACAAGGCATGACATGTGTAGCAGGAACAAGGCATGACGTATTATATTATACGAGTACTGGTAATTATTCAGCCCGTGGACTTTCGGATAAGGGGGAAAAACATGTGTAGCTGGGACAACGCATGACATGTGTAGCAGAGATAAGGCATGACGTATTGTATTATACGAGTAATGGTAATTATTCAACCGGAAAGTCTCGGGATAGGAGTAAAAAACATGTGTAGCGGGGACAAGGCATGACATGTGTAGCAGAGACAAGACTAGACATATTTTATTATACGAGTACTGCTAATCATTCAGCCCGAAGAGTCTCAGGATAGGAGGAAAAAACATGTGTAGCGGGGTAAGGCATGACATGTGTAGCAGAGACAAGGCATGACATATTGTATTATACGAGTACTGCTAATTATTCAGCCCGGGGAGTCTCGAGATAGGAGATAAAAACATGTGTAGCGGGGACAAGGCATGACATGTGTAGCAGGGACAAGGCATGACATATTGTATTGTACGACTACTGCTAATTATTCAGCCCAGGGAGTCTCGGGATAGGAGAAAAACACATGTGTATCGGGGACAAGGCGTGAAATATTGTATTGGACGACTACTGCTAATTATTCAGCCCGGGGAGTCTCGGGATAGGAGGGTAAAACATGTGTAGCGGGGACAAGGCATGACATGTGTAGCAGAGACAAGGCATTACATATTGTATTATACGAGTACTGCTAATTATTCAGCCCGAGGAGTCTCGAGATAGGAGATAAAAACATGTGTAGCGGTGACAAGGCATGACATGTCTGGCAGGGACAAGGCATGACATATTGTATTGTACGACTACTGCTAATTATTCAGCCCGGAGAGTCTCGGGATAGGAGGGTAAAACATGTGTAGCGGGGACAAGGCATGACATATTGTATTATACGAGTACTGCTAATTATTAAGCCCGGGGAGTCTCGGGATAGGAGGAAAAAACATGTGTAGCGGGGATAAGGCATGATCTGTGTAGAAAAGACAAGACATGACATTTTGTATTATACGAGTACATCTAATTATTCAGCCCGGATTGTCTCGAGATAGGAGAAAAAATATGTGTAGCGGGGACAACGCATGACATGTGTAGCAGAGACAAGGCATGACATATTGTATTATACGAGTACTGCTAATTATTCAGCCCGGGGAGTCTCGGTATAGGAGGAAAAACATGTGTAGCGGGGACAACGCATGACATGTGTAGCAGAGACAAGGCATGACATATTGTATTGTACGACTACTGCTAATTATTCAGCCCGGAGAGTCTCGGGATAGGAGGGTAAAACATGTGTAGCGGGGACAAGGCATGACATATTGTATTATACGAGTACTGCTAATTATTAAGCCCGGGGAGTCTCGGGATAGGAGGAAAAAACATGTGTAGCGGGGATAAGGCATGATCTGTGTAGAAAAGACAAGACATGACATTTTGTATTATACGAGTACATCTAATTATTCAGCCCGGATTGTCTCGAGATAGGAGAAAAAATATGTGTAGCGGGGACAACGCATGACATGTGTAGCAGAGACAAGGCATGACATATTGTATTATACGAGTACTGCTAATTATTCAGCCCGGGGAGTCTCGGTATAGGAGGAAAAACATGTGTAGCGGGGACAACGCATGACATGTGTAGCAGAGACAAGGCATGACATGTGAAGCAGAGACAAGGCATGACGTATTGTATTATACGAGTACCTACTGCTAATTATTCAGCCCGGGGAGTCTCGGGATAGAAGGAAAAAACATGTTTAGTGGGTACAAGGCATGACATGTGTAGCAGTGACAAGGCATGACATATTTATTCCTCTTATTTTCATCGTAATTTTTAACGAGATTTAACTTTATTTGTATTAGTTTTTTCTAGAATATTTTTTTCATACTCTAGTTAAAAACACGAACTTGGATACGAGTACCAATGGTTATTGTGAAACGGACATGGATACGAGTACCAATGGTTATTGTGAAACGAAAGCTGGTTGAATCTACAAGATATATTAGTATGAAAATGTTAAATAAATAAACAGGGATTCCAAATATAAACAATTTATGTAAATTTCATTATTTTAAAAATAACGGTTATCTATCATGAATGGCAATTAGCATTCACTTGCAAGTACTCCTTACTAAATCCTTATTTTCTTCTTGAAGAATTAAGTATACAAGTAATGAATAGCACCTATTATAATAGTCGTATTGTTGTTTTAATCGATTTACTAAAATTAGAAATTACGAAAAAAAAAATTTAGCAGGGCTGTTCAAATAATTAGCAAAATATCAAGTAATCCCTCATAGTTGATTTTGGTTTCGACAAAGGAATGTTTAAAATCATTCTTTATCCACCATAAAATCCGGGTAAATTAATGGATGAGGAACCGATTCGAAGCCAAGTAATTTTGCCATTGGGATGGTCGATTTTAATATTGTTTTTACATATTTAATCTTTCGTGGTTTATCATTTTTCGTGCACCCAGTACACATACTTACACTCGGCGGTCTTTCATTACAATACTACGGATTTTTTCCATGATTCCGTCCGTAGTGGACGCAATTCATCTTCGGTGTATGAACGGCTGTGTTTCAACTCATTTATTCAGAAAAAAACTTGTTTTATTGTAGCTCGGATCTATGTAACATAATTACAATCTTTCTCACTTTGATTTTACTATTATATATTTATCCTTTTAAGTTTTCTCTATTCAAACAATGAATCCGTTTCTTTAAAATTCACAATGTGTTGAACCATAACCTGTAGTAAAATCTACATATTTTAAGAAATGTGTACTGTATCTATCAACCTAATATTTTTTCTAGTAACCGGTCTCTTAACAGTAAAAAATAGTTTCTTAAATATTAGGATAATGCGTTACGTTACATATTTTAAAAACATATTTTATTGTTGTATTAATTGAATTGTTCAAGGTATAACTGTCGCGTGTATGTTTCAAGCCCCACTACACTTTAACCCATCCCCTCCCTTTTCTTCTTACGTCCTTGAGTCGAAATATCAGCTATAAAACAGTTCGTTGTACAAGGTCAACGAGTGAACATCTTCACGTTTTATTCCTATAATGTTATGTGAATAAGAAGTATTTTGATTGAAACAAAGTAAAATATTTTGGTTTAGTGTTGGAATATTTTAGACGTGTTCTTGATTAATTGTTTATATGTTGTGGTGGTATCGTGATTTAATATTTGGTTTCAATTTAAACTTATTTTTATATTTTTCACCTGTGGTTCCCGAAAATAGAGGGGTTAAGTCTGATTTTCTCTCTCTTCTTCTCGACATGCCGTCTCCTATTGAAGATCAGCCACTTAATCGTGTTTATTTCAGTCCAGAACAACTTACTCGTAGTAAAACTGCATCTAAACCATTCCCGCAGATTTTTAAATCCAAAATGTGTGGCATCTCCTTTTGCATCGTTTACCATATATAAAAAAATCCTGGTTTCAGTTATGATATAATATATCATCTGCTTCTCATTATGTGACCAAGATACAGCATTCACAAACCTTCGTTTATGCAGTTATCGGTATTTTTTTTAATAGGCAATCCACCCAAACTAGAATGATTTGTGCCACCAAATTCAAGTTATTATGCAATTATATGAGTTAATACAATAAAACTAATTTAAAAAATTACACTTCTAGACTAGTTAAAGATTCAACTGATAAAGCTTTAAAAATTTAACAATCGGTCTACTCGTATAAGTGGAACGTTTCACGAAGAAAGAAGAAACGCAACATTCATTAAATGCGGTAAAGCTATGGCCCAGAGAAACATCTATTTTTTATATCAGTTGGAATAACTTGTCATTGATTGAGCAAATACTTTCTTTGTATGAATTACCCAGACAATTACCTGAAATTTAATGAAGAGCACTTAGGGAATCGGAGAAGATAACAGTTTTGGAATAATTTAAGTGCTCGGAAATTCTAAGAGTCTCTTTTATTGCCACACAAACAGTCGTAAAAACTGAAGTGACGAATAAGTTTAAAAAGTGCTTTTGTGTGTTTTTCCGGGACATATACTGCTGCCCCACAAGAATAATATTCCTATATTTTGGACCCATCTGTATAAATATGCAAAAAAAGGCAAGTCTCTATTCTAGGAAGTGTTAAAAAATCTTTTGACAATGACAGGAGAAAGGCGAATTTTTTGTCAATTCCTAGGCACTCGATGATCCTAGCAATAAAGGATACGATATTGAATGAGATATCGAAAATCGGCAAGCGATTTAGTTTCTGGATGTTGATTGGTAACGATTAAAGATATATTATATAAAGAGAAGGAAGGCGCTCATAAGTATTCTGTGATCTAGTTTGAACAAAATATTGAGAATCATGATTCTTCTATGAAGGGGGTGTTTCGATAATAAAATATTTTTACGAAATTGTCTTCTCATACAAAGTGACATTTTTACTGTTTCAGCTTACATTGCATTAATAAGTGTTGATTTAATTGCACCAATAATTATTGTTAAGGATTTGGATTGAATACGACTCATTTTTAATTCCATGTTCTGGGGGAGGGTGTCCCAAAGAAAACATCCATAGTTTAATGGCGTCGCACAAAAGCGCTATGAAATAGCTTCAAATTAGAAGAATGAGCGCCCCACCAGACTCTGGAGACTACTTTCAAGAGATTGATGTGTCTTTCACAGACTGAAACAATATGATTTATATGATTGTTTCATTAAAAATCTTTATTTTGAGGACAATGTCTATAAACTTAACCTGTTCACAAGTTGGAATATCGATGTTATCTATCTTTATTGGTGTGGTAAAAACTTAGTGTGTATAAATTAATGGTTCCGTAGTCGTTCGGGTGCTTATAGCGCAATACATTGGTCCTAGGGCCTGGACCGACACAGCTTCTCCCACCATGCTCTTCATACCTCCACGCGGTGACCGACGGGCAACAGACTTGAGGGTGAAGTTGATGGTAACCAATCCGTCGGGGGATCCCAAAAGTACGGCTAAAGTGAGAAGCAGTGAGCGTCTGTCTCGCATGTAAGCGGCGGCTCACAAATGGTGGGTGTGGCAACTCGACATATTCGGGTACTAGTCACATACACCATCGCTAATGGGTATCCAGGCTCATTAGATTAATCAGATAGCTAGATAGCTCA
This sequence comes from Odontocerum albicorne, assembly GCA_949825065.1. Lineage (NCBI taxonomy): Eukaryota > Metazoa > Arthropoda > Insecta > Trichoptera > Odontoceridae > Odontocerum > Odontocerum albicorne. The sequence continues at coordinate 16,711,072 of OX463844.1, forward strand.
AGTCTTTGGGCCAATTGTAGAAATTACTCCTGCAGAAGTAGGGTTGGCCATATGTCAAATGAAAACAGGAAAAGCAGTAGGACCAGACAATATACCAACTGAATTTTGGAAAGAATGCTGTGAATGGAGACGAAATTGGCTGTGTAAGCTCTTTAATAAAATATTGGCCGGAGCCCCGATGCCAGACGAATTCCAAACAAGCTTTCTCGTTCCCTTCTACAAAAACAAAGGAGACTCCAGGAAATGCGATAAATATAGAGGCATCAAGCTAATATCCCACACTATGAAAATCTATGAACGAATTATAAACTGGAGAACCAGGAATTTGGTTGAAATACATGACAACCAGTGTGGCTTCGTATCGGGAAAATCAACAGTAGACGCCACCCAAACCGTTAGAATCCTTGTCGAAAAACACCATGATGCCAAGAAAGACCTTCATATGGTCTTCATCGATCTTGAAAAGGTATTTGACAGGGTCCCTAGAAGTCTGATTAGCAGCACTTAGAGCACATAGTGTACCAGAAAAGTATGTACTTGCCTTCCAGGATTTGTATGATAACGTGAAAACGCAAGTGAGGAATCTTCGGGAACTTCACCAGAATTTCCTATAAAGGTGGGGGTACATCAAGGATCGGTAATCAGTCCACTACTGTTCATCTTAGTCGTGGACTATTTAGCTAACCAGGAAATGAACAGTCTCCTAAAGATCCTACTATTTGCAGACGATACCGTATTAATAAGTGAAAAACACGAAGACCTGCAAAATAGTCTGGAAAGGTGGAGAGGAATCTTGGAGGACAATGTATTGAGACTGAGCAGAAATAAAACAGAGTATCTGTACGTACCATTCGAGAACACAAATGCTGTCACTCCCGTAATGCAAATGGATGGAGAAACATTACCAAATTGTGACTCCTTTAAGTATCTTGGGCCACTCATGCATAGCGATGGAGAATGTGCAGCAGATGTAACACATATAATTAGTGTGGGATGGATGAAGTTTAGATCAATGACGGGAGTTCTATGTGATCCGAAAATGTCAGTAAAGTTAAAAGAAAAAGTATACCAAACGATTGTCATACCCGCACTCCTCTATGGCTCCGAATGCTGGACGATGTATAACTCTCATTCCAGGCAACTAGAAACTGCTGAAATGCGCATGCTAAGATGATCATCTGGTGTGTCCCTAAGAGACAAAATAAAAAGTTCACGCATTCGTGGAAGCCTAGGTATTACAGACATCAACAGGATTCAACAGTAAGATGGGGGAGAGGCGATTGAGATGGTGTGGGCAAGTTGGACGCAGAACACCCTATTACATTGTGAACCAGGCAATCTTCATGGATCTTCCTCGAATAACAACCAGAGGAAGACCAAATAATTCGTGGGTGGTACAAAAAATAACCTGATGCAGAGGCACGGCCTGGAGGACGTAGTCCGGGACAGAAGAGCATACAACCTGAGGACGAGGAGAGCTGACCCCAACAGTCTTTGCAGACAGTAAGTTGGGATGGAGCCAGGGAGAAGAAGAAGAAGAAGTTAATGGCCCCGTTAGTGAAGTATATGGCCGCGTAGTAATGAACAGGACTTCGAACCCCACGCTGTGCTACTCCCTTCGACTGACACAAGCATTTTTGTTACCTAGTATTCGGAGGTATAAGGATACTTATGACTTCGGTCAAAGATATTATTTAAAAATATATACTATATAACTACTTTGCTTTTCGTATGCGAAATCTGTAAGACATTGGATGACACCTCTCATTCAGTGAATCAAGACATCTAGAAATCCTATCCGATAACAAAGACAAGTTTCGACCTGACAGATAAATGACAATGTCATCAGCGTATTGCATAATTTTGCAATCATGGATGACAGCTTACCCAATATCGGTGAAGTATACATTGATTCCACCTTGGGGAACGCCTGCAGAGAGATCAGTTCATTCAGATATACGCTCTTGGTATTTACAAGATTATTGTCTTCCCTTTAAATAGCTCGAAAACCAGACAATAATCGATTCAGATAATTCTAATAAACGCATTCGAGTCATAAGCAGATCAAAGTCCACAGTGTTGAATGCATTGCTAAAATCCAATAGACATAACAATGTCAGCTGCTTAAAGCTCATTCCACGTCTCACATCATCCGTAATCTTGACCAGTGCGGTAGTGGTACTGTGCCTTGGACGAAATTTTGACTGCAACGGATTAAACAATTCAAATTGATTAAGGTGGGAGTCAATTTGTATATGAACTACTTTTTCACTTGGCAGAATAGATATGGGCCTAATATTTTTATATGACGTAGGTTAGCCAATTTTCGGGATCGGAATAATTAGACCCTTCTTCCACACACTAGGAAAGTTGCTAGTAGACAAAGAAAAATGTATTATGTGTTATGATAGGAAGAATAGCATCGATAATGAAGGAGATGAATACAATCAAAATATTGTCGTCACCCATCGCTTTTGAGGACATGGTCAAAAGAATACGACGAACCTCATTTATATCAACCTCCGAAAAGTGGAGCTCAGGAACATTGGGTCGAGGCATTACAAGAATTTTTCAGAGAGTGTTCTTCTTTGTGTTAGTGTCTAAACTGAGTAATGGTGTTGCAAAATGCATGTTAAGATTATTAACGTCTAATGTGAAGTTACCTGAGTTATCCGAGGATTTGACACCCAGAGTTCAGGATTTTCCACCTTTTTGTAGGCTGACAGTTTTGAAGGGTGTCAAAATAGTGTTTTCTTTTTGCATTCCGACATTCCCATTGTTGATTGTTGGGATTAGACTTGAAGTTTTTTTTCGTTTTGTCACGTCTTGCCGTGTTTTTTTTATGTCGTCAGTCAGCTATGGGGCAGGTCTATGCTTCAAGTAAGTAAGTTTGAGTGGAGTGTGTTTGTTGCAGAGCTCTAGCAAAAACATGTTGAATGGGTTAATTTTACTACCTATACTATCCAATCGTTCGATGGTCGCCCAGTCAACTTCGCTTGCATCGGAAAATAAGGCGTCCCTATTAATGCGTCCAAAGCTTCTCAGGAATTTTCTCTCTTTTGAGAGTTTCGGAGCGTGGTTGATCAGTGAGATACATTTTAGACCATGACGCGAGAAGCCTGGGGCATCAATTTGTCCATGAGTGCGAACTCCAGAGGGTTTTGAGGTAATAATTAAATCTAGAAGGCTTTGGGAATTTCTTGCTACGTATGTACAGTTTAGGGGCATTATTGAGAAGTTCTTGGGAGTTTAGCGGGATGCTTTACTGGAACGTCGTGATGATTATGATTGTTTTGTATTTAAAACAAAATACGTCGATTCAGGAATACGGAAAGTGAGAGTGAACAATCAATGAATAGTAAACAGCAATGAATGGTCAAGTGAATAATAATCTTTATTTGTCGATAAGTAGGTATTTATAGATGTGCGTGAATGCGCCCGCAATATATACTTTATCTCACTCCTGCGCGTGCAGAGGTGTTTGCAAACGTTGCGAACAATATAGTGGGTAGAATATTTATCAACGAAAACGGTGAGACAACGCGATGCGTTCTCTTTCCACCGTGAAATGTAACGTAAATATTATTTGCGTGTAAACAATATTAGTGTTCTGGTATGCGACCTTTGTACATGTCCGAAGGTTGGTTCGTCGGTCGTTGACCGTGCGTGTTGACAATATTTAGGGACGACGGTATTCCCTACATGGCTCCCCTCCTAGTGGAGCGAAGGGAGCGCGCCCTACGCGAAACGCTAGGTTCCGGTGCATCTGGCGCCTGGACCGGTTATCCGTTTCCCTTTGTCGAAGTAGGTACGTGGATAACAGCAGCGAGCGGCGTTTTTTCCCGGATCTGCAGTGTCGTACAGATGGGTGATGCGGAAACGGGAGGTAGGTTTGGTCGTGTCTCGCTAAATTCGGATTGTCTGCGGTGCGTTGGTCGTCGATGCTTGGTTGTGTAGATCAAGTTGCAGATGGCGTCCGATGTGGAGGGTTGATCTGCAGGTGCTTGATGATGGTGGAGTCTGCGGTGCTTGTGGCTGTAGCGTGGTTGTAGCGTGGTTGTAGCGATGTCCGTGGTTGTAGCGATGTCCGTGGTTGTAGCGATGTTTGTGGTTGTATCGTGGTTGTAGCGATGCTTGTCTGCTCCAGCATCTTGTCGGTCAGTAGTTCGTCGAGTGAGGCAATCCTGGAAATCGTGTGGCTGATCGCCAGGACTGACCTCACATGAGCTGGCGTCAGGCTCGTCCACATCAGATGTAGTGTTGTATCTGAGTGACGGCTCTGGTGTCCTTGCTGACGGCGTGCTTGGCCAATTCGCCGGGGAGTAGAATCTTGACGGTGGTCTGGATCTCTCTGCTGGTGATGATGCTCATCTTGTTGTAGTGGGCGAGGCGGTTGGCGTTGGCGGCGGTGCGCTCGAAGATGTCGTTGACGAAACTGTTCATGATGCTCATCGCGTTGCTGCTGATGCCGGTGTCGGGTTGCACCTGTACGGTGTTTATCGAGTTGGCGATATTCGATATAGTCGGAATACGTGTTCACTTTTCGTTCAGGGTCACCACTTTAGCGGGATGCTTTACTGGAACGTCGTGATGATTATGATTGTTTTGTATTTAAAATAAAATACGTCGATTCAGGAATGCGGAAAGTGAGAGTGAACAATCAATGAATAGTAAACAGCAATGAATGGTCAAGTGAATAATAATCTTTATTTGTCGATAAGTAGGTATTTATAGATGTGCGTGAATGCGCCCGCAATATATACTTTATCTCACTCCTGCGCGTGCAGAGGTGTTTGCAGACGTTGCGAACAATATAGTGGGTAGAATATTTATCGGCGAAAACGGTGAGATAACGCGATGCGTTCTCTTTCCACCGTGAAATGTAACGTAAATATTATTTGCGTGTAAACAATATTAGTGTTCTGGTATGCGACCTTTGTACATGTCCGAAGGTTGGTTCGTCGGTCGTTGACCGTGCGTGTTGACAATATTTAGGGACGACGGTATTCCCTACAGGAGGAAGAGGTTATTGAGAGGAAGTGTATGAATTTAACAAATTTCTTCAAAATAAAACATATCCAAGCAAAGGCTAAAATATCTGAGAAAGAAGACAAGGATTGTTACTATTTTGTTCGTAACTATCTTTAAAAACTCCTTTGTCGAAAGTTTGGGATATGGTTCGACGTTTCCGTTCTTTATTTACACCGTTTCAGAACCGCTAAATTTATTTTATTTATTATTATTATTACACATTAACCTCTAAATTAACCTCAAGCTTCTCATTTTTTTCATAAACTAATTAGCACCTGCATATGTTCCTTACGCGTTAAAAACCGAAACTGAATGTGGTTCTGGTCATCAATCTGCAGCACAATGGCTAGAAAATCCATTCAAAATTGAAGAACCATTCAAAATGGAAGCTTTGCATAAAAAAATGTAAAAATTCTTCCCCTGGAATCGACAATATTTCACATATATTTAACACCTCTCTTGCAATTTCCTCACCAAGTTAATAGATACTTAAAATTTATTGACTCCATTTATTAATTTATTTTTCGGGTACTTTGCACATTATAGGTTTCACTAATTCATACAACGACCAAATATAACAAGTACAAAAAACATGTATAAACAATTCAAAATTTTAAGACTTATTTGGCAAAAACAATAGTAAAATTGTAAATGTTACACTAAAAATATGACAAAAAGTAGCACTAAATTTAAGAGATTTTTCCTGAAAGATGTGAGGGATGCATGAATCACGTCTATATGAGGAAACGGTTAAAAAGTGTGATTGCTCTACCTACCGGCATTTCCAAAGGTAAGTTGGTTTGACCTATAGGTTGATAGAACAATCTATGGGTGTATTGTCTCAAATAATTATCCGGAACATCAAACTATGACTGTTTAGGACCGATGGGTTAACTAAATAACGCATGAGCTAACAAAAATAGGGGACATGCAATCGAAAAGATCTTCCACTCCCTAATGATCTGTAACTAAGCAACCCCAATAAGGAGATATTTGGATAAAGCCAGGGATAATATCCATACTCTCATGTGCAGGCGACGGAGAAATCTTTTCTGAACTCTTTCTAGTATGAGTGAATACATAATCCCTGCTGGCACCCATATTATACCATATTACAGAACCATGTTCCAAATTACTTCTGACCGAAGAATTATACAATATTTTGAGTAAGTAGCTATCTGTGAATAGTTTAGTGGTACTAATAACAAACCCAAGTTTCTTATTTGGTTTATAGCAGATTGATTTGATTTGAAAATCAAACGGAATTCTAGTAAATAGCGGGAAAAAGAGAAACTCGACGGGTTACTGGCGAATATTGTGTGTGATTAATGTACAAATGAATGGATTCCATTAAAAATGTTAAAGTAAGCTGTCACTAGGTGTGAGATTATTGCACAACAATGCGTCACTATACATTTCTATTGCTGTAAAGATTGTAATTCAACACTGTTTTTCCATTAATCGAATCATTCACCCTATATAGTCACGACTTGACCCCTAATTATTATTTTGTATTTTCTACTCTGACATCTAATTTGCGAGATTCTTTTTTAAAAGGGCAAAGAAGTGATTTTCGCAGTGTTACATTTTGAGAACAAATCTTAAAAATATTTTTTCAGTGGTATCAAAAAATTTATTCATCGTTCTAAAAAAATATTTAGAGCTACCTTTTTATATCCTTTGAATCGAAATTTAGAACCTTACTACGTACCTATATACAGTCAAATATCATTATAATTAACACCGTAATAATGAAATTTTCACTATTACCAATTGTTTTCACAGTCGCAAACAAAATTACTTAACAGCAGTGTCTAAATAATCTCGTCATAATAACAATTTAACGAAATAAATATTCCAAAATGGCGATACACTTTTTTTCATTTACTAAATACGTGCCCAAACACGAACTTCATAATTATTTAGAGATTAGCATCTCATGTAACATCGCTACTTTACTTCGGTTTTGTCTCTACAGGAATGTTGCAATTGTTCTTACAGCCGCCAGAGCGAGTTTTGATCTGAATATGTTAAGTCGTTCTCATCAGTATTTATTTATCATCACGGGGTTCAGTTTTGACGTATGCTTTCATGCTTTAATAAAATTTAAAATTTATTCACCCTTAAAATGGATAAAAGTATCGGAAAACAACGCCAATCTTGAGAGAAATAACTGAAATTAAAAAAAATAAGATCAGGGTCGAAGAAAAATTTTGTTGCGACAAAATCATAAAGAACGGATTTTTTTTCAACTACTTTAGATACGTGCTATTTAAAGATGTTGTTTGTATGTATTGCAATCAATTAATAAAATACAGTATATATTGTTTGTATGCATTGCAATCAATTAATGAAATACAGTATATGTTGTTTGTATGTATTGCAATTAATTAATAAAATATAGTATATGTTGTTTGTTCTAATAAAATATAGTATATGTTGTATGTTGTTTGTTCATTCTACCAGTACTTACGTATGGCTGCGAGACATGGACGCTCACAGTAAAGAACACGCAAAAGTTCCAGACCGCACAAAGGGGTATGGAGAGATGCATGTTGGGATATACTAAAAGAGACCGTAAACGAAACACCTGGATTCGCAATATAACAAAGGTAGAAGACGTTAAAAAGGTGTGCAAAAGAATGAAGTGGCAATGGACCGGACACGTAGCCAGACTGTCAGACTCCCGATGGACATCCGAAATAATCCAATTGTACCCAAGAGGCATAAAGAGGCCTAGAAGAAGACCGAAGGTACGCTGGATGGACGAAATCAGGAAGCATGGCAGCATCACGTGGCATCGGCGAGCAAAGGACCGAACTGTTTGGAGTCAACTTGGGGAGATCTTCATCCAGCAGTGGATCGACCCTGGTTCACAATGATGATGATGATGATGATATGTTGTTTGTATGTATTGCAATTAATTAATAAAATATAGTTTATGTTGTTTGTATGTATTGCAATTAATTAATAAAATATAGTATATGTTGTTTGTATATATTGCAATTCTTTGTTCCATTGTAACTTTGAAACAATTTATTTCTATAGGACGTTTAATTTATGAGGAAACGTCAATAAAATGAAGAGCTTAAGAATACGCGGAATGAAGAGGTTAAGAAAAAAGGAGGAAGTGCACATGCGCATGTTCCGATAATATGCCTCAATATTAGTATATTCACCAAGTTTTAGTCTAATTTTGAGAGTATTGTTTAAGATATCGTCGGAAGAGTACGAATATGTCAAACGTTAATAACATCCCAAGTATGGAATGATATATTGAGTATCGCGCCGTCATTAAATTTCTTACAAAAAAAGGAAAAACACCTTAAATAATTTTGGAAGAGATGTCAGTGATTTACGGGGACTGTTACCCTGGAAAAACTATGGTTTACAACCACTTGTATTTTTAAGCAAAGGAGAGAACCGATTGAAGCCGACCTCCGAACAGGCAGTTTTTGGACCTCTGCAGAAACAACAAAGATGATATTCTGAGCTGGATGGTTACTGGAGATGAAACTTGGATTTATCATTATGAGCCTGAGTTGAAGCAGGAGTCCATGCAGTTGCATAAAACTACTCTAGTCTGCTGATGTAGTTAAAATAAGCTGTAAAGGAGAGGAAAATGGACAAAAGGGATGCTGCTTTTGCATGACAATGCATCCGTGCATAAAAGCAATTTTGCATTAGCTGCTCTTCACAACTGTGGCTTCCAAACATTAAATCACCCTCCCTATAGGCCAGACTTGGCTCTGTCTGACTATTATTTGTTTCCAAATATGAAAAAAAGAACTTCGAGGGAGGAAATTTACGGGCGGACGACGAAGAAGTTAAAAGTGCAATTTCCAATTATTTTGAAAGCAAAAGCAATTTTTTTCGTGGGCACAAATAAGCTTATTGAAAGGTCTGAAAAATATATTAAAATTAATGGTGAATGTACTCGTATTAAAAAATAAAAATAAAAAAAGTTTTTTTCTCCTTCATTCCGCGAATTATTGACTTCTCGTATTTCTATAAGATCATTTAATATTGCTGCCACTTAATCTATTTTTAAGGCATTTAATATATTGCAAAAAATATCCCAATCAGTATTGTATATAGTAGTACTTTATTACAATGATTTACGTCTCACAAAACTAACAATTGTCTCACTTAATTTTTTTTCAATTTGTTTTTTAAATGTATTGAAAGTAAAAAATATAATAAAAATAGTTTCATATTCAGTAGTATAGTTTTTCATGTCTCATTCTTCATATTGAGGAGATATCTTTTACCAGGAATAGTCAACAAGTTTGTCATCAAACAACGAAAAAAGACACGAAACATCTATAGAATATTTAAGGATTTGGTCAGCGGAATATTTTTATCAACAACTTGATTGAGAATGTGCAAGTCTTAAATTTCAAGATATTTAATATTTTACAGATATAAGCTATTTTGTATCGATTTTTCCTTGAAAGAGTTTTTTTTAAATATAACGGACATTTCATAAATAACCATGCCCCTAACGCATGGGTGATTTTCAATTGGAGATTTCAATGATGCATTTACCACCCTGTTGAATCCAGAAGATTCTCCGGGCAGACAAGCGCGAAACCCACAGTAAAGATAAAATCATTATGAATTCTTCGCTTTATATTAATATTTTTCAATAAATTGAAAAGGAATAACATGTTTTTAAGTTCATTTTTCATTTAATTTTTTTTTGAGGATGAAGAATATTATATTTATTCGCATATTTTTAAACCGAACTACAATATATTTTTTCAACATTAAGTAAAAAAAACATATGACTAAGAAAAATATTCAAATTTTATGTATAAAATTGATTTTAGAAAATGTATTTTTATTTAAAATAGTTGACCGATTCTTACAAAATTACATACACTCTTCAGAAAAAAATGGAGAGTTTTATCCTACAGTGAATTGAAAATAGCTAACGATGTGATATTTTTTGTGCTATTTTAAGATCGTTATTCGATCTTAGCTGTATATATGATAATATATTTATTTAAAATACGAGGTACGATTTAAAATCTAAAATAAGAAAAAATAAAACTGTAGAATAAACGGTATTGGATTATATCGTCATATCACTCACTGTTGAATACGAAACATGATAGGGCATCATTGAATGAAGTTATGTATCTCTTGATTTGGACTATCCACCTTGCTAGAGGCTGACCTCTTACTCGCCGACCCTCAACACTTCTAGTCACTACCAGCTTATTCAGACTATCGTTATCTCTGCTGCTAGCGACATGTCCGAAGTATGGCAATATTCTTTTCCTGCATGTCGTTGATCTTGAAGCTTTTATTTGACCTTTAAGTCCAACATATATATGAGAAGAAAACTAAATGGTAATCTACTCTTCACGCCTGGTTCAAAAGCAATGTGATGTGATGATAACACTAGTTAACAAGGTTTTTGTAACAAGGGTAAAAATGGTCATTTTAGGTCAATTTTTGTGTGCTGATAACGAATATGAACTTGAAAATGTTCCATCATGTACCTTTTAAGAGAAAAACTTGAAATTCGTTTTTGACTGAAACTGAAACTTTTTCAAGATGAAAAGTTCGAAAAAAAATTAAGTGTTGAATAACTAGAAGCTTGGAAAGTCTTTGAAAGAGTTGTTAGTGGTTTCCTAGGTAATATTAAAGCTGACAATTACGAACAGCTTGTACAAGAATTTTTGCAGTTACCAGAAGCTTGGATGTCGACTGTCACTGAAAATACACTTCCTGCATTCCCATCTAGACTTTTTCCTAGAGAACTTAGGAGCTCTATAGTAAGTGATAAACAAGGGGAAAGATTCTATCAGAATATTCACATAATGGAACAACGATATCAAGGAAGGTGGGATTCTAATATGATGGGGGACTACTGTTGGTTTTTTTTAGAGAAAGTGACACAAAGTATAAGAGGAAAAAATAGCTGTAAGTATTTCATATTTTAACAAAAAAATGTTGCTAATAATCTGTTTATGGCTGTTTACTGCAATGTAGGAACTTCTAAGTTATCTAATTTGAGTTGTCATTCAATTTAATATACAATCTCTAAAAAAAAAGTTGATTCGATCAAATTTATAAAAAAGGCTATTTATAGCAAAAAATTGGTATATAAGGTCAATTTTTCTAATAGTAATTATTTTTTATTCTGCTTTTTTTATTTTCCTATGTAACAACATTGTATTCTGTGTCTAAATTTATAATAGTATTTCACGAGTTTATTTATTTTCATTGTTGTAATTACGACTTTTGAAACGCGCAAAAATGTACTTATTTTACTAAAACACTCCCTCTTCTGTTACACAAAAATGTTACGTGTTAAAAAAAAAATACTGATTTTCGTAATCAGCAGGGTCGATTTAGTAAGAATCAGCTAATTTAATCTCTGTTACAGACAATAAGTTTAAATTTGTTAACTAGTGTGAATATTAAATATGATTCCAAAAATTAAATGCCTCAATGTGGTTCCCTAATACATACTATCACGACAATTCCTTACCGGGTTAAGCAGAAAGGAGAGAGCGTCAGACTTTTCTATCGCAATACACATATTTTGCCTATTTTACATCCAAACACCTTTTCATACGCTCCACAGTTTTCGGATTGACCAATCTAGACTGACAAACTCCTGAAAATGAAAATCAATACTTCACATAAAAAATGCCGTTTTAGTGTGTCAACTAAACCTATTGATAAGATGTAATTGCCAGATTTTTCAAGAAACCCTTATTTTATTTTTGATGACGGAACAAAGTGACGCTTTGTGTCACAGGTATAAAATATTTCTATTAGTACATTTCTGACTTCCGAAGTTTGTGCATGTTAACAGTGTTTTAAAAAATATTGAAAATAATTTTCGTGATGGCATCGTGTTCTACAGGTATTTATTCATTTATTTATGTCATAATTATATTAATTTATTATACTATAGATTATTTTTATAACAATAACAAATTCATGAAATTTCATCCTATGCATTTTATTGAGTTCAAAGTTTAATAAGATGTAAGGTTATGTGCAATATGTCGCAGGGCTATGAAACTAAGTTTAAAAAATAATCTTACATATTCTTTAAATAAAAAGTATCACAATTTACCGCGATTTCTTAAATATATATATTTTTTTGTTACAGGGACCAGACTTACGAAAATTAGTATTTTTGAAGTATGGCTGCCGCTCTAACCCTTCGAAACACCACATTCAGCGTGTTTATGATTTTGTAAAAAGGTTTTACAATATTCAAGATGATAAAGAAGCAGAAGCTATAAGATTAAAAGTTTTTGTAAAAACCGAATGTGAGATACAAAAACAAAGATGTTTGAATTTGGTTTTAAAACTCGACCAACTTTGGTTTTGTGAAGATTTAGAGTTTTCTTCTCCAATGCAGACAATTAATAAGGCAGGCCATACAGCTAAAATATTTCGAGAATGTTCATCCGAATCAAAAAGGATGTGCGTGATTTGGTTACCAGCTACGAGAAGGAAGAATTGACATATGAAGCTGCAGTTAGTGTTCGAGTCAGTAATATAGTAGACGTGATGGGGCAAATTCAATACAAGAAATGTTGACTGCATCACCAAGAAGAGCAACGAGTTATAAAAAGGCAAAGAAACAAATTTTAACAACTCCAATACAAAATCCTTATTCCCCAGAAGAAGCTTTAGCATTGTTCAATGCAAAAAAAAATACGGTAATGTATATAGTATAAAAATATCCAACAGGAAGCTTCTGAAAGAGGTTTCAATTTATATCAATCATATGATCGGGTTTTAGAAGAGAAAAAACAATTGTCATCCAGAAGAAGAGAGCATAATTGTAACAGATATTTTGAATAGCAAAATTTGAAAATTACGCTAAGGAAACAAAAATGGTATACGTATCATTATACTCGTGGTAAAATATGTCTGCAGCCTTGCACAAAATATTGACACACGGTGCTGAGATCATCGATTCTTCTTGGATTCCTATTGGACAAATGTCTGAAGAGGCATCAGAGGTCAAAAATAAAGAAATTAGAAAAATTAGGCAACATCACACTTTAAAAACTTCGCGTGTTAGGACTAATTACGATTTATTTAAATATTTATTAGTTTCTTCTGATCCGTAAGTCTTTTTAGAAAATTACCCAAAAAAGTTAAACATGCGTATGAAAGCGATTTTCCAATGCTTTTAAAAAAAAAAATTTTGTATATTTTTTCAAAGTTATAAGTATTCAGTTTTTAACGTTTCTAAATTTGTCTTATTCTCAATGTATTTTGGTGTATTTGATAAATTAAAAACCATTTGTTTATATTTTCTAAGCCTTTAGTTATTAAAATGTAACATAAAAATGTCAAATGACATGAAAAATAATTTTGTCCCTCTAGATTGGTCAATCCGAATACTGTGCGCTCCTACGATTTCTCTGTATTTTTTACATTTCCTTCTTTCAAAATATCGCATACTTGACTCAATCACACTTTCTTTATTTTCCTCTACTATGCCTTCCACTTACAATTGCACAGTATATTTCATAGTCTTTCTACATTCATTCGTTCCATGTGTCCAAAGCATCTCAGAGTAGTTCTCTTGATCTTGCTTAACACATCACCCTTAAGTTCACACTCAGCTCTAAACACTTCATTCCGTATTCTGTTTCAGTTTTCTGATTATTTTCCATAATTGTCTCGATACATATAAATATTAAAGAATGCCTAAATGATCGGTAGCTATACGAGTATATTATAATATATATTGACATTTGAATAAAATATTCAGTTTAGCCCGCTTAATATATTAAAATACCAAAGTATTACTTGAAATTCTCTCTTCCCATGCACGCAGGGGATCTTTTTTGAGAACAGATATAGCCTAAAATAATGGTATTGTAAGATAAAAACACAGTTAATTACACTGTTTTCTTTTTAGTGTTGGCAGAGAAGACAAATCTCAGTATTATCATCCTATTCACGTACATAGTTTTTCCTTGTCCACATTTTAAAATAAAAATTTTACCTTAGCTAAAATTTATATAATTATTTTATCCATTCTTCCCTTTATTTGTATGATACTCCTCAGCACCTCCTGGTTGGTGATACGGACCCTTAAGAGCGTGACTGGAAGACTACAACTTGCAATTCATCGTCATGCGTGTTAGCGATACTACCCCATACAAATAACATTTACCCTGTCGATGAACTAAACCAGACTACAACACTTCTTTTATATTTTTTTTAGTTTAATCAGAAATTGAACCTAAATCCCTGGGGTGCAATACATAAATATTACTAACTTGACCACATAGATAACTAAATATCTTTTTTTATTTTTTTACATTTACCTAATACTAATTTCAACCTTTCAATATTGAATTCATTTTTTATAATCAATACCTTAATACGTTGTATTATAGTATATCAAAACGATTGGTACTCAACAATCAAAAGAATATTCCATCCACCTAATCTAAGATCACGCGCGGTTCTCAATGTGACATACGTGGTTGCTTATTATTTTCTTGACTTCTATTATAGAACAAATCTGGCTTAAGATTAAATTATCTGATTCGAGTGAGCGCTATCTAAAAAGTGATCGTTATATTAATTTAATTAACATTTAGAAATACTTATCGAGTTATTTTTACAATAGACTGACATCTGATGAAATAAAATTAGATATATCTCATAGGATTACGACTAAGTGGATATAAAGGTGTCTCAGTCTTCTCATAATACGAACACATGGTGAACTTTTAGAAAGTATGCTATTGTATCATGATTGAATTGAAGGATTTTATCTTAATAAACGTAACTGATATTGAAAATGAATAAAACTACATTGAATTCATTTATTGAGGAGCATGTTTAGGAATTTCGATATTTGGAGAGCATGTAATCGAGAAATGGTAGTATAAAAAATATATTCAAAGGCGTGTTGTTACAGGGGACAAGGTTGACAGTGCACTCAGGACTGTATTTGCCAATAAAAAAATATAGATCATTAAAAATGATGGTGCACAATGGTGCGTTAGTGTATGAAAGTGACACACCTTGATGTATGAAAGTGAAATATGGGTATTGAGGAAGAGTGATAGGAGCAGAATAAATGTGAAAAAAATACATGTTTTGCTACGAATATCTGATATTAACATACAATGTACGATAGAGTGAGCAAAGGCCGGATTAGATGTATTGTACGAGGCATATCCAGAAAGTAAGTGTACTTAATTTTTGTAGGTTATAATTTTTTTTATTTAAACAAATTACGTGGTTACCGTAGTACATATGTAAGATATTTTTCGACATAGTCGCCATTCCTCTCAATGCAGGTGGTGAAGCGGGGTATTCACTTTTTGATGCCTTCCTCGAAGTAGTTTCCCGCCAACCCCTACGTCCACTTCGCCACTTCCTCCTTTACCTCCTCGTCGGTTGAAAACCTTTTTCCACCAATGTGCAGCTTCAGGGAGGTAAAGAGATAGTAATCTGAAGGTGCTAGGTCAGGGGAATGCGCGGGATGGTTCAGGACATCCCATTTAAACGTTGCGTTGGCCGTGTGTGGTCTGGCATTGTCGTGCAGCAGGAAGACTCCCTTTGTCAGCATGCCTCTCCTCTTGTTCTGAATCGCCCTCCGCAATTTTTTTTTAGAGTCTCACAGTATCTTGCAGAGTTGATGGTCTCCCCTTGAGGCATATATTCAATTAAAATTATGCCTTGACAGTCCCAAAACACGGATGCCATGATTTTCTTGGCTAAAATTGTGGTTTTGAACTTTTTGGCGGAGGGTGAAGAGGTGTGACGTGACCGTTTTTAAACTCGCGACACCACTTGTACACACTCGTACGATTCATAGCTTTATCACCATATGCAGTTTTCACCTCATTATAAACCTCAACCGGAGGTTTTCTCTTCCAAACGATATAACGGATGACGCCGCGTATTTCACACTTGGCGGGAGATTGGATTGACATTTTTCACGAAACGTGTTGTCGCGTCGACACTTCTCAACGTACTGACCTCGAACCGGTCTCGTTGCGGAGGGGAAGGGTCAGGCTACACGGAAGTGTAGCCAACATGTCGAAAATAAAATCCATCCGGTCGTGAGAGCCTCAGTACACTTGCTTTCTGGATACGCATAGTATCTCACATTGGATGATAGATCCATTTGGTATGAATGCAGTTGATGCTGAAATCGACACTACAAAGTGAAACGAGAGCTCAAGTTAGGTGTAAATAAAATTAAAATAATTTCAGGATAAATAGTGAAAAAATACATTGTTTTAGGTTTGACTTTCCCCTGAAGATAATGGATTAATTTTATGCTCATTTTAAAAACATGTTACATTTTTACACAACAAAAATATTAACAAAAAATATTTTGTTTTAAATTAACAAAAATAAACTGTAACCTTGAAACATCATCGAAAATTAAAAAAAACAACGATATACGAATTTTTTATTTATAAACAATCCTGTGAGCTCGCAGTAAGTTCTTCTTCCAAGCGTTGTTCTTGGATTGAATCTCGCTCGACTGTCTCACATACAGGTACTTTTACAGTTATTGATTTAACTGATATTCATATCTATCAATTTAAGTATAATACAAGTATTTATATGGATTTTAATGGTTTCTTAAGATACATCCATTATAAATTGTGGTTATTTCTTGTTAGAAAGTAAACCAATTGTTTACATATGCTTTTAATGTTGTATTTGTTTTAGCTATTAATATGTACCTACCATTTAAAAAAACTATCCAGACAATGGTAATCTTAGTTTGTGTACTGAAAAGTACGATGGTTTAAAATGAAAAGTAGGGATCTGCAATGGATTTGAGGGGTTGAGCATTCAGTATATCGATTGAAGACCCGTTCCTTGACACAACATTGGAACTAATTCTATAAAGGGTATACGTAAAACCCCAATTTAAAAAAATTACAATGCAAAGATAAAACTTTCCTTATTGTGATATTTTTGATTTACAAGCCAAGTCAATTGTTAAAATATGCTATTATTTTATTCTACAGAATCTATATATATATTTTAGCTCCTAATAAACTACTTATCATTATAAAAATACTTTTCAACAATGAAGGTTTTAGTAGTGTACCCATGTACGATGAATTGAAATGAAATGAATAATTTGTTAGATTTTAAGGGTTGTTGAGCATACGAGTTATCGATTTAAGATCCATTAGCTAACACTTAGAACATAGGAAATAATTCTATAAAAGAAATACTTAAAAAACCCAAATCTTTGAAATTCAGAATTAAAGTTCTTCACAATAGCTTAATGTGAGAGAGATCTTAATGTGAGAGATATCTCAATGTAAGAGAGATCACAATAATTAAATGTGAGAGAGAAATAGGAAGAGAGGGAGAGGGGTGGAGATGGAGGGAGGGGAGAGAGCTGGGAGGGAGCGGGAAGATGGTGAGATATTTATCTTTCCCTCCTCTCTCCACCACCTCTCTCACCCCCTCTTTCTCTCTCTTCCCCCTCACTTACCGCTTCTCTCCCCTCTCTCTCTCACCCCTGTAATCTACCCCCCCCCCAGAGAGAGGGAAATCTCTCTCTCTCTCTCCTCCCCCCTCTTCATCTCTTTCTCTCTCCGTATATATCTCTCCCCCCTCTCTCCCTCCCTCGCTTCCCCTCTCTTCCATTCTCTCTCCCTCTCTCAATTTCCCCCCCCCACCCCATCCCTGCATCATCCCCTCAATCCCTCACGCTCTCGCTCTCCACCACCCCTCCCTCCACCCAATATATTTCCCTCCCTCCCTCTCTACATCTCTCTCCTTCTCGCTCCCCCTACACCCCTCACTCCCTCTCTACCATACCCCCCTCCCTACACCCCTCTCACTACCTCCCCCCATCCCTCCCTCTCCTCTCTCTCTCTCTCGAGAGAGAGAGAGAGAGAGAGAGAGAGAGAGGAGAGGGAGGGATAGAGGGAGATATATGGAGAGAGGAGGAGGGAGCGGAGAGAGATAGATATTTATCTCTCTCCCTCTCCCCCTTCTCCCCCCTTTCACAGATACTTACCTTTTAGTGAGAGGTGAGAAAAAGGTCTCTTCTTATATATTTAACACTCTTTTCTCTCTGCCTACCCTGACAAGGAAATAGCTTAACGGCATGTATGTATGTTATTTTGTTTAAAAAATATAGAATCGAGTATATACGTGTATTAAAATTAATTGATTTAAGTAACCTCCACAATTTATTCGGCAACCCCTTTAACTTACATTTATCGTCTAAATTTCATAAAAAAACGGTTGATTTCCTTCCATCTGTCATTCTTCCGCGTACCGCCACAACCTTCCACGCCCCGCCCTTCTCAATCCTCAGTATCAAATCCCGATGTCGTATTTCCAAATACTTTAAAATATTATTGTAATACGGGAAACTTCGAACAATAAACGACAAAATTTTTGCCAACGCTAAGAGACTAGTCATTTCAAATAACAATTACTATGTTACCATATCTGAGAAACTATGAAATATTTTTTTGTTATTTTCAAGTACTATAATAAACAAAACAAATAGTTAAACCTCTCTTCGCCGCTTGGAGAATGTCGCTGCTCACTTTTCTATAAAAATGAATAAGTTTTCTACATTAATATTCTATAGTATTGATAGTCTACAAAAGCAGTCCGTATGGTCGATTGTTGCGCCAACATCAGGAACAAAGTGCCGCCTCGGCAATCTGTGAATCTACACCGATTATAGACGATTAAATCCTTCTGCGTCGATTCTATTAATAATAAATAAATAATCAACTTTTTAATATTTAACGATATTTTTTTGTTTGATTAGATACTTCATAACTTATTTCACTATCAAACATATTTTGTTTTATTAGATATATTACATATGCTAATAAAAGGATTTAAAAATTTCAGAGCTGCAGAATATTCATCACATTTCTATTTGTTAATGATGAATGTGGCTTCTCAATAATTCGGAGAAAACTGTATGTACAAAAGGGTTGAAGTCATAATAATTTTGCCAGAGTGTACGGATTACAACAAAAATGGAATCAAATGAAATATTGTAATATTTTAAATGTATAAACCAAACTTGATTTTTTTTAAATAATACTCTACTGTATGTAATGTAGAACCAAGTGCAATGATTTTTATATCAAACAAATGTTGTGACGATCAACGTGGCTCAGTTGGTAAGATGCCTGTCTCCCAGCTCGGAGGTTGTGGGTTTAAACCCAGATTTTTTTAATGGATGTCAGACTGGACTTCACTTAAGACTACTTTAAAATCTCTCTGTTTGGTTGGCAATAAACCCTCCAGGTTATGCTGGATGCAACGTAAATTTAATAAAATACTATGTATTCTAAAAACTTATAACACCATTCAACCATCATACATACCCCACCTACATCCTAACTCCAACCAACCATCATACATATCCCACCTACATCCTAACTCCAACCAACCATCATACATACCCCACCTACATCCTAACTCCAACCAACCATCATACATACCCCACCTACATCCTAACTCCAACCAACCATCATACATACCCCACCTACATCCTAACTCCAACCAACCATCATACATATCCCACCTACATCCTAACTCCAACCAACCATCATACATATCCCACCTACATCCTAACTCCAACCAACCATCATACATACCCCACCTACATCCTAACTCCAGCCAATATTCTTCTCACCTACACTTCATACGCGCCGTAATTTCTTCATTCTTAATATATCCCTTCGACTTAGCGTTTCTTAACCTTTTTGAGCTGTGATCAAGATTAGGGTTTCGTTTTGGTTTCGCGACCCAAGTAAAGAGAAGATTTTAAAAATAAGTTTTAACATTTGTACCATGTTATTATGCAAAATGTAAATTATTGATAATATGAAAAATATTTCGTCAATTATTCAAAATGCCAACTGATCAAATTTGAGTTGGTACCTTTAAAAACTATGATGTAGCCTTATCAATAACAACCAGTAATTGATGCTCAACGTGAAAGAGTCATCACATGGGTGCAGCTGGGAAGGATTCATCCCACCTTACCTGCACTTGTCTTCTCTCACCTTCTTCATTCTTAATACATCACTATCAGACATAATACATCACTATCAGACCTCAGCAATAACAATCAGTAATCGATGCGTATGTGACGGAGTCATTCCACCTTCCTGCACTTCTCAACTCCAGCCAAAGCTTCTTCATTCTCAGTCTAATCCTTTAATCAGAAATTTTAAGGAAAATTTAATCAGAAATTTTCTCTAATCATTAATCAGAAATTTTAAGGAAACATATGTTCTATCCACGATCATAATGAATACCATGAAAACATTACATTTTTAATGTTTTCACGGTATTGGAAACTTCCAAAATGTTAAAAACATTACATTTTTAGTGTTTTCGTGCAATGTTTGAAAAAACATGAAAACATTCCAAATGTAATGTTTTCGTATAATTTCATGAAAACATTATGGTTTGAATGTTTTGTTTCAACATTCAAAATGTAAAACCATCGTCTACGAGCATTCGATATATTTTTTTATTTAAAAAGTATAAAATTTATTTCCGCATAACCAATATCAAATGAAATAAAAAACTATTATTACAGAATAAACGCAATGTATCATAAGTACCTACAGCTCATTTTTATCTAAATCCACAATACATCATATTAATTTGTTGGACTATTATACTCACTAACTAGTGATAGATAAATACATTATATATTGTAATATAGAGTAAAATATATTTAAATTAAATTTAAAAAAAAACAAGCGAAGGTATCGGTGCACATTCCATCAACCCGTTTTGTGAATGTTTTTGTGTGCAATAGCCGTGACCGATTAGTATGATAGGCAGAAGACACGTCTTTTCTTACACACCAACACAATGGGTACAGAAATCTCTTTAGGTAAACTGATATCTGTATCAATCAAGCCATCCGACACGGAACCATTTACCTGCCCACCACCACTATTGTCTAACTCCACTCTACATGGAGTGGAGTGGAGTGGAGATGATCACAAAAGGGTGACTTAATGGAGAGGAATCTGCTTAAGGCAGTTCAATAGAAGAAATAAGTAAATGTAAATTGGAATCAAAAGTATCGAAGTTTCGAATTGTATTTATATAGACATCCTTGAGAAGTGAAAAGGACTTACACGATTAAAACAAATTATTTTAATATTTTGGTATCGAAAATTAAATATCTATACAAATCATAAACGTTAAGGAAATGAACAATGATATGCGTTTATATGATTCCCATAGGAGTTAACTTTTAACCCTTCCTTCCCTGTGATATGTAACTAGTACACATTGCTTCTAAAAACTTTAATATCTCTATAAATATAATAAATACTGGGTTCAGATTTTATGTATTCCTCCGTAATACATTTACGCATTGAATGAAAAAATATTATTAATAATAATTAGCACTTATCGGCCACATCAGAGATATTTTATGAAAATCGAGAATAAATTCATCAATATAATCAAACGTGTGCCAGTGTGTGACATAGGTATAATCATTCTAAAAAACCGCTTTGGGTGAGGAAACGACGCTATTCACGTCTCAATCTCACTCTACTTCGATATATGGGAACGCAAGAAATAGAATTTCAGTTTGCTCGCTTCTCTCGCTTCAGTAGCTCTCGGGCATCCATTTGAGGTGGTCTGTTCGCCCGTTTTGTGAACGTCGGCCGATGTATTTTTCACGTTTTCAGCAATTAAATTAAAATTATTATCACTTTTGACTTCAAATTTTGTTAATTTAAGCGATTGGTTATGAATATTCTTATTTTTCCGATTTTAAATCGCTCATTTTTACATGTGTAATGAATGCACATCACCGGAACGCGCGGATTTTTTTAGCACAGGAAGGCAAAGGTTAATGAAGCATATAAATATAATATTTTATTATATATTTAACATTATTTATTTACTTTTCATAATACACGTGGTAGAATTATTTTGCACAGTACAATTATTTCTTTAAAAATGTCAAAGAAAAGAAGAAAATAAAATAAATACTCCTTAAACTGCGATAATAATTTACGCTATAAACTCGAAGAATTATTTAAACTCAAATATTTATGAATATTTTTTACTAAGAACTATTTCAAAAATTGCAAATAAATATATTATACAAGTAAATAAGACATTGTTAAATGCTTATTTTTTACTTCCTTACTTACATAATTCATTCAAATTAATTGAAAATAGATATTAACCACTCTTTTTTAATCATTATTGGCGTGAAATAAATTCTAGGGCACGCAAACGTCTCATACAAATTAACCCGGCCTTCTATACAATACTCCTAAGGCTAAAAGACAACAAACTTTTCCTAAGAAACCTTAACGCATCTCTCTAAATGTCTCATTTTCATGGAAAATCATTTCATTTTACTATATTGTTTTAATTTTGTTCATCTAAAACAGAGTTATTAAATCTAAGGGACGCGATCCGAATTTGGGTAGTCAAGCTTTTGATTAAATGGTTTGTGCACAATTTTTAAAATGTTATAATTTGGTTGGTTGGAAGAGATTGCCACATCATGGCAATAAACTCGCCAGGTGGCAAAAAAAAAAACGTTTTATATGCCCGTTCTAATCGTTCTAGTCTTATTATATCATACAACCATGATGAATCTTCCTCTTTGTCAGATCTATTATACGAGTATATTATGGTATATAAATTAAAAAATTATTCTTTTGCGAAAACAACATTAAAGATTTTTTCATATTGTTAGTGGAAAACATAACATTGTTTCCATTGTATAATATATCGGTCATATTTGAAAGTATATCAGGAATTTATCACACAAATTTTAAATTATTTGTATACGAGTATATACCATATACGAGTATATATGTTTTTCATATACGAGTATATACAATTTGATAACCGTAATGTTTTGCTTACTCGTAAACTAATTTAAAATGAAAAGTATTATTCAATAAGCATTATTCAATAAATATTTTAACAGTATCTTTTTTCTCACACATTTCTTTTTTGAATTTGAAGTAGAATATGGTATAGCGAAAATATTCAGAAATAAGATTGTGTAATTTATGGCGCGTTACAATTTCTCAAATATGTACCTCGTTCATACTTGGATGCTAGAAAACACCTATAATATATGGGCAGCACGGTGTTTGCGTGTTAATGCTTATTTAATCACCGCAGTATCTAAAAAACTACATACATAATAACTTTTTTCGAATTTCATTTGATTTATATATTTGTTGATAATTTAAAACATTTTTTCTAAATATTTATTTAGCTTCATAATTGAAAACGTTTAAATATAGTATCAATATAGTGGTTTCTTACCATAGTTGTTAAATTTGGGGGATTTTGGTGGACATATGATGCATGCCCTCAAAACGTGAAATTAAACGATTTTCATCGTGAATGATGACGTTTAAAAAAATGTCGTCATATTTTAAGAGGTGGTGAAATTTATACCACCTTGTATAAGAATTGCGTAGAAAATACTTAAACAAAATAAAATGTCGGCATATTTATAGAGGGTGGGGAAATTTATACCACCTTGTATAAGAATTGCGTAGAAAATAAGTACTTAAACAAAATAAAATGTCGGCATATTTATAGAGGGTGGGAAAATTTATACCACCTTGTATAAGAATTGCGTAGAAAATACTTAAACAAAATAAAAAGTCTCGTTAATGGGTCTGTGGTATCTTGTCTTCACTTAAATCTGTCCGCAGACAAATGTTTCTGTAAAAGGAATTGTGCGATATATCTTATTTTCGATAAGTATTGTCAGAAGGCAGTACGTGGTTGTATCAACTTGAGCAAGCCGCTATTAATCTTGCCCATTTTAACGTCATTCACACGGCGATTGTACTTAACAATAATACTTGTCACTTATTCGGTACAAATAGTCCGTGAAAGGAACCCTTTGTTTCCACGCCTAATACTTCAGACGTTGTATCTTGAGCACTCGCGTTTTTGGGTTCAGGACCGTCGCAAGATGTTGGTATTATAGTATTTGGTACCGTACATTATACTCGTAAGGTAATACAATGAACTTCTAGGGGAGGTTTGATGGAGAGGAAGAGAAAAGGGTAGAGGGAGAATGAGAGGAAGAGGGTGAAGTAGCGGGAAAGATAGGGGGAAGGGGGATTAGGAGATGGTGAGGGAGAGGGAGAGGGTAATGGGGAGGGGATGGGAAGGGAGATGGAGATGGATGCTGGAGAAGGATAGTGATATTGTGGAGGGGGGAGGGGGAGAGATGATGATGGAGGGGGGAGAGGCGTGGAGTTAATCTGTCAACTTCATAGAAAAGTGAAAGCAATCTTACGATCACCGTTTTCGGGTAGAAAGATAGGAGAGATTTTCACACCTTTATATCCGTGGACACAGCTATCATCTCGTCCTCATCGATACACCACGTCATAACCTTTCTTCTGTTTCTGATACATCTCATTTTTATTGCAGTTGAAAATTTTAATAATATGTATATTATATAATCTTTTCTCGATTATTCCTTCCCCGCTGTCCTTTCATTACGTATAAAAGTAAATAAGGTGCCTATATTATCTCTACAGTACTTCATTGGACCAGCCTTTCAGTCTCATAATAGAGGTAAGATTAAGTGTAAGCGTCTTATATAACCGTAATATATACTTTAAATTCTGAGTCAACAGAAAAAACACTTTTTCCTGCTTTAAAACGTTTATCAGAGTTGTTGTGTTGCGTTGGCTGAAATTTATTTAATTAAATGCCAGCGTTTCGAAGAAGTCGCAATCTTCATCCTCAGGAAAATGTTAAAAAACAACAATTTTTTTAGTAATCTTTTTTGACATCGCCACGAGGATAAATGCTGCGGCGCTTTTGAAACGTGGGTGATCATTTAAAATACTGCAACAAACTCCTGTAAATAATTTAAACTAGTGAAAATAGTCATGAAAATCTTCGATTCACTTGACTCGATTTAACAATATTGTATTACTTAACAGTACATACTTAGTTCAATTATATAACCATTTATAATTCACCGCATATATTGCACAATTTACACTAAATATAAGTCGGCCCTGTCTAGATTATTGTTTTGTAAGTATCAAATAAAAATTCTATTGTCAAATGATACAATTAAATTTCCGCATACTTACAATTTATTACGAAATATCTATCACAGAAGTTATAAAACTCAATTTGTGATTAAAAATAATATTACAAAACAACTTTCCATAAAGAAAATAAAGCGATACACTGTATGAATTTGCTATTCAATGTTACGACGACCTCTTTAGCCTACTTGGTAAGACGTCTGTTTCCTAACCCAGGAGTTACCTATTTTTTTAATGATTCCAGCCTAGTTTTCAAGACCTCGTTAACGCCATTCTGATAAGTTGTAAGGGATAAAATTGGTCGTAACAGAAGTGGTAATGTATAAGACGAAAGTGTTACTAAACAATACAATATTAAATTATTAATAGAGCTGGATTGATATAGTTTATTTTAACTCTCCATGACTCATATTAAAAAGTAAATTAACGTGCGTAGATTTACTACGTTTGTCCAAATAAATAAATTTGAATAAACGCGAAGATTAAAGTGATTTTTAACCTTTTTCATTTCTTAGTAATTTCATATACGAGTATGTTCTTTAGAAAAGTTTTATGTGTCGTTTGACATCCCTCAATATCGCTTTAGTACTTAAGTAGCTAGAATATACTCCGAAGAAACGACAGCAATACTTTCAAAACGTTGGTATTGTAAAAAAACATAGCTCGTGTATACAAGCCATCACGCGTACTTTATACTGTGTGTCAAAGAGGACAGAACGACTTTTTATCCATGTACACAGCTCTCGCCTCGTCTACATCCACAAATCTTGTCATACCAAATATCCTGTTTCTCATAATTTTACCTTTTACTTAGGAACCATATTCTTCTTATCTTTTCTCAGTCTACCTTTCCTTGATCTCCAATAATTTCAGATGGAAGTTTCGTAAGTCTTTCGCAAATAATTTTCTAAAAGTGGTCAAACCATCTCAAGATTTCTTTCTTAACTACTTATAACATTGATCACTGACAAACAGGTGTCCTTTATATATTATTTATAGTTAAGGCATTAACATTGTGGAGGTTTAAATACATTGTAAATTGTTTTTATCAAACACTGCTTATTCCACTTTTTATAACGGTATAACCCTACCGGTTTCAAGGCTTTCACCTCTTCATCAGGGGAGCGCAAACAAGACTGAATTCTGTTCGAACTGGTACCGACATACACATTTCTAACGGTAAACATTCGGGTTTGGGACTGTGGGTAAAAGGAAGGAGGAAACAGTCTCAGCAAGTAGTGGCGAGATTCTTGGAAAATATGTGTTTGTCAGAGTTCACCCCGATGCACTGACTTAGAAATTTCTAGAGCCTCTAATCTGCTGGAGTGAACATCTGGCAAGCACATATAGCCCAAGAATCTCGCCACTGCTCAATGAGGTTGTCTCCTTCCTCCCTTCACACCTTTCCATATATTTTATTATTTTACATCTCTAATACATGTTTCCAAAATAGCAAAATTCCACAACTTGTTCTAATCTCAGATATACGATTATAATTCGAAAACAATATTCTTCGTTCGTAAAAAATCTTGACTGTCTAAACATTTGAATTAAAAAACGATTAATTCAAATAATAAATTATCCCAACCATTAAAACGTAAAATTTTAGCGCTAAAATATCAAACAAAAGCAGTCAACAAATTACGCAGGCCTCGCTTTCTTTACCAATGCAGGTAACATGACCAAAAAAATGTAGGAAGCGACAGAAAGGATTCGTTAAATAATAATATAAAAAAAACCTTTTAATGTGGGCGAGGTTACGCCGACGTGGATTCACACAATGGAGGTGTTTTTTGTGCGGTATTAAATTTATATCTTCGACATCAATAATTTGTACGATGTGAAAACATTTTTCATACTTAGCTCGGTGTGATTAGGTTACGTCAGGATCAAAATGAAAAGGAGAAAAATGGATTTTATTTGTGCGCGGGAGTAGGGTTGAAAGGATTTCGGCAATTCAAAAAGGATATCCAATATCTTAATTTACTTACCTTTTTGTGTTTTGCCGCCGATTTAGTTCGACACAAACGGGCTATGTATGCTTTTTGCGTTTTTTTTTCGTTGAGTAATAGGAGTTATTGTATAATTTTTGCACAATGAAAATATTGCGTTTGAAAAGGATAGATCATGCGCGGTAGCCTTTAGTTAAAATGCACTTGTGCGATCTAAGATATCTGATACGACTCTTCGAGGGTTCTTAAGTTAAATCTATAAAAGGTCGATTATCTTTAAAAAAAGAAGATAAAAACAGTTTAATGCACAAAAAAGTGCGAATTTCTCACGAAGCTGCAAGTTTTCCAAATTTCTTATAAAACATTTTTTTTAAACTTGTTTTTTATTACGGTTAAGATCAAAGATAAAAAGAAAAAAAATAATTTAAAGTTTTTGTAGAAAAAAAAACATACATATTTTATTTTTTATTTATTAACTTATCATTATAAATATTCCAAATTCGTGCCATATATCAAAATGTATGTAAATTCATTAAAAGCGCCCACAAACACCTTAAAGATTCCATTATTTATTTCTATAGATAATGGCAATTCTTTAATATCAAAATTTCATCTAAGGAGCAGTCAATCGACATCAAGTCCATGACGTCATTGAGCCTGGTGCGCAGGCGCCAATCGTCCACGGACGGTCCTCCCACGTGAAAGGATCCCGTGCCCCCAGCCAGCGTCTAGTTCATTGCACAAGGAGATGATGAATAATAACATAATTTGTTTGCCCACAAAGAAGATACACTGCTCCGGATATGAAGACAAATGGACCGTGTTGTGCAACATTAAACCAGGCCACAGAATAAAAGATTAAACAACGGCACGGTCTTAAATGTAATGGAACTCGGTACTTGGTCATGGGTGATGATTAATATTTACATAATTTTACATAAGTAGGTCGTGAAAGTGGAGAGAGGATCAAGAGAGGAGCACCCTCTTCCTTGATCGTATCAAGCTCTTCACACTTCGAGAATGACCCATTTGAATGAGGAAATAAAGCAGGAGTAAATAATATTCCAATAAGATTTTTAGATTTTCAATTTTAAATCAGTGCTTCTCAAACATTCTGTGTTAATGGATCCATCGCGGAGCAGTATTTGTGTGAAATTAAATAAAAAATCATTTTTAAACAAAAAGAACGGAGTTTTTCTTATTCTCGTCATTTGCATTGTGTGTTGTTTCGGAAATAAATTGGACAGATTAGAGGCCTTAGAAATTTCTAAGTCAGTACATCGATCCGAACATCTGGTGAACAGTTATATCCCAAAAATCTCTCCGCTCTTAGCCGAAATCGTCCCATGCCTCCCTCACCCCTCAGCCCCCAACCGTTGAAGCATGTATATCGGTACCAGTTCGAACATCATTTATTTAATCTTGTTTGTGCTCCCCTGAAGATGAGGTGAAAGCCTTGAAACCGGTAGGGTTATACCGTTACAAAAAAGTGGAATAAACAGTGTTTGATAAAAATAAATTACAATGTATTTAAACCTCCACAAGGTTAATGCCTTAACTATAAACAACATGTTTTGTGATTTTTGTTTGATAGTTATGTTAATTTGATTCGTCATAACTTTTTAGTTAAAACTACATCTGTGAAAAATGAACAAAAATAAACGAGACGGCCAAGATTGTAACTATCCAGAAATTGTTAACTTAGACCAAAGTTAGTCTTTGTTCTATAATAATCGTATATCTGCGGTCTTAGTTACAAATATTTAGGAAAATAATAGTAATTAAATAAAATACTTCTTAGAAAAAATATTTTATAATTTTTTAGCATCTTATGATCACCAATATACAGGTTGACTGGGACTTGATACAACACGTTGAAGAAGGTAATGGAGAAGATTAATACAAGTAATAAATTTTCAATGAATATTATAATATTTCACAAATAACTCCATCTTCATTGAATTACTTATAAAAAAGCGGGAACGGGGGTGGTAATAAATTTCAGTTCTTTTTGTTCTCACAAAAAACATAGTAAGCGAATACGAAATAGATTGGTTAGATCATATGATGTTACATAAAAATATAAAGTTCAGTTTAGATGAAATTTTAATTATTATATTCTATAGCTCTTTAATTATTATCGTGTTCATATAAAGTTTTATTACTTGAGTTTATTTTAATCGTATGGTACCCTTCAACATATCCAAATTTGTGATTCTGATATATTAAAAAAGTGAACGGGAGACAGCTTTTTCTTCGAACTCATTAATCGAGCCTTTGGGATTTAGAACTGCTGAAGTAGTCATGAAAATTTCAGTTCATTATCGTAAGTGCTGGAAAAACTACCCCTCATGTGAGTGGCGGTAACACTCACACAAGTCTAGCGGTGCGGGTATCGTTATCAGACGAGCTTTTTAACCAGATAAATCCCCTTATTTTATACTAATAATAAAAGGACAGTTTATATAGCGCTGTTAAGAGAGTAAACTCTCTTCAAGGGCGTTCAAATGGTCAATTTTCGAGCGTTGCCGTTGAAGGAATTTTGTGCTTTTCTTTTAAATTTTCTTGTCACTACTTTTTCTGCATAGGTTTAATTTTTTTTCCTTTTGTAACTGTTGTTTTTTATTTATTTATTTTCAGGTTCCATCTGGAATCGAACTGAAAACCCCCGAGTTAAAGTCAAACGTCTTATCAACTAGGCAACAAAGGTCGTAGCTTGAGTTGAGTTCCTATGTTACTTTCTTCAATATGTTCCACGGGTTAAAAATGTAAAAAAGTGAGAAAGTCAAATTTCTAAAAATAAATATATTGAGAAAAAGTTAATACTTTGTGATAAAAACTTATCAAATTGAATGACCCTAAGTCAACGATGGTGATGATCATGATTTTACGATACAGTTATGGCAGACGTTCGTAGTATTAAGAACAAGGATGTGCGTAATATTGTGATAGTCAAGGATTGATAGACGTTATTAGTATGATCCGCAGGACGCTCAGTGGGTAGTTCCATGACGATAGTTCTATTGTATTTCAGATCAAGAGTATTTATTGTCTGTGGTTTTTATCGATTTCTCAAAAATATGTTGTACTAATCATATATATTTTAAACATAAGTACATTATCTTTAAACATACATACGACAGAGGTGACAGAGCTTTCCTATTACGGCATCGTCATTGCTGGACTTCATAGTCGAGGATCTACTCATCATTCCAACGTCAAGTCAGTTGGAAAGCAAAGCTGAGCCTTGGAGTTTTCTTTTAATTAAGTAGGTCAATGCACACCAGAAAACTCACCGGCCACACCACTGTACTAGATCCGATAGCATACCGAAATAGGACGATCGGAGCACGCCGAAATGTTTTTTTCCTCTTTTTGAAAAAATTTATTATTACGATATATGTTATTTTCTTCCATTTCTCCACATATTTTCACTTTTTCTTCCATCGAAATTTAATTTATTTGATCCAACTATACCTTTCCTCGGGTGTACAGAGATTGGGCGTAGTTTGTTAAAGCTAATAATTTGCGAAATTTTACAAACCATATCAGTAGCGTGGCGAGATGGCAGAGGTGATGCGGTTCTCCAGATGCCGAGCCAAGGGGGGCACAGTCGACCAAAAGTAATATATTGGTGAAATATGTTCCTTAATTTTGCCAAACCCTGTAGGCATTCCATATATTTGATCCAAAAATTCCGAACAATGTCAGTTGTTTCGGCTTTATCTCATACTTCTTAGTGTAACAGACTTAGTCTTTATCAATATTTACGAAAATTCCTCATTCTTTTTAATTATACAATTTCGTTTGTAACTGCAACTTTTCTGGAACTTTTTCTCAAATATTATTTCGTTCATTAAGTTTAAGTCACGGTTATATATACAGATTTACTAATTTAAATACTTACATCTTCAGCGACAATGTCGGATGCCAATTGAATTGCCTTCTTGTCTACTGTCATCGTCATTGTCTTCTCCATCCGATAATGTCCCCTGTCTCACAAATTTTCTGGATGCTGGTATTACTAATTCTCTTAGGCCGATGCCACACCAAAATGCTTCGTTAGGTGCTAAGCTAGATTTTACGTGACTCATATACGTCACTTCATGCCTGGCCACACCAAAGTGCTACGCACAAATTCATTTGACAATTGGGAGCGGTTGAGTCAACACACGATGTTACTCTCAAAACTAATCAATTTTATTACAACTTACCATCTTTATTTAACATACTTCCTGTGCAACTTCATTCCAAAGTGATTTTATTACAGGTACATTTTTCTATAATTTGCTCGATGGATTCCACAAAGGCTCCCTTTTATACACAGCTGTCATTAAAACTTCCACCATCTTGTAAATTAACCAACACGTCTGCTCTCTAGGAGATTCACTCGATGACTAATCGT
The DNA here is from genome assembly GCA_949825065.1 of Odontocerum albicorne. NCBI lineage: Eukaryota > Metazoa > Arthropoda > Insecta > Trichoptera > Odontoceridae > Odontocerum > Odontocerum albicorne. The sequence goes on from OX463844.1 coordinate 16,742,541, forward strand.
CATGCAACGTGGCGCGAAGCGTGCAGTGTGGCCACTGCGATAGTGTGCGGTACGTTGGTTCGCTAGGATATGTCGCCTAGCTCGCAACATAGCTCTAAGCATCAAGTGAGGCTCCTTCTTGTGTGGCCGAGGCCTTAGTGTCTTTACCATTAAGGTCTTCATCTCAAGTTTCGCAACCTACTCAATTTCGTATGTCATAATTGATCTCGTATGATCATAATTGATCTCGTACGTATGTCATAATTGATCTCGATGAATGTCGTATGTCATAATTGCCTTCGATGTCGTATGTCATAATTGATCACGTCTTATATATTTTCATGATTGATCATGTCTTATATACTTCCATATTGAATATTTTAAACGGCAAAATATAGCAGGAGTTTTGATGAGTTGACCTTTGATTTATTATGAAAATCAGACAACCGAGCAGTTCTATAATAAGATGTTTAATTTGGTTTACTTGTTCAACAGGTTTATCTTCAAGGGGTTGACATTTAACAAGGGTTTTAGATAAAGATTTACATTAAGATCAGCCAATGCCTTCATGTGGTACTTTTATCTCATTATTCTATAGACTATCCCGAGTGAACCTATTTGTAAGCATTATTAAGTTGAAAAGAAACGTGTTTCAACTTCTCCCTTTCTTAAATCTGTTTAGCAATACCATAGTAAAATATAATTTGAATTTTTTTTCGAGACAAATGATTTGGCTCCTTTCAGTTTTTTTCTACGTCCACATTTCAATCCCATACATCAAAGTTGGTACTAAAATGGACGTATTTATGTGTTATCTATGTATGTGTGAAATGGTATGGACATCGAGGTGATGGTTCCTGTCGAAGTCTTATTATTTGTGTCATGCACACATAAGAGTACATATATACCATCACACCGTTTCCCTGTTGAGGTAAGTATAGGGCCGATCGCCAAACTTTCTTATCACGATCTACTTTTTTCGCTCACTCCACATTCAAACATCTTCTGATACAGTTTGTTCTATTTCTCCTTATCTTTCCTTATTTTAAATTTCATTAACTTCGTCAATCCATACTAGTCTCGGGCATCCTATACAACAACTATGTTTATGTAATATCTTACCCATATAAATTGATTATCATCATTAATTGTACACTCTGTGAGAACTATAAATTTAATTATCAGATGCAGAATTATCCAACATAATGTATGCAGCCACTACCTTCGTATCCGTATACTCAACTTTATTAAACCGTAACTATTACAATACCTAATGTGATATACGGACGTAAGTACAACCAATTCTATATTGTTTGATTACATAAATATTGCTATTGGGCATGGAATAGCTCACGAAGTGAGACTAGGAAAAGGGTTCGTAATGTTGATAAGTGGGCACCGTAGCGATCTCGTGTTGGCCAACATCCTCCGCATTACACAATAGGAGTGCGGCTACCTCTTATCAGCCCAGATTGCTGAACAGAAATTACCGAACCAATTGGTCTTCAAAACCCATCTATTGTTGTCATAATTTGGAAGAAACTTTTATTGCTTCAGTTGAATTCTTCCCTATTTTCTTCGACATGTTCCACCAAATTCGTCAGTTCCTCTTATCTCGTTGAAAATGTTCAACAACTTTCCGATCACAGACTCCCGTTACAGTTTTTTATTTATTTTAATTATTTATTTATTTATTATTACACATGACAAGAAATATATACAATTTGCGAAAAAACAACAGGTAATTTGATTTGGACATACAATTTTAATGGATCTGGGTTTGTTGCCTTTCATTTGTCGTATCCCTAGTAAACTAGGCTTTTGCCTGTATCTCACTGAGGATATTTAGCATGAAAAAATAAATCGATACTTCTTTCCGATTTTTGATTACACAAAAATAAAACCCCGTTGCACGCTCTCATCAACGTGACAAACAGTGACACTCAACTATAACTGGAAACATCTTGCGAAATTCAAATCCTCACACATCATCACTCCAGAAAGATCAAAAATATTCATCCCACAATATACCGCACACAATCATAAGAATAAAAATAAAAATTGAAATTAAAACAAAAAATACACAGAAACATAAATACAAAAACAACCAAAATTAAAACAACAAGAAGAAACCCACACTCACGAGCTCACACAAATCCTTTCCACTCGTCATTCATCCTGAAAGCCCAAGTACTCAAAATATTGTCGCAGTCCAACATATATTGTTTTTTTGGCTTTTCCTGTTCACCGCTCTTCATCTTTTACGTCATCGTTTACTGTCTATGCTGTCAGACTCTGGAACCCTATACCACCTAATATAAGATTCAAGCCATCGTTGATTTATTTCAAAAACCGAAATAAAAACATTACATTTCTCTTCAAAAGTCATGTCAATAGAAAAGTGTGAAAGGAAAAGAGGGAATATTGAAAGATTAGAGCAAGCTAAAGAATTTTACTATTTATGCAGTATTTTCTCGATAGTGGAAGAGTTGCGAGAGATATGGAACGGCATATAGCGATAGAAAACAAACTCAATAGGGCACTAAAACATATATAAACGAAACGGGTGTCAAATTCTGCCAAGATGATAGACAAAAATATTTAAGTACCAACTTTGACGTATGGTAGTGAAACGTGGACTTGAAATAAGACTAAAAAGAACTGAATAAATTTCGAAAATGCTTGCACTAAGATGAATACAAGGGGGGACAGAATATGGGATGCACTTATAAAAAATGAATGTGAACGTCGGGCTGATATGTTAAGTAAGATGAAAAAGAGAACTCTGAGATGGTTTGGATACGTGGAACGAATGAATAAAGAAAAACTATCAAAACAAATTATAAACTATAAATGTGAGTAGAAGGCGTGGTAGAAGACCAAGGAAAATATGATCGGATCTAGTATGTGATATTTTGAAAGAACGAAATTTAAAAAGCCAGAGAAATATTCCGAGTTGTATAAGAAGGTATATGGGTGTAGAAGAAGCGAAATATATTTATCCAGATAGAAAAGTCTGGAGCTCTGGCCTCTGTCTACTTCATCAGAGAGATACGGTTGTATGAGCATATAGATATATTAGTATGATCCAAAACGATATAACTGTAAAAAGAGCTGCAGATTTTTTAATGAAATCAATCATGACAAGCAAGGGAGACTCTGGGGAAGCAGTCATATGACGACAACATGGATCAGCACAAAGACAAGGAGAGACTCATACTGGGAAAAAATACTTTAGTCATTATTGACGGGTTATTACTGGTCTATACATAATATGAGTGGCGAAGTACCAAACCAGCATATACAACGAATATGTTGAAATGAGATAATGGAGCTCAAAGTCTATGGGTTAATGAGATAATAGAGCTCAAAGTCTATATTATAAATCGAATGTTGTGTAATTAATGTTTTTTATTCATTGAAAAGATACATTCTAAAACTACTACAATAAAAATAAAAAAATGAATCTAATATTATGACAAGATTATTTGATGACTAAATTTTTTTTGTTTGGTAGGAAAATTTGGCATAAAAGTATATCACGAAAATCACTTTGCCAAAAAGAATGATAGATGGCAGCAGTAGTACCATTTAGAATTTTGAAGTAAAGGCACTTCTGGCTTATAAAGAAACGTTATGTGACCCAAATTTTAGCACTAACTCATTTTTTGTTTTGTTGGATAGGCTGATTTGGCTCTTTGCCACTCATATATGGAAGAAGAAAAAAACAATACAGTCAAAGCAAGTCATTTCAAGTGGGTACTATTAAAGTATTTGAATTATAGCTTGTGTCCTGCCATTTGTCGTAACCCTCGTAAACTAGAATTTTACATGTATCTTACTGAGGATATACTATCATAAAATAATAGTGGAATACTTTTTGATTATGTAATTCTCTTGTCGAATATTCTCATTAACTCGCTAAGTTGTGAGACCTAATTACGAGTATAAACAAGTTAGAATGCAAATAAATTAAGCAATGCAATTGTTATATGAATATTTACTCAAAACTTGAAGTACTTATCATCATAACATATAATTTCTTGACACAGGTCGTGTTCGGTAAATATCGTAACCATTCGATGTATAGCACGAAGCAAAGTATATTTGTATCGATTGGAAATTTACACAGCGGAATAATGACATGTTATACCTAATTTATTTGTGTTATTTGACACAAACTTGTATATTAATAATAATTGTATTGTATTTAAATTGTATTTTGCGAAATACCAATAATTATCGCTGTTTTGTTTCTGCATTTATCGTCCAGTATTTGTTCTAATTTGGCTTCTGCGCATAACCCATTCATAAACTGATGCTGATAAGGGAATTTTCAATTTAAGTAAATTTCTATGCAGTTATTGGATTATTATATTTTCAACGCGTTTTTACTACGTTTTACATGATAATGTAAAATATAATAACAAATCAACAATTCAAATATAAATATACTTCAATTATCACTTAAAAAATATATTCCTCTTTTTCCATCATACATAATTTTCATTTTCAGACACCGTAGACCTGTTGGACGATTAACTGAGAATTTCTGTTTTAAGTCAACCAGCTTATTACCAGCGTATGTGTCAATTAAATACTCTCGTTTCTGACAAGAACATTGAAAAACTCTAGAAATATATGAGATTAAATTTTTTTAATAAAATAAACAAAACCAAAAAAACAAAATCAATACTAGCAACATATCAAAAACAAAAAATAACCACACTCAATATTATACAAACATCAAGAATTCTGTATTTAGACGTAACCAGTTATTGATAACAATATACTCTTTCAAATTCAGCAATACCAAGCCATTGCTTCAATGTTGTGTATTGTTGTTTTAAAATAGTAAACCATTTGCACTCTGCTGGCAATGCGTTATACATATATACACAAGGAGCTAAAAAACTATTATAGTTATGGAGCAAAACTAGCTATGACGCAAATAATTCAATCTAAGAATAACTAGAGTTTTTTTCAGACTTTACTAAATCTATATCGATTTATTAGTGTAAAATGTTTTTCGGAGTTTCATTAGCACAACAGTGTTGAAATGCATGGCCGCGCGGTAACGCACTGGATTTCCGTGTGGAAGGTCGCTGATTCGAACTCTGCTTTGTGCTACTCCCCTCGAATGACACAGGCATTTTTTTCCGCCTAGTATTCGGGAGTATAAGGATACCTAAGACTTCGGTCATATCTATTATTTCGAAAAAAACATGCCAGAGTGGTTCGATCGTCTCACTTCAGGTGTGTCATCGGATCATGTGTAGCGGTGTGGCCGGTGAGTTTTCTGAAGAGAAGAAAACTTCACAGCACAGCTTCACTTTCCCATTGGACTTAGTTGGAATGGCGAGAGGGTCATCGACTACGAGGGCCAACAATGACGAGTGTTACTAAAGTGTCACAACACAGAAACATTGAAAATTGTAAGACTTTTTTTAAGAGACTCTTCATCATCGTATCCATCACTCTACATCTCTACAAGATCCACCAAGAACTCAGAGATGCCATAAATTGCCTCTAGCCAGGTCGATCCACAGTTTAGACACTTTACTTCTTCGCATGTCAGGCCGAGGCTGTAAATCTCTCTATAGTACCACCTGTGTATATATTTTATGGTGGATTCTCGTGAGTGTTAAAACTCTTGACCAGTTGCCAGACGGCATCTTAAATATGTGGCATAATCACCTCCAGTCCCTTACATGTATAGTGATAGTTATCGGCTGCTGCCTCGTTCGAAGATGAACCATCTCATTCGTTATGCCCTTAAAGTGACTTAAAGGCATCACAGAAATCAATTGACTAAATGATATATGTGTAAATATAATCATTTAGCGCAAGAAGAGCAATATTGAACTCTTTGTTGATTGAAAAACTTATGTTTAATGTGAATATATACACCATTGTGAATTAAATGGTTTTCGGTACCCTATTGATGAACTGAGGTATTAATAGCATAACCACTCATACATGGAATGACCTTGTTGAACGAATTTTCCGATACTGATAATGATTAGTATTCACGCTAAGGAAGCGAATGCCCCGGGTTCGATTCTTGGAAGATCCACTTCCAGACTGGTTTTACTTTTAGATCATTTTACATCTGAATTTAAGAATCTAGACTACATTCTTGTTAACGACGTTCATGTGTTTCAACCTTCCTTATTTCTCTTTAGATGGAAAGCGATCTTGAGGTGAGCGTAAAAGTCAGGAAACAGCGCTTTACAAAATTATCTACATAAATTAAAGATTGAGATCCTTACTAAACTCTGTAGGCATAACTAAACTACTTGACAGGGAAGCATGATTTTCATTCTTTCTATTATTATTATTGTATATTTAGACAATTTTTTTTTTGTGCAGTTGAGTACCGATTATCCGACTTTTGATTTTAAATTGAATGATATTTTGAAAGAAGGAAAAGTAGAAAGTCAGAGAAATCGTAAAAATTGTGTAGATGTTAAGAAGGCTAAGGATGTATGTCGAAATAAGAAAGTCTGAAGCTCTGTCATATCTGCCTACCCCGACAGAAAGATGGCGTGATGGTATGTAAATGTGTGTAAGATAGAGAAGATATTCATTCCATCTGTATGAGTATCGAAGAGTGTCACATATGGATATCACTGTAAATGCCCTGCTATTAAATTTGAATATAAACTATCTTCTTTCCAAATCTAAAAGTATAATTCGTCATATCTATTTTGAATTCTTAATATATGTTAATACTTTGTTTTCGCAACAATGATTCAATGTTGTATTTATTTGTTACTTAATTATACGCAATAAAGTCGGAACTTTGATATGCATCACGCTATTTTGAGTCGGTTATTATTAAATATAATGTATTTTATTTAAACAGTGTTCAAAGCAAAATAAAAATAATTTTTATTTACATCAATTGGATAGGAAAAATTTGTGCCACGTCAGAAATTCCTTATCCAAATTATATGTTCATCACTTAAACATACTCGTACATAACATTACGCCGTGACTTGCAGAGTTTCTATACAAACACACAACTTTATTTTTCTTCATGTTTATACATCACGTGTTTCTATATGTATACATTTGTATAATATATGTATACTTGTTTCTACATGTATACTTCACATTTATACATCACGTGTTTCTATATCACGTGTTTCTAATATTTGGTCCAATTGATTCGGTCTTACTTTCCCACACACACCTTGCGATTCTGATTTGTACACTCACTTCACATTCTTTCGTCATTCATCTCTTCACGTGTTGTTTTACACGTACTTTTGTTTTATACAAGTACTTTTCATGACGACAATTATATTTTTTATTAAAACAAAAACAGGTATTTGCAATGTGTATACAAGTGAAAAGTGCAAAGTGTGCGTAGAAGAGGTAGACCGAAGAAAACGTGACTAGACCAAATAGACCAGGTTTTGAAAAAATAAAATAAAAAGTATGAATAAAAAAACATTGTGAACGGCGAGACGGATAAATGTGGAGGGGAATAATGTTGTGTGCTTGGTTAGAAAATTTTCGTGATCTGTTATCTCTGCCTACCTCGGAAGGGACGTGACGTGATGATATGTATGTATGTAATTACAGTCGCACAATATTTTAAGCAAAAAATATTTCTCTCTCAAAATTAAAAAAAACAATATCATATATGTTACATATTTTATTGTATTGATTTAGTACAGTCTATTCCATTAAAAATTGTCTATTGATTTAGTACAGTCTATTCCATTAAAAATTGTCTGTTGATTTAGTACAGTCTATTCCATTAAAAAATGTGTACTTCAAGTAATATGTACCTATAACTTAATTTAAGAAAAGGTATAACTTTTAACATCCATCCATACCATCACGTCGTTCCCTATCGGGGTAGGCAGAGAGCGCCGAACTTTCTATCGCGACAGATATTATTCAACTCCTCTACATCCATAAACATTCACATACAACTTCAATGATTTCTCTGACTTTTACATTTCTTTCTTTCTAATATAATTCACTTGATCCAATCATATTTTTCTTGGCATTTATCTGCTTCACCTTTCACTCACATGTGAATATTATATTTAAGTATTTTTTGTAGTCTAGATTTTGTTAGTCTTTCTTCATTCATTTGGTCTTCTTGCCCGTGGAATGATCAGCCTCTAAGTTTTAGATATATTGGTGGCGTGTGCAACTTTAGGAATCATTTGAAGACAACCCTTTTGGGAGGTATTATCAAAATTTATGATTATATACGAACATTACACAAACCACTTAAAGTCTACACCTAAAGTCAAATGTGTTACTATTAAAAATTGGAAAATCTACAAAGGTTTATTTTTGGAGGTCATCTTTCTTGATACATTTTCAGCGGTTTTCTACCAAATACGTTTTTTATGCATATATGAAGAAGTTCCTAATCTAATTACCGCTGCCATCACCTTCCTATCCTTTCACTCAACTTCTATATATTTATTTTGTAATATTTTTAATCTGTGACTAATTCTGAGTTCGAATCCCGATTTTGAGGGGCCTTAGGGCTGTTTTTTTAACGACGCTATATAAAATGTCATTGTATTATTATTATCGGCAATATTATCGCACGTAGAAAAGCTACAACACTCACACACGTCAAGCGCGTATGAGTATTGCTACCAGACGAACTTTTTTACCAGACTGTAACCTTTGTTTAACATATTGAAACTGTCGCAAGCCTAAAACAAATATTCTTTACAATTGCACAAATGTAATGGTTTTAACTCTTGTAATGGTGTAACATTTTATTTGAATTGCGACGAATGTTTTCAAAGACTTCAGCTAATATTTTATCAACAAATCCTTTGAAATGCCACAAGAGTGTCATCCATTTCTCAACCCAAATGAACTTGTTAAAAAAGACGTTTATAACAAATCACCTCCACGATTCCCCCCGCTTTGGATGTTTTGAATAGAAACAAAATACCCGCGTGTTTTGTATGGAGAAAAATTGAATAAAAGCAAAACGAAAGGCGGCGAGTGTTAAAGATGTCACTAAGACGCCGTGACGACAACTATGAATCATTTCAATATTCATGTTTTAGTTATTATAAGAAAACAAAGATGTCTTTCTTACTCATACTTATGTCGCTAGGTTCTTCTACCTTACGGCTTTGCTAGGATTATATTTTTTGAAAAGAACTCAAAACAAGCATAGCATGGTCATCATTTTATGTGATCACAAACTGACAAAATAATTTAAGAATGTTAATGACAACCTAGGTCGCTTAGTTGGCAAGACGCCTGTCATCAGACCCGGGGTCAATGGGTTCGATTCCCTGTTGGTGCCCAATTATTTCTAAATGAGGGGTCAATCTTGTTTTCATTTAAGAGCTCTTGAATGTACGACCTACGGGGCTTAATTTTTAAGACGCATATCTTCCAACCCGATATTTGTCGGCTCGATTTCTGTTAAAACCCAGATTTAAAAAATCTACTCTGGTTTTCAGATTGGCTAGAAGATATTGCCACATGGCAATAAGTCCACCAGGTTGTACTGTATACAACGATAGTATAATTAAACATATTTCTGGTCGGCTGGAGGATATTGTGACATGGCAATAAGTCCATCAGATTGTATTGTACACAATGAATGAAAAATATAATAAGATCACCAGGCTTAAGGTCCCAGTCTGGTTAAAGAATGTCTAGTATAAATACTACAAACGCGAGACATGTTGATGCTTCTCTTCGTGTGGCACTACCATATACCCATGATGTTCAAGGATGAAGAGTTAAGTACTTACTCCAGTGATTTTAAAGTTTAAGACTTGAAGAACGGAGCCAAAGACAATGTTGTCTCCCACTCACAGTATTCAACATGGATGATTTATTAATTCTGATATTGTATTGTATATTATTACACTTTAGTTAAACACAGTACCACCTGGTGAGTTTATTGTCATGTGATAATCTCTTCCAACAAATCAGAAAATGTATGAATAAGTCTTAAATGATAACCAGACAGGATACCTTTTTTCCAAAAAAATCTGATTACGAATAGGAATTGAGCCTGCAACCTCCAAGAAAAAAGGCGACTTGCCAACTAGGCCACAAAGTTTAGATATGCGTTTTAAAAATAAATTAATGAAAAGAGAAAGCATGAAAAATAAAATAATACTATGTAGAGATAAAGGAAAGAGAAATAGAAGTAATATTATACGTTGGTATTATCATATTTTGAAAGATCTTAAGTTTTTGTTAAAAGGTACATTTATACTATCACGCCATCTCCATATTGAGGTAGGCAGAAAGGAAAGAGCGTAAGACATTTTTTTAAAATTGTATCTATTTATTTTACACATGACAAATATATATAATTAGCGAAAAAACAACAGGTAATTTAATTTGGACACACAATTTTAATGGATCTGGGCTTGTAGCCTTTCATTTGTTGTGTCCCCAGTAAACTAGGCTTTTGCCTGTATCTCACTGAGGACAAGCAAAAGCCTAGTTTACTATCCTATCACGATACACATCTTTCACCTTTTTTACATCCATACACCTTCTCATATAACTCCTAATATTTCTGTCTTTTAACTTTTTCTTATATCAAAATACCATACACTTGATCTAACCATACTTTCATTGGTCTTTCTCTGCCACGCCTTCTACTTACATGTGTATATATTTGTTTTGTTAGTCTTACTTCATTCCATTTCAGAGTGCTCTTCTTCATCTTACTCAACACATCCGCTTTAAGTTTTCACTCATCCCTAGTCACTGCATTCCGTATTCTGTCATACATTGTCACCCCGTGTATTCTTCTAGGGTTCACGTATTTCTACAGCATTCATTCGGCTCTTTTCAGTCTTCTTCCACGTTTCATTTCAACACATCAAAGTTGCTACTCAAATACTGTTATGGACCATCTATCATCTAGGCAACACATTAAAGAGTAGCTTATTTTGTTAATAAATACATAAAATAACTTTTTTAGGGTCTCACAATTTTTCACCTACAAGACGAAATTTTCAGTAAAATTATTTAAAAGAAATATTTTTCGATTTTTTTATATTAAGTTTATTATTTAAGTAATCCCTAACAGTTCCACTATTTTAAATGGGTTTGAGGTAAGTTTCTTGTATCCTTTAGTCTTTGAGATGCACGCCGACTTTTTGTGTAAGGGACACAAAGAAATGAATAAATAATGAAAGCTACATATTTCTCACGATTCAACAAATATTAATGAAGTTATAATAACTTAAAGCTCGTGTAAGCATAATTCTTAAGGATAAAGTAGATATTTCTTCTTCGTCTATGATGCTTATTTTAATGTGAAATATTATTCTAGGATTTGGTCAGTATTAAAGTTTCTCAATTTTCTTTAAATGAATTATTCTCTTTTAATATTTTAGAAACATTAACTTTTTAAATAGACACCATTGTACTAAAATAGACACCATTGTACTAAAATAGACACCATTGTACTAAAATTAGACATTTGTAATTCTTATTCTTATATCTCTCAAAACCTCTAAGTAAAAAAAACTTTCTTAAATGTGAAGTGACGATGACCTCGTGACCTAGTTGGTAAACGTCTGTCTTCCAACCTGAGAGTTACAGGTTAAATTCCCGATCGTATCTGATTTTTTAAAAAGGGGTTCCAATATGATATTTTTGTTGGTCTCTTTGATATATTTCTGATAACTTGGAAGAGATTGCCATACGTCTATAAACCCTCCAGGTTATATTATATGCAACGAAGGTCTAGCACTATATTATACATAAACTTTTGATTTTTTATTTATATTTTATATTTATTTATTTAAATCATTTTACTTTTTATAAGATAAACATAGTGAGACGACTGATCCTGCCTGTATCAGTCCACTCTAAGCTCATGATCTGTTCAGAGGATTTGACTTCTACTTGCGAAATGTACACATAAACAATGCAACAAGTCAGCTGCAGGTGCTCTTGAAATTTGACATCTTTCTACGAAAGAAAATATAATATACATACATACATTCATATATCATTTCCTATCTCGATAGATATCCTTTGCCTCTACCACATAAAAAACCTCATATAACTCCCACAAATTCATTTACTTGATCCAATCATACTTTCCTTGGTCTTCCTCTACCATGCATTCCACTCACATTTGCACCATATCTTTGTTTCATTAGTTTTTCTTCATGGGTTCGTTCTACGTGTACAAATCATCTCATAGTGATTTATTTTTGTTTCTTAAATATTTATTTATGCATATGTCGTCATAACGTGATTATATTATTTTCGCTGAACATAAATTAAATATATCTTGATTATTCAGATATTTTGTTTTATTTCAAAACATTTAAGAAAAATATATTGTTACACATTCCCACAAAAAACTAATATTTTGTTATGATGTCACGTGAACTCATCGCAGTCATAATACTTAATGGTTATTATCTAAACTAGTTGGGGGAGAACGCTGGACTCCTAGTAAGGATTAAGGAGCAACAGAACGCTATCCTAGTAAGTAAGAGTACATAGTATACGCATCGGGACTTACAGCGATAACCACTCAGGGATGTATATGAAATGCCACTTAACCCTTATCTGTGACACTTGTTTCACCATTACTTACCAAACGTTAAGTTAAAAAAATGAACTCTTTATAAAAATAACTATTAAATTTATATATAAATGATCAAACTAACTACTGTGTTTTCTTGAAGCAGGATATTTTTAAAAACCAAAGCCTATATATATATATATATATATATATATATATATATATATATATATATATATATATATATATATATATATATATATATATATATATATATATATATATATATATATATATATATATATATATATATATATATATATATATATATATATATATATATATATATATATATATATATATATATATATATATATATATATATATATATATATATATATATATATATATATATATATATATATATATATATATATATATATATATATATATATATATATATATATATATATATATATATATATATATATATATATATATATATATATATATATATATATATATATATATATATATATATATCGATATGAAATTTTAAAACTGTAAGAAGTTGTGGATGGTTAGGTTGATTTGAGAAGTCATACATAACACGAAAGTTCAAGAGGACAAAGCTGCTTAAAATACCGTTGCCATAGATGAAAGTCTACTGCTCTCAGCAAAATCATGACGAGGGCTAAACAAAAATGTATCTTTATAGGGTAAATTAGACGGGGATGAACTGCAAGATTATAATAATGACACGCTTGAAACTTAAACACAGTGTTTCGATTTACGTTCCTTTTCGACTGGTGTTACACAACTGAAACCGAAAATGACGTAACTCTGGAGTATGACTGTAAAAAAGACCCGTATATTTTTATACTGCAAAAAATATCCAATGCATAAGCATATTTTTTACTTAATTTTAGTTTTTGAAAGAACATACATTATCTTTCATATACAAAATATATTTGGATTTCATAATTAAAACCAGTCTTAAAAAATACTCTTTTATTTCAATTATAAAGATACTATCTGATATACCGTTTCTTAAAATTTTCCTCAACGTTACGAATGTGGGTTGGAACTTTACAGCACACATATTCTTGCATCTATAAAGAGTAAACTGTAGCAAAGAGCGTGTCCGCGCTAATGACATCTCAGTGTCCTGCGTGCCGGGCAATTGTCTCTTCCCGGTCCCGGTCATCACACTCCTTAATGCTCCCAATTTCCATGATGCTGACCAATTTGCTTCACTTCCTTAAACTCTTGACCCGTCTCGTTTTCAAGTGTCCACTTGGTTTCGAAGCCGATTCTAGACACGTGGAAAAAATACAAATAGTATTGTAAAAAGCTCTAATGGTACTCGAAAAACACAAATATTATTGTAAAAAGCTCTAATAGTACTCGAAAAACACAAACAGTATTGTAAAAAGCTCTAATAGTACTTTAAAAAACACAAATAGTATTAAAAAAAAACTCTAATAGTACTCGAAAAACACAAATAGAAAAGCTCTAATAGTCGAAAACGCTGTAATAGTGGCAAACCCTCTGTACCAGGCCTGGCCAACCCAAATCACCCCACGGGCCGCATTGACGACCTAAAATTTACCCAGGGCCGCGCATTAACAAGAATAATTGCAAATTACGCTCCAATATTTTTATCGATATCGGGCTTTACAGCGAAATTCATACTTATTATTTTTTTATTTAAGTGATTGGTTTGGATGCGGAGGTACACAGAAAGTGTTCAACCAGTGTAAATCTGAAGAAAAAAACGACACTACAACTACATATGAAGAGAAAGCATGTATTGAACCAACAACAAAATGTATTTGTATGGTAATATAATGACTTTGAATTCTAAGTTATTAATTCGTAAATATATTTGTATGGAAATAAAAAAAACCTAATTCGTCATATATGACCGCGGACCGCACATAACGGCGTCGCGGGTTGGCCAGTCCGGCTCTATAGTATTTTAAAAAGCTAACGCCTGTCTTCCAGCCTGAGGGTTGCAGGTTAGATTCCCTTTGGTATAACAGTAGAAAAACTTTAAAAATATATTAAAAATTAATACATACATACCATCACGCCATTTCCCTGTTGGGGTAGGTAGATGACAGAGCGCCAGGCTTTCCAATCTCGACACGCATCCTTAGCCTCCTCCACATCCATACAACTTCTACGATTTTTCTGACTATCCACGTTTCCTTCTTCCAAAATATTATTGACTCGATCAATCATACTTATCTTGGTCTTCCTCTCACACGCCTTCTACTCACATTTACCCTATACATTTGTTTTTCTTTAATTCATTCGGTCTTTCTTCTTTCATTCGTTCTACATGCCCAAAACCATCTCAGATGGCTCTTCTTGAGCATATCAGTGTGTTATATTATTATTCATCTTACTCAGCACATTATTCTTTTACCGTCATCCCTAATCATTTCATTCCGTATTCTGTGTATTCTCTTCAATACTAAATAGTAATATAGTGGAAAAAGGTCAAATAGTACTCTTGACCTTTTTCCACTATATAACATTTTAGTATTGAGTTTGTTTCAAAGGATATTGTTGCCTCTTAACATCATGTAGTACTACCAAAACATTCGACAATAGACAGTGAATTACATGTCTTCTCCAGTGCACCTAAACCTGATCAATGGGACCGGAGACAAAATTGTCGTTCAATTTTGATACTCAGCTGCACTATTCTATATAATGGTATGACCGATAGGTTTTCACTTGTAATTGTTTTGAGTATATATCATACATCAATAATAATCGACAAATATACGGTGTATCAAATTTAATATAAATGTTTTTTTTCTTACTTTATACATTAACCTAATTTATTTATTTTTCTTTACATTTGATACAATTTCAATTCAATAACATACAGCAAAATGCATAATACAAGAAAAAAACTATCAAATAAATATATCAAAATAATTATAACAACGTTTATTCATGTTTCACTGTAAATTAATGTCTACAAATTTTATTTAGAAGCTGAATCTTCAATTTATCCACAAATATATAAAATATATTGAAATTGATATTATAATGTACCATTTATATCCAAAAACGAGGGAACTGTTGAATATTCCTCTTCGCAACACTGAAGTTGTAACTGTATGTTAATTTGTTTTAAATCAAACTATATAAAATTGGTTGTACTTACGTCTGTATATAACATCAGGTGTTACCATATTTATGGTTTGATAGTTATTATTTAATAATATCATATGAACATTTTTATTTTTCAAAAATTATTAGACAGCTGTCACTTCTTGATTTGATGATAAGACACAAAATAACAATTTCAAGCAATGAATTTGTATAATAGGGATAAATGACTACCATTGAACAGAAAAATATAATATTAAAACAAGAAAGCCATTTATAATAATTAAGAATTCTTCTAATATTGAGACTCAATTATTATAATCACTTATCACTGTTACTCACTTTATACTTTTGATATGCAAGTAAATGAATTTATTATAGTTGTTTATGTAAAATTACTAGACCACTTTTCAGAGTTTCATTTCATTCAAATTCTACATTATTCAAGACTTCCAATTTCATTCCAGAAACGAAATATTTTGTGAATCAGTTTCTGCAATATTTTAATTTTAAGTATTACAGACTAATTATTATGGATCAAAATGATAAGATTGCTGTAAAATGAGCTGCAGATGCTAAAAGTAAGAGACAGTCGCGTCAACCACAACGAGCTAGCGAGACTAGAGAAGCAGCAACATGACAACATAAAGCAGCGCAAAGAAAAAGCACAGCTTGATATTCCATCCGCCATCATTGATGGATTATTACTAGTATAATAATGACCGAAAATGGTGGTTTAAGCATATTGAATGGGTTGACTAAAGACTGACTAAACAAATCTATAATAAAAACAGGACCGAGAAAACGATGGTTGGCCCAAGTTGATTAAATTTTTAATGTAAGGAATATAAGAAGTAACAGAAACCGATGGAATAGTATGAGAATAAAGATGTATATGTGTGCAGGAGATAAAAACGTATGAAGTGATAGTAGTGTTCAGCGCTCATGAAATGATAGTATAGTTCACTGCTCATGGAGTGATAGTATACTATAGTTCAGCGCTCATGAAGTGATAGTATAGTTCAGCGCTCATGAAGTGATAGTATACTATAGTTCAGCGCTCATAAAATGATAGTATAGTTCAGCGCTCATGAAGTGATAGTATAGTTCAGCGCTCATGAAGTGATAGTATAGTGTTCAGCGCTCATGAAGTGATAGTATAGTTCAGCGCTCATGAACTGATAGTATAGTGTTCAGCGCTCATGAAGTGATAGTATAGTGTTCAGCGCTCATAAAGTGATAATATAGTTCAGCGCTCATGAAGTGATAGTGTAGTTTTCAGCGCTCATGAAGTGATACTCGTAGTATAGTTCAGTGCTCTATCTTCTGTGATTCAACAAGGAAGTACATATCGTGATGGTATGTAAAATTACAACCATAAGTGTTACTAAATTTCGAATTCATTTTAAAATCGCTCATATTTTGTTTTAAACTTATTTTATGTATGGAAGTGAAACGTGGACGAAAATAAAATGAAAGGAGCCGAGTGGAAATAAGTGCACTCAAAAGAATATGTGGTTTCTCGATAAATGAAAGAATAAGAAATTAAATTATTAAAAATGAGTATGAACTAAAAATAGATGTGTTAAGGATGGTGAAAAGATGTACGTTGAGAGGTTAAGACATGTTAAACGGATGGGTGACGAAAGACTGATTAAAAATAATTTGTAATGCAACCATGAGTGGAAGTCGTGGAAACGGATAACCGAGAAAAGTAAACTTAGATCAAGTTTATGATATTTTAAAAGAAGGAAAGGCGAGAAGTTAGAAAAACAAATGGAACTATATGAGAAGATGTATGTATACATGCCGAGGAAGTATAATAAGTAAGTCGTGATAACTATGTCTAACCCTGTGGAAAATGTGATTCTATTGTATTCAATTACACTCATTTTAATCGCATATAGTTCAATCTAGCGGGTTTATTGCCAATCTTCTCAAACCAATCAAGAAGGTTTTAAACACACGTCTTAAAAGAAACCAAACTAAACAATCCGAGTACCAACGGGAATTCAACCAGCAACTTCTGGGTTTGAAGACAGGTGTTTTATCAATTAGGCCGTGGAGATGTGCATATATGTAAAAAAAATCGCGACTAATAAAATCGCACAAATTTTGATTCTTAAGCAATTATTTATTTTTGATTCACGATAAAATAATTTAATTTACACTATTTATTTGCCATTCTTTAAGATCATTCAAATGGCTACGATGAAAAAAGAAACAGAATTCTTAAAACCTGATGATAATATTTTATGCGTGTCAAACTAAAATGTTTACAAATTCTTCGTTCAATGGACGTGTCTGTGATTGATGGTTAGAATTAGCCCGAGCATCTCGGGTCAACACTGAAAGGTGTGACTGATGCTGATCACAGCTATTGTGATGTATGGAAGTGTGACGTAGACACTCCGTCATTGAAGCTGCAGGTATTCACGATTGTGTTGGCTCAATTCAGGATCTGTGGTAATGACAGGCTGAAGGAATCCGTTAAAAATGAGGATATGATCGCTCACTCCCTTGGGTACGATCGAATAGCCCACCTTGTATTTTAAGATAAGTTTAACAAAAACAAACTAATATTAGAAAATAAGTTGACATATTTATATATATATATATATATATATATATATATATATATATATATATATATATATATATATATATATATATATATATATATATTTATTTATTTATTTATTTATTTATTTATTTATTTATTTTTTCAAAACAGGCTTAGCCCAATTACATTGAAAAATACAAGACATTAAAAAAGAAGAAAAATTACAGGGAAAATTTTTTTTTTTAAAATTATATAAAATAAAAAATAATGCATATGTATACAAACGAGTATTTACACACAAACGTATGTTACATATATATTCAGTCACTTAAGTATGTTGATGAGTGCTTTCTAACGCGCTTAATCTAAGAAGAAAATTTACTTTTGCTTTTGGTAATGTGATATGAAATATGTCAATATCCGAAGCAGTCCCGTTAAGAAGAGTTAAGGCCCTTCCAACAGGCATAGCGGCTGGAAGACCCGTTCTTGCGTATGTTATTGAGAACAGTTCCTGCCGGCGCAGTCTAGTGTAATTGTTAGGAACATTTAACGCTAATCTTTGTAGTAATGCTGGACAGCTCACAACTCCTCGAACGAGTTTGACAACGTATACCAAGAGACGCAGATCTCTTCTTACGCTCAAGGAGTTATACCCGAGCATGCCCAGCAGAAACTGCGTAGGATATAGCCACGGATA
>OX463844.1:16764134-16861444 GCA_949825065.1 Odontocerum albicorne
TCGTCTCTTCTACATCTTATTATATATTCAATATTAGGAAATCACTAAGTTGACAATGTTTCTTATACATCATGTTGTTTCCCTGTAGGAGAAGACTTTCCTATCGCAACACACAATCTTCGTCTCTTCTACATCTTCGTATCTTCTACATCTATATTCAATATTAGGAAATCACTAAATTGACAACACTTTTTACACATATACAAACCATCATGTTGTTTCCCTGTAGGAGAAAACTAAGACTTTCCTATAGCAACACACAATCTTCGTCTCTTCTACATCTTATATTCAAGTTAACGTTCTACTGTTGTTTCCCTGTAGGAGAAGACTTTCCTATCGCAACTCACAATCTTCGTCTCTTCTACATCTTCGTATCTTCTACATCTATATTCAATATTAGGAAATCACTAAATTGACAACACTTTTTACACATATACAAACCATCATGTTGTTTCCCTGTAGGAGAAAACTAAGACTTTCCTATAGCAACACACAATCTTCGTCTCTTCTACATCTTATATTCAAGTTAACGTTCTTCATTATATCGTTGTTAGGCCCGTTCAGATTGGTTTTCATACAATTCATACGTGCCAATAGCATTTTTTTAAACTACAGTTGCACATTGTGATTCATCATTCGTATGAATATAACAATTGGATGACTAACTCCATGTGTGGTTTCGTGGATATTTTTAATGTAGATGGTGTTCAGCTCAAGAGAGTCCTTCTCCTGCATTTCCTCAATCCTAGGTCTTGACTGGGGGTTCTTATTTTATTGTATTTTAATCTAGGTATTTTTTTATTTATAATTTGTCTTATAATGTCCCCTTGAGAGAGATTCATGTTTTATTGTTATGTTATATTTTATAAGTTCTACGAATATATTGTTGATTATTTTTATTGCTGATTTGATTTGTTCAAGCATCATATCTTGAAACATACTCGTATATATATATCCTCGTCTCGGAGGATTCCAGTCTGGTTTTCATTTAAGGTAATTTTAACATCTTTCTGGTCTATTGGAAGAGGTTGCCATATGGTAATAAGTCCCCCAGGTTGTACTATATACAACGAAAATGTAATACAAAACAATACAAGTTATTTATGGAGTTTTAATTTTTACTGTGTTGTGTAAAGGGTATGTTAAGTGTCGTTTGTTTTGTTAAAAAATAATTACACTTTTTTATACAATTCCTACGAGTTCTTTGACTTTTTTTCCTTACCTTCTTTAAGAATATAATAAACTTAATCCAATCAAACTTTCATTGATCTTCCTTTACCATGCTTACCACTCATATTTGCAACGAAAATGTAGTACCATACAAAATATATGTATGTGATTTATATTTTATTATTTGAGTTCATGAATTGACGGCAGTGACCAATGATTCTAAAAAATACAAAATGAGAATATCAGTATGAAAAATCTACCATACACTTTCTTCATTCCTTCGTTATACATATCCAAACCATCTCCATCTGCTCTTCTTTATTTTACTAAATACATCTGCCTTAAGTTCACGTTCATCCCTAATTAGTTCGTTCCGTATTCTGTCATACATTTTCATCCCATGTATTTATCTCAGTGCACGCATTTATTCAGGTATTTTTCCACGTCCAAGTTTCACACACAACATAACAAAGTTGATACTTGAACACTATCGTGGATATTACACAACTCTATGTTTTTATTAATATAAGTGTCGTATTTAAGTATCATTACTTGAACACTTGAAAATTAACTACAAAAACAAATCAATATCTACGAGTATAAGTCAGTGCTGTTTCGTATGAAAATATTATACGAGTGTCATGGGCGTTTTTTTATTATTTATCGAAGGCAAATCCTTATATTTCGGTTTAATGACTAGCTGCCTATATAAGATTCGTAAATATCATAAAGCCATTTCCCTGTACGGGTAGGCAGAGAGGACAGAGCGCCTGACTGTCCTATCTCGACACACATATTTTGCTACTCAAAATGCATTATATTTATCTTCAGTGGCGTAACGTGTTTCTTGGTTTCCCCAACGTCCTTCTTCCCAATACCTACTCTCTCCTATTCTAAATTATTTTTTATAGTCATCCCATTATTCTTGTCTCGTTTTTATGTTACAATTCTATTGTTTATAATTTAATATTATTTGTGCAAGTTTCTTTTTAAAGAATAGATATGACCGAAGTCATAGGTATCCTTATACCCTCGAACACTAGGCGGAAAAAGCGCCTGTGTCGTTCGAGGAAGTCCAGTCTGCTATCACGCGGCCATGCACCACAATTGTAAATCTTTCATTCAAAACTTGAAGAAAAATTTTCACACAATTTTCTAGTTTACTGGAAAAGATTGCACTGAGTATTAAATCCATCAAACGGTATATTGTATAATGAAGTATTTAAATAAATAACAATTGATGTATCGTTATTATCTCAATTTTCATTCCTTTTCCTTTCCCAATATATTTTCATATCCTGACATTTGATGATATTTTAGTTTTTGCTTTCTATTTTTTTTTCACTCATGAATCTTATTATTTAAAAAAACGTTTTTCTTGTTGGTTGGTAGAGTTTGACATGTGGCAATAAACCCTTCAAGTTGTGATTTACATAATAGAAGTGTCATAAATAAATATTTGTCATTTTATAAACTTATGTTATATACAATGATATGTAAACGAATTTTCATTCCGAGATGTAAACAATTACACCATTCATCAGAAAAATCCTATCCGTAATATTTCCTCTGATGTTTGGACAAATATCTAGATTAATTCAACAGGGTGATAAATTAATTGGACCTAGCGAAGAAAATCCCTAAGAAAATTTCTAAAGAACACTGTCTGATAATAAAAAGTGTGGTTAATGTTTAACATTGAAAAATAACGGCTTACAGATATAAAATATCTTTCAGCCCAGAGTTTGATTCCTTTTAATAACCATTTTGTTTAAAGTGCATTTACCTGTTTTTCACTTCAGACCTCTTTAATATTTATCTAGTCGGTTGTAAGAGATTGCCGCATGGCAACAAATACGCCAGCTTATACTGTAGACAACGAAAGCGTAATATAATAATATAATTGTAAATACTAACTGTCGATTGGGTGTTTAGTATGTATAAAAAGGTTCTACCCATGTTAGATATGACTTCATCCATTTGATATTTCGAATTAAAATACTCGTACACTATGATTTTGCTAAATTATCCAGCAGTATCATACGTGATTGATGTCATGTGAACCTGCCCTTGCTGGTCTTATGTTTCTTTAGATATCACGAAACAGGTCGAATATGTGACATTCTTATATAATTGCACTTTAATACAACTGAATGTCTAAAAGTTGAATGTCTAGTAGTGCCCACTTTGATGTATAGGAAAGAAATATGGACACAGAAGAATTATTAAAGAAATAAAAAATAAATGCAGTAGCGATGCGTACACTGAGGATTATAAATATGTTAGCACAACTATGTATGATAATTGTGATCTATTGATTGATGTAATAAGCAGAGTAAACATGAGTTAACTGGGACGGTTTAGTCATAGAGAATGAGTGATGAATGACTGATAAAAAAAAAACAAATAAGAAACGTGAGAGAAGAAGACCTTAAAATATATGGTTGAACCATGTGAATGAAATCATAAAAGAAAAGAAAGTAAAAAAAGAAGAAGCTGTGTGAGTTATGATATAAAAGTTTTCCTCTCTGTCTACCCCGGCAGAGAAAAATGTGATAGTATGTGTTATATGTATATAAAATAGGTAGAATATGTGTTAGATATTTTTGCTTAATTTTACCTAGTTAAATGTTAAAAATAAACGTGTGGTATTTGGTCAAAATTCGAAAAGTGTAAATAATATACGAGTATGTTTTAGTTGTAAATTCAAAACTATCCCCTGGGATATAAAAATATGCTTTAAATTCATCTAAATTAATATCAAATGACTATTTGTATAAAAATATTTTATTAAATTGTAGTATTTATGAAAAAAATGCGAAGGTTTCCTATATAGTAAGGTTTAGATATAATTCAACATTTCAACAATATAAAATACCGATACGAAACATCATCTACGTAGAAAACGTAGATATTAAAATAACATTTCTCTCGCACATTAATATTAAACAGTTTATCTCTAAAATAATTTCATTATGTGATAATAAAATAAATTGAATAGAAAAGCTTACTTTACTCCCTCTACCTGCATTCCGATTTGTCTTGACCAAATCGTATTGGTTTCTTATTAGACCGACGTACGAATAAAATGTTACTAACAAGTAGCGGAATTGCATCCTATAAATATATATTTTAATATCATTTTTTTAAAACTCCTCTTCTCTTAAAAGGTTTACGATTTTCGTGGTTATCTTGAACTATAAGTCTTCTTCTTCTTCATCTTATTTTAAGCCTGTTGCCTGTTATGGTCCTGCATCATTGTTTGCCTCTTGCGACGTCGACTGCCAGCTGTCTTTCCATCTTTTGTGAGGTCGTCCTGGAGGTCTGCTTGCCTGGGGGATACTTTCCCTGGCCATTCTTACGGCTCTTGGTTCCACCATTCTGGATACGTGTTCGTTCCAGAACCTTCTTCTCTGTCGTCCCCATCTGACAATATCTTCAATTTCGCACGTCCTTCGGATTTCTGTGTTTCGTACTCTATAACGAAGGGTTTTGCTCGCGATACTCCCGAGTACATTTATTCATTTCGCTGGTTCGAAGGAGATTTTTGGTTCTGACAGTGTCGGCTCTGGACTCTATGCTGTATGTTATTATGGGGCGGACACAGGTCTTGTATATCCTCACCTTGCTTTGAATGTTCATATACTTGTTTTTCCAGACAGTGTTCTTTAAACATCCGGAAATAGCTGCGGCCTTTTGTGATTGTTCAAGCACTTCGCCATAGAGGTCATTATTACACATTATGATGACACCCAAGTATTTAAATTTTGTTACTTGTTCAATTGGTGTATCGTTGATTGCCACACTGCATCCAACTTGCTCTCTGGTCATGCATTTAGTCTTGCTGATGGAGATAGACATGTTGTATTCTTTGGAACCAGTGTGGAATCGGTATAGCATTTGTTGCAGGTCTTCCTCTAATTCGGCTATGATGGTGGCATCGTCAGCATAGCATATGATGTTTAGCATATTGTCGCCCATCTTATATCCCAGGTTAAGGTCCCAAGTTAAATAGAAATGGGCTTAAACTATCTCCTTGTCTTACTCCGGTTGGTGTTGGAACGTCATTAGAGAGTTCTCCGTCTACGCGATAACTATAAGTCAACAGTTCGAACAAATGAAACCACTCCCGTGAGTTCTTTAACCAGGAGATGAAACTTCATCCCACATTTCATTTGTCCTCAATTTCGTACTACAATATTAGTTGAAGGATCTCATATTTCCCCCATCACTTTAATGTCCAACGTTCTTTAACTTTGTCCTTTGGATGGTGGATTATATTGTAATCTTTTTTCATCTATTTCAAGATGGCATCATTACAAACTCTGTCAATCCATGAGACTATCAACATTATTCGATAGCACCCCATTTCAAAAGCTTCTAGCTTCCATGTAGTGGCCTGAGAAGTGTCCATACTTTAACACTATAGAGAAGTAATGAGAATATATAGCAACGCAAAATTCGCACATGCAATTCAAGATTTAAATGCTTGTTACAAAGGAGATCCTGCATTTTTAAATAACAGCTTAGTTGCATCTTCATTCTTACTTTGACCCCTTGAGACTCATCACATTGATCATTCAGTCAGCACCCAAATATTTATATTGTTGAACTCTATCAACAATTTAATTATATGTGTCAAAAGGTACATTTTCTCTATTTTCTTTTTACTGATAATCATAAACTATATATTTAGAAATATTTCATGTTGCTTAAGGACAATTTTTTTAAAAGCTTCGAATTTCGAAATACTCAATGAAACACCAATTTATTGAAAATCCGTTCCCTAGATTATTATATTTATTTGCAAATCGACCATCCAGTTAATCTTATTATCATACAATATGTTAATCAAAAGTCAATATTTAATGGAATAATGATTAAAAAATGTTAATTACTTTGTTTCATCAATAAATAAAGTTCTTCAAAATAAACAAAATATACATATTTATATTTACTAATTTGATAAGACAATGCCATTCATTTTGTTTTTATTTATTTTGCATGTTGCTATTTTTTTATCGATTCAAATCATGACTCAATGTAACTCTGTAATGGTAATTATTATAAATACAAATAAAATTTTATTACACACACTATTTTACCGATTTAAAGCAAAGTTCCATGTAAACCAGTATTTTTATCATAGACACTATTATACCGATTTAAAGCAATGTTTTATGAAAACCAATATTCAATTTGCATCTGTTTCTAAAAACATAATAGTTAATTTCGTTACTATGTTACTAAAAATCCCTAAAACTGCATTAATATATTTTTATTTCAAATTATAATAATAAAAAGCAGATAATTAATACATATATAAAACAATACAATGAAATATAAATATATAAAACAATACAATTTAAAAATTAATTAACGATATTTTTTCATTCATACTCGTATATTTGTGAGTAATTAGTAGAATTTAAATATCAAAATAATTATATTCTAATAAGAAAATATCTAATAAGAAAAAAATAAATAAAACATGACCTGAAAGAAAAAGGGAGGGAAATTAAGGATTATGTGGGAGAGAAAAAAATGATAAAAAACAGTAAATGGTTAGAGATTATGTTTGCGTGTAAATTATGATACATTTGATTTTTCGAATTTATAAAACATTGGTGATATAGTATATAAAAGTATGTTATATGGCATCACGCCATATATTTTTGGCGGTAGACAGATATGATAAATTTCGGCACCTTTCTATCCAAGTACTCAGGCAAACAGTAAAATTCTTATAAATGAAATATTGTTAAAATTTTATATGAGCTGAGAGTTTCAAGTTCTTTTCTTCTTATTTTATTTGATTACATTTGTAGAAATGTTTCTTTTATATAGAGTGGCCACTGAAAGACTGAACCGTTTACCAAAAAAATTCTTGCAGGAGGTCCAGCGTCGCTCTGGCAGTGTGCGCAGTAGCTCAATCTTGTCGAAACCATAACTCCTGATTATCTTCAACCGCTGGGCGTAAAAAAATGTCATGCATCGTCCTATACAGGGTCCCATTGATTCTATCTGGCTGACGAAGAAATAAAGGCCGATAACTCTTTCAGCCATAACAACGCACTAAACAGTGCATTTTTGGATATGCAATTGATGCTGATGTAATTAATTCCCTGGGATTCTCAGGTTCCGGTTAGTTTCCAAATCATATTATTGCTAGGATATACTCTGACATTAAAAATTTGGCGGTATTTTCTCTGAGTTTCCATAATTGATCTTTCACTGGAATAGAACAACCTAATGAGTTTTACTCGTTGCTGGACATCATACGTAGCCATTTTAATCTCCAAGGAATGCTCTGTAAAAAAATGAAAATGAATAAGTTATAATTTTTCAAACCCTTCAGTCTTTCAGTGGTCACTCTGTATAAATATTAAGACACAAGAAAGACATTAATCTTAATACACTTAATATAATATCGTGCAGAAAAAAATATATTTTGCAAATAAAAAAATATCAACAGTAACAAAATAATTATAGTTATGGTAATTTTTTGCTTCAAAATTGCAAAAAAATGGCCTCGTCTCAAATAATATTTTCTTCATGATATGGAGGAACATTTTGCATTGATTAGGAAACCGATATCGAAAAATAAAAATAATTTATTATTAAACATTTTTTTAGATATTTTTCATTATAATCTGAATTCGAGTGATTATTACGTCACAAATTATTTATTTTAAAGATTTGAGTATAAGAATATAGCTTATATTTTAAAAAATTATGTAGGTTCGATGAAAATAACTTATAGAAACTAATTTTTCCCATCAATCGATTCAAAACACTAGACTGAATAAAAAAAAATACAAAAAAAAACTGTAATTCTATATAGAAATGTATATACGATATAGTTAAGTATAAAATTAGCATAATATTTAAAGTGTATTCTTAATTATGAAATTAAGATTAACCAATTTTAACTTTCAAACAACATAAAAGTATTGAATAGTGATAAGTATGTCATAAAAAAAATTGTAATAGTGCACAATAATATTCTAGTATCAATTTTGATTTATGGAAGTGAACGTGAAAGTGAAAAAAGACTCAAAGGAGCCGAATAAATACTTAAGAAATACGTGCACAAGGACAAAAACATTGGTTGACAATGAATGAAAGAATAAGGATGAATGTGAACTTAAGGCTGACGTATTAAATAAGATGAAGACGATTACTATGATATGGTTTGGGCACGTGGAACAAATGAATGAAGAAAACTAACAAAACAAATATACAGTGCAAATGTGAGTGAAAGGCGTGATAGAGGAAGATCAAGGAAAGTATAGTTGGATCAATTGAATGATATTTTGAAAGAAGAAAATGTCAAAAGTAATCGTATGAATTAATGAGAACGGGTCCGAAAGATATGTGTTACGATAGAAAAGTCTGGTGATCTCTTCTCTCTGCCTACCCAACAGGAAACGGTCTGATGGTATGCATGTATTTATGCTATCACAATATTAATTAATATTTATCAAAACTGTTTCGTTATCTGTAATAAAAATTATCCTTCTCCCATTTTTTTCTACCTTAAAATAGAGCAATTGTAAAATTTAGTTTTCTACCTTAAGATAGAGCAAGTGCTAGATCTGGTTTTCTACCTTAAGGTATAGCAAGTGTTAGATCTTGTTTTCTACCTTAAGGTAGAGCAAATGTTAGATCTGGTTTTCTACCTTAAGATACAGCGAGTGTTAGATCTTGTTTTCTACCTTAAGATACTCGTAGAGGAAGTGTTAGATCTGGTTTTCTACCTTAAGATATAGCAAGTGTTAGATCTTGTTTTCTACCTTAAGATACTCGAAGAGGAAGTGTTAGATCTGGTTTTCTACCTTAAGATATAGCAAGTGTTAGATCTTGTTTTCTATCTTAAGGTAGAGCAAATGTTAGATCTGGTTTTCTACCTTAAGATATAGCAAGTGTTAGATCTCGTTTTCTACCTTAAGATACTCGTAGAATAAGTGTTAGATCTGGTTTTCATATGATTCCTTTTATTTAGAACTTGTATTATAAAATATAATTAAATAGAAAAACACATTTGACAGGATTGATATCCATTTATATCAAAAGAACAAAGTATTGACAATCAATATTTCGAAGTGAAAAGTCTGTTTTATAGACTAAATATTTTTTACATACAATAAATAGTCAGTCAATTATCCGAGTTGCGGATTAATCGGGATAAATGACGATTTTCAATAACATTTTAAATTATATTTCTAAATGCAATAAAAAATTGGATATTTTTAACAACCTTAGTTAATCAGCAGCTTGGTTAATGAGATCCCAAATAATCAAGAGTCAACTGTATATAAATCCAGTTACTATACATAAATTGATTTATAAAATTAATGTATACAGATTTCAATATTCTAGTCAATCTCTTACATTACTGACTATCGTTTTCTTCTAACACATCAATATTCTGTTTTCACTCGTAAGTGATAATATAAGTGATTTCTCATAATAACTTAATATTTAATATTAATTTGAAAATAAATCTTATGATAAATCTATGATTAAAGACATATCGAAACACAACGCCTACGTTATTTTTTTTTGTATACCACAACATTTTTGTTTTATGTAGGTAGTATGTCGTGTATGTCGATACCAGTTCGAACAGAATTCAATATTGTTTGCGCTCCCCTGATGATGACATGAAAGCCTTGAAACCGGTAGGGCTATATCGTCATAAAAAGTGGAATAAACGGTGTTTGATTAAAATAAATTACAATATTGCTTTGAATGAAAAATGCGTATTTCAAGCTTTTGTAAAGAAACGCAGACATCGTCATCGTGCGAAATATTATTTTTTTAGCAATCTCCTCGAATAAAATAAATTAATAGTTATACAATTATGATAAACTTTTTCCCTTTCAATAAAATTTGCAATAGGTATACGAAGCTGCAGTGAAAAGACATGACATCAATACTAAGATCTCTTCGAAACAATTGATTTTTATGATTAAACAATCGCCGTCTTCTTAATGTTTTTATGAAATTTATCTTGAGATTTTAGTAATTGGTAAAATATTTTGTCTGTATTTTGTAATTAACTTCATATATTTAACTTCATCAAGTGAATACAACGAGGTTCTGAGTCAAGAACAAATAACAAACAAACGAAATATATTGTAATGTGTTTAATCAAACACTGTTTATTCCACGTTAGGTATATAAAGTGGCATAAACAGTGTTTGACTAAACAAATTACAATATCTTTAAACCTCCACAATTTTAATGCCTTAATTATAAATAATAAACTAAATATATTCCTCGGTGATATTTACAATTGCTTAAACTCAAGAAAACATACAGCCTCTTGATGAATTTACCCATATTTTATATATTGTTTTAAGAATATTCCTCTTACATAATATTACTTTTATGTCTTAAATTGCTACTTAAAAATAACGAAAATTACTATACGATTTCAATGTTAACATATAACTCTTAAAAAGTAGTGGAAAATCATAAAGCTATTTTATGCCCCCCCCCCCCCCCAAAGGAGTAACATAGGTATTTATTACTATGGTTTTGTACTCTACATTACTTTCATTGTTTGCTAACATTTTGGTTAATATGCTAGCAATCTGTATCAACCGACTCAATATCTGTATCAACCGACTCAAAAAGTAAAAAGGCCCAAACATAAATAAAACATATAAAAATAAAACCACCGACGTATAACACAGTGGCATAACACAGTAACAAGTAGTAGTCAGGTTTGAGTCTTAACAGTGCTTGTAAGGAGGAAGTGAGAAAACTATTAATCGCGTGTCCTTCGAGTTCCCTTTACGAGTACTTAGTAGTCTGTGTCTGCCAATATACCGTCATCTTGTGTCCCTTAACTCATCGTTGATTAATTTAAAAAATGTAGATAAAATTGTTTGATTATTTGACCAAAATTATTTATACGTAATAATTTAATATGGCTTTATTCTCTTTCGTCATAGACACAAATCATCTTTATAAAGGATGGATTACCTTATTATAAAATTAACTACTTTGTCTCTCAAAAATATCAAATTATGTTTTGTTTCATTATTTTAAAGGTATAGTCAGCATTTATTCAGTTTTTTTTGGTTCAATATAATGAGAATAATTATATGCTGTCAAATTATGTCCTTTTAGGAAAGGTAGATGTGATAGACTTCCATAGTTTTCTATCGACTCAAACAGCTCCCGTCTTGTCCACATATATGTTATAACATAAATCTCACCATCGTTTTCATCTCTTTTTAATTGGTATTTCTTTCCTTTTCCTCAGTTACAATTTCTCTTCTTTCGCAAATGATTCTAATTCTCTGAATGTGGCAAAAACCACGTATAAAACCTAACTAGTCAATTTTATAACTCTTGTCATTAATGGACAATAAATGAATATGTAAAATTCTATTTGATTCACAGAATTATCCGATTAAACGGTATTTTTTTAATAATTATTATCAGCAATAATTAATAGCGAAGGTAACCTTCATAATAACTATTTAAAAATACGTAAATAAATTCTTGAAAAAAAAATATTATATATATATATATATATATATATATATATATATATATATATATATATATATATATATATATATATATATATATATATATATATATATATATATATATATATATATATATATATATATTGTATTTTGGATTTCTTTTGGGGTAAACAATTGGAGGGGAATAAAAATTTAATATATTTGTAGATTTTTTTATTTAATTTAGTTTTTGATTGACTCGAATATAATTTATTTGTATTTAACAAAATTTAATTGATATGTAATATTTACAAAAATTAAATACTTAATTAATCTAGGTTCATAGTATAAGTTGGAATGATAAATACATTTTTTATATAAATCGATTTATTCCAACTAAATAATATTATATATCTCTATTAATTAAATATATTTTTACAAACTATTCATTTAATTTTATTATTTATATAAAAATCACGAGGCGGTTGCCATTTTTTAAGGTTTAAATAAATATTAATATTACTTTAATATATAATGAGATCGAATAATGAAATATTTTTATTGAATCGGTGCCAATTTTATTGGTTAGTAAAACGTTGTCGCGGGTTCGATTGCTGTTCGGTACGCACATTTAAAAAAAACTCTCTAGTCCGGCTTTTACTTTAGGTCTCTAAAATATTTTTCGTTTGTTTAAAAAGATCGCCACATGGAAATAAATCTGCCAGAGTTTAATTCAACATAAAATGAATGTGAAATGCAATATAACTGGTTATTTCATTTTGAAAAATTATTCCATACAAATTCAAAGACCGCGAAATGATAAGAAAAGAAACTTATATTGTTTTAGCAAAAAATATAATTGCAAAATATCTAATAACTTAAAACTGTATTTTCGTTGTTAACTGACAATGCCTGTAGCGTTATAGAATTGTTTATAAGAGTGTGATTGAATCTTTTAATAATGATTGAAAATTGAATACCGAATCAATAAATATTATGATTTTTTCTCATTTTATTTGTATTAATTTTAAACCTCATGAAGTGACCAATTTACAATCAGGGTGCCTGCCCTACATTAAAGGCAATTTACAATCAGAGTGCCTGCCCTACATTAAAGGCATTGCATTATCTTGAAAAATAAAACATTAAATATTATTAGGTATAATTACCAGTATTAAATTTGTTTATTTTTGAGATGAAAACAAATTGAAATTCATTATATTAAAATATAAAATAGTACGAATAACTTAACGATTTAATGAAAACGTTTAACTCATTTTCATTAAATTTGTTGTGTGGTAAATACTCATAAAATGGAAAAAATATAAATTTCACATCTTTTTACATTTTCCCTATATACTATAAAATTCGTAACAAAGTTTAACAAAAATTTACAAGCTTAAAATAATATATTAATTTAAACAATAAAAACTATAAGTTAGTACGTCACATCACCATCACGACTCTCTTGAGATTACCGTGACTGGTTTGTAAAGAGGCTGAGGGGAATCTGGACTACCCTCTCTGGGGACACCGGGGGGCGCCGACAGGCCGGCGCCTAGAGTTTGTAGTCTCTGGTAGAACTGTGCGTAGGGGGAGGCGGCCAGCGTCGGTGGAGCTAGTCCTGGAGGGAAGCGGGGCCAGCCCGGGAGCGCCGGGGCGCCGTATAGTCGATCCAATCCGACGCTGAATCCTGGGCTTGGAGGCAGAGGGCTCTTGGGCAGTTGCGGTGTATAAGGTCCGTACCTTTGATATACAGAAGCTAGTAGAGCGGGATTGGGGTAGAGAGCAGCCAGCGGAGAGTACGGCCCGGGAGCCGGAAGGAAGGAATGCCCCGCCAGCAGTGCACTCCGCTTAAAAGCGGCCAGCCGCGCTCGTCCTGCAGCAGAGGAACGCCGTCGCAATTTTCCTGTCGTTCCGCCGATGAAAACATCTTCTGCGGATGAATCCAGCATCCAATAGTTACCCTTACCGGGATCATCGTAGTGCCTCGGAACTTTCACGAAGCACTTATTCAAGCTCAGGTTGTGACGGATTGAATTTTGCCAGCCTTGCTTGTTTTCGCGATAATAGGGAAAATTACGCATAATATACTCATAAATTCCATTGAGCGTTAGCCTTTTTTCAGGACTTTGACGTATTGCCATCATAATCAGTGCATTGTAGCTGTAGGCGGGTTTTTCATTACCCGTTTTTTTGGGCTCCTCCTGATCTCCGGCGGAGCCAGTGCTGTGTCCGCCTGTGGAACAATCCAGGGGTGGGGGCGTGCCCGTGACGTCCAGCTCAGAGTCCGAGTCGGAAAAGTCCCTCTCGGAAGGCGCTGATAGTGCTGGGGAAATGGGCGGCGAGCGGGACGGTGACGGCGGCTCGGATCCCTTAAGTAAAAGCGAACTGATGCTGAAACTTGACTTAAGAGGCGCTCGAGCCATTATTGGATAAATATTCACTGGTGTGTTTTCTATATTCACCATCGTATCACAAAAAAACTGTTAATTGGTTATTAATCAATTATGTTTTTATGAATGAACACTATTTTCACGCAATCACATTAACACTCATAACACAATAACGAAAGAGTTCCTGACTCGTTTCGTGATGTCAACTCACAGTGCTCTTCTAATGAAGACTGAAGAATCGGAAATGCGAGTGGGGGTTATATGTCTTTTGGGTGGCCCCGCCTCCAGTAGGTATGAGTGGAGGGATTTGCCCCGCCTTCTAACGTAGCTCCACCTTTCCAGCATTCAATATCCGGCCTTGCCTCCTCCCCTTTACATTGACTTTGTATGTCATTTCCCCCAGCTCACGCAAGCTGACTAGTGGGAGACATTAATCAAGAGCATAACTGCCAGTTTTCTTTATGCACTTCGCAATGAAAACATTCATTGACTCAGTCCATAAGCCGCCTTGTTTGGTTTGGATTACGAAATAGAAAACTAATATGCATTCATACCTACTAAATATTTGTTTTTACATTTTCCTGAATGCCTTATTAAGACATCTATTTAGAGAAAAAAAAACACATTATTTAGACGAATACACACTATTTAGAGAAAATACAGGTATTTTTTACATTAATTAAAAGTCGATTGTTTTTCAATTTTAAATCGATAAGTATGTTTTGATAACAACTTAATTGTTAATTGTGCATTAATTAAAATACATTTTATTTCAGCACATTATTTTTACTTTTTGAAAATTAGAAAATAGTATTATTAAATATAATCGAGGAAAAAAGACAATTTATAAACCTATGCCTTTTGTCATAACTTGTCAAAATTAATGAAATTAAAATGCTAGTGGAGAAATTAAAAAAAAATTTATATATATGTTTTTTAACATATTTTTTTTGTATCAGTAATTGATATAGTGTATAATGCACCTTTTTCAAATTAATACTGAAAATTCAAAATGATTTAAACTGTAAATTTTTATACACTCGTATATCGACTATAAAATAATATATTTATTTAAAAAATACAATTAAAATGTATTGCAAAATTAAATGAGACACTCCAAAAATGCTTTAGTTATTTTGTAGCATTTCTAGAAATATATCAAATAACCATGACTCAACAGTTTTTTTATTGTTTATAAAATATGTTTATAAAAAATAAACAGATTTACAAGAATTAATCTCATCTTCAAAATATTCATGCATTTTGTTGCCTTGAAATGAGTAAAGGAAATGTTCTCTCTTTTTTATTGTACTTGCTGCAAGAAAAAAAATATTTTTGCGCAACAAAATTTTATAGTTTTTTTTCCTCTTGACCAAAATTGCACTTTTTCTAATATTCAAAGCTATCAGTTTGCCAAAATGAAGTAAGTAATATATATGGTACTAGATGGGTACGTATTTTTGCGCAATAAAATTTAAACCGTATTTTTTGCTCTTCACCAAAATTGCACTTTTTCTAATATTCAAAGTTATCAGTTTGCCAAAATAAAGTACAATTTATGGTACTAGATGGGTACCTACGTATTTTGTAACACTAAAACTAAAAACAAGTATTAATTGAAAAATAAGTTTTTGGGAATATATTTTAATAATGGCGTAGTATTATTGTCTCTTTTTAAGTATTGATAAAACGTCTCATGAATATATAGTCATGCATTGAATATATTTATAAAACACACAAACAGTAATAAACTATATTATGCATGATTAATAACAAGCTATCACATCACAAATTATTCAAATAAATATATGAAGATTTTTTTTAAGTATTAGAATTCTGCGCAGAGCACAGCAACATTTGAAAACCTGCGCTGCCGCTCAGCGGCGCAGCTTAGGGTAAACACTGATCGTACTCTGTATATCTAAAAGGTTATTTAAAAAAAATAGATGTTTTACACAAATCAATAATCGAAATAAGATTTGTGACAAAAAACCTTTTGATTGGTATATTTTATTTCGGTTTAAAGATTTAAAATACACTTAAAAATCTTTGTATGTGTGTCTATGGTGGAAGCAGTTACACTTATGCATGTTTAAATAATTTGTAATTTTTTTTCAGTTTTATTGATAAAACATTATAATTTTTCGGAAATGAAATAATTTGTAATTTTTTTTCTGTTTTCATGAAAACACACATATAATCTTTAAAGATTTAAACAAAACTCTATCAATATTTTTATATAAGAATGATCAATGATCGAATGTCACCTTAGTTTCATTATGTCGACGATACACCACATATTCTTCTCAGTGTATGCATTTCTTCGGATCTTTTCATTATTTTTTTCCGTTTATACGTCAATGTAGGAACTAATACGCTGTTGTATTATCTTTCCACCTTAGTTTCATCATGTCATCTTAAAAAGCCTCTTGAAGATTTTATTATCTACGCATTTTAGAATGGATGTTCCATACAAAAGGGCCAACCACTCAGAAAGCCCTATTAAGATAACTGGACCTATTTGTATGATTTGCTTCATGCACAAATATCTATGACTTTTATTTTAAGGATATTAAAAAAGTTTTTTTTTGATAAACTGATTTGTCATCTATGGCCTAGATGTTAAGATACCTGTCTTCCAGACTGTGAGTTACGGTTTTGATTCGCGCCGAAATCGAGATTAAAATAAAGAGTTCCAGCCTGGTTTTCACTTAAGACCTCTAAAACATATTTCTGATTGGTTGGAAGATATTGCCACCGGAAATATCCCTACCAGGTTGTAATGTATACAACGAAAGTGCCAATGCACTTAATTATAATCCATTAAATTAATTGGCATCGATTTGTTAAAATAAATAAATTTTAATAAACGCTATGAAAAATAAGAGTTTTTACCTTTTAGTCCCTGATCACTTTGAAACCTTTTTTTGCTTCATTTGACATCCTTTATAATCGCTTTAGTATTTAATTCGCTAGAATATACTCCAAAGAAAGAGACAGCAATTCTTTAAGATTTATCGTGTAAACATATTATTTTTTATCTCAGTTCTTAAATTATCAAATAATATAAATACTAAATGAATTTATGTAAGAATCATAACCATCCCGATCCGGAGGTTGCGGGTTTGATCCCCGCTGGAACCCAGTTTTTTTTAATAGCATTCCAGTCTGGTTTTCACTTAGGACCTATAAAACAGTTTTCTGGTTGGTTGGAAGAGATTTCCATATGACAATAAACTCGCCAGGTTAAAAAAAATCCATAAAGATATCACAAGTTACTATAATAGTTTAAAATGTGTATTTCACTCATACTCGTATTTATTAATTACTAGTCGAATAGGTTAGTATTTAAGAGAAAGTCAATAAATCTGATTAGAATATTGTATGTTTATAATTAGTAACTTTTGGTGAAATGCTTGGTAAAAAATTGTCCAAATTACCGTAACGACCTCCATAGCTTAGTTAGTAAAGAACCCATAAAAACAAAGAAGATCCCTTGATACCAATTCTTCCCCTCAAAATACTTGTTTGAGGGTTGTTGCCTCTTGTAGTCCTGGGAAGTATTGCTAACACGTATAATGACGACATCGAGTTTCGGTGCCCACTTCAGTGTTTCTAAACCCGAAGGCTGGATGAACGAAATCGAAAACGATGTTGTCTCGCGTCTACGCTCTTCAATATGTCCAAATCTTGGTCGGATATGTTGAAGTGTCATTATATAAATCAATCAATGAAAATCACTTATTACCATAAAATAATTTTTTGAAAAAGAAAAAAATACATAATATTTTATATTATCAAAAATCGGAAAGATGTATCGATTTATTTTTCCATGCTTTAGGTATGTCTTCAGTGAGATACAGGAAAAAGCCTAGTTTACTGGGGACACGACAAATGAAAGGCAACAAACCCAGATCTATTAAAATCGTGTGTCCAAATTAAATTAGGTGTTATTTTTTCGCAAATTATGTATATTTATTGTCAAGTGTAAAATAAATAAATAAAATAAATTTAGTATAATTTGTATTTATTATAAAAATACCTAATATTTATTACCTATCATTTGTAAATATAAGTATTTTTACTTTAAATTATTAAATTCATACATTTTTTTCCAAAAAACTTTTTTTTACATTTATACGTGTTGAAAATTTTCTTAAAATCTCAATTTTTTATCTGTTATTCGATTTATATTTTCAAGGGGGCAATTTTCAATTGAGAGAAGTTGGAAATGCAAATACAATATTTTTAATTTTCAAGTTACATAGATTAATCTCAAATTAATATTTGCGCTAGAAACTAATATTAAAACAAATTGATAATTGAAAGTTTGAGAAAAAAAAGTAAAAATGAACACTTTTTTCTTAATTTTATGGTATTTGAAAAAGAAATACAACGGATGCGTTTATTGTATGTAAACACTATTTTATTTTAACGAAATTAAATTTAAAACTTCCTTAAGGACTTGGAAGTAGAGAATATTTGACTCCATCCTTAGTTTCTTGAATATTAGGAATTAATTCAAATAAAACCTTTTATAAAATTATAATGACAGTTTTTTTTAATTATGTATTGTGTTGTTCAAATACGGTATATACTCGTATATATTTTTCATTGATTTTAAAGTAAAACACACCCTCTGAGCTTTGTCCATAGATTGCTTCATGTGCATCCCCATCTTGAAGGTTCGGGATCCAAACTTAATTATGTATTTTATTTCTCAATTTAATTTTTTTTCATATTTTTGTATGTTTATAAGATCAAATAAGTACTATACCATCCGATAAGTCGAGCAAATTGTATTGTACATATATATATATACAATGAAAATGAATACGATAAAATAAAATACGAAGAGCTACAAGCCTTTGCTTTATTTTTGAAAGATCAATTGCAATATAAAAAATATGTTTGAGACTTGATAATGTTTTTTCCTTTGTTTTACAGTAGACCCTCGATTATGCGGGGTCAATTAACCGGGTTTCGAAATATTCAAATATTATTTAAAATGTTATAAAAATATATCGGATTTTTTACTGCCCTGGTTAATCCACAACCCGATTAATCGACCCCGAATAATTTAGTCTATTGTATATGCGACTTTAATCCATAACCCAGTTAATCAACCCCGAATAATTGAGAGTCCGCTGTATACACATATTTAATAAATGTTTTCTTATTTCCTTAAAAAATTTCATTGATTTTTTTTTTATATTTCTAGTATTGTAAAAATTAAAACATTTTTGACTGACTCATTAAATTAAATTTTCTTTTAATCAATTATGTATAATAATAATATAAAAACATTTTTTATTCAATATTTTAAATTTGTGCTGTCAAAATGCTTCATCATATGTCTTGAAAAAATTAATAACATTACATAGTAATATTTATTAATATATAATAACACAGAATCATTACACAAATCTAGAAAACATATGATATTTTCATGTAACAAGTAGGAAAATAAAACTATTTTCTCAATTACTTTTCTCAAAAGTATATTTTGAAAACATTTTCATCTTATATTCAAGGCAATCGTCATGTAACGTCATTTTTTTTTTCCACGCCGAACATTTTTTTAAATCTCCATCAGATATCAACATCACATCTTGATCAAACATAATTATTCTAAGTTCTCTTTTTGCTAAATAAATTTAAAATGTTACAGTTTGAATTGCATTTGTATTTAATTGGATGTACGAGTATAAAGTCTAGAAATAAGAATACTTGTTCAATATCTAATTTAAATTTTATTTATAGTTAACCGAATTTTAATTTTAATAATATCTGTCGTTAATGCATACCACAAATTTAAATTAATTATCCTGAAATGAAATTTTATAACAAGATACTGTTTCCATATCAATATTTAAGTATTTCTCAAAGAAAAATTTAAGCACATGTTTTTTTTATGCCTAACCAATACATAACTTAACATAGTTCTTGTGTTTGGTCCATAGCCAACAACACTTTATGGTTTCACATCAATAACCAACAACTCCCATACACACATACTATTCCTCAATAACTATTAAGATTACTGGGATTCCTGATAAAATCGCAAGACTAAAAAAATTTTTCATCATTGATGACTGTACATAGGTGTTAACATAAGTTGTGTCCATTTTTTTTTTCAATTAAAAAATGAGCACCAAAAGTAAAACAAAATGGTAAAGGTTATACGTCATTCGAAAGAAAATTTCTGCTCTACAAGATATTGTGTTTGCTTATACGTTAAATATATTATTTTATTTGATTACAAGCCTTCAAAATGGAATGACAAGTAGACGAAAGTGAGCATTTTCGACACCTCCTTCTGTTCTCGTTCAATTAAGGGAATAAAGCTGCCAAAGCTGCTCGCGACATTTGCGAAGTGTATGGTGAAGATGCTATGAATGAAAGAACAGCTCGTCGATGGTTTTTGCGTTTCAAAGACGGTAATTTTGACCTGAAAGACATGGAGCGTTCCGGACGACCAGTGGACTTCGATGAGGACCGCTTAAACCATATTATTCATGAAGATCCTCAAAAGGTCTGGGTTCATCACATAACATCCTCCGGCCGAGATACACCCCACCAATATAGGGTGAGCCCAGCCACGAGGACACCAGATGTTTTTCAGCCCACACCCTTAATTGTATAATGCTATATAGACAATTGTTTTTAATATACGAGGCATATCCAGAAAGTAAGTGTACTGAATTTTTGTAGGTTACAATTTTTTTTATTTAAACAAAAAAATTACGTGGTTACCGTAGTACATATGTAAGCTATTTTTCGACATAGTCGCCTTTCCTCTCAATGCAGGTGGTGAAGCGGGGTATCAACTTTTTGATGCCTTCCTCGAAGTAGTTTCCCGCCAACCCCTCCGTCCACTTCTCCACCTCCTCCTTTACCTCCTCGTCTGTTGAAAACCTTTTTCCACCCATGTGCAGCTTCAGGGAGGTAAAGAGATAGTAATCTGAAGGTGCTAGGTCAGGGGAATGCGCGGGATGGTTCAGAACATCCCATTTAAACGAGGCGAGCAGTTCCTTCGTGGCGTTGGCCGTGTGTGGTCTGGCATTGTCGTGCAGCAAGCAGACTCCCTTTGTCAGCATGCCTCTCCTCTTGTTCTGAATCGCCCTCCGCAATTTTTTTAGGGTCTCACAGTATCTTGCAGAGTTGATGGTCTCCCCTTGAGGCATATATTCAATTAAAATTATGCCTTGACAGTCCCAAAACACGGATGCCATGATTTTCTTGACTGAAATTGTGGTTTTGAACTTTTTGGCGGAGGGTGAAGAGGTGTGACGCCACTATTGAGACTGCCTTTTCGTTTCAGGCGTGTAGTGTGCAACCCAAGTTTCATCTCCAGTAACGATGGAGCGGAGAAATTCATCTCTATGGAGTTTGCAGCGCCTCAAAAACTCTTGCCCGGCATTATTTATTTCGCACTTGGCGGGAGATTGGATTGACATTTTTCACGAAACGTGTTGTCGTGTCGACACTTCTCAACGTACTGACCTCCAACCGGTCTCGTTGCGGAGGGGAAGGGTCAGGCTACACGGAAGTGTAGCCAACATGTCGAAAATAAAATCCATCCGGTCGTGAGAGCCTCAGTACACTTACTTTCTGGATACGCCTAGTATTTTAAATTTTAAGCGAGTTCTTGATACATACATACATAAGTTACACAATTTCCCTATGGGAGTAGGTAGAGGACAGGGCATCAAACTGCCATATCACAATATACTATACTATGTTCGCAACCTCCATATCCTTTCTTCTACTCATAGAGCTCTTTCTATTTATTTCACTGCTTACCTTTCCATGTTTCAAAATTTAATTCACTTGGTCAAACCACACTTTTATAAATCCTCCTCCACCATGATTCCCACTCATGCATTATAATTTGTTCAGTCTTTCGTCGTCCATCCGTTTAACATGTCCAAACCACCTAAACGTGTTATTTTCATTATTTTTTAACGCACAATCATACTTAACACTAACGTTACTTATATTGTCATACATCGACACACCACATATACTTCTCAGTGCATTTTGTCGGATATTTTCATTAATTTGACCAATTCACGTTTTCCCTCTTATACATCAATATTGTCATTAATACGCTGTTGTCATCTATCATTAATACGCTGTAGTCATCTATCATTAATACGCTGTTGTCATCTATCATTAATACGCTGTTGTCATCTATCATTTTAATACTTCTTGATATTTCTTCCTTCGAAAAAATATTTTTAGTGCCCCATCGACTCACTCCAGCTTTTCGTCGTTTGATAAAATACTATCCAAATAACAGAATTCCTCAATTCGTTTTTATCTTTCATTTTTCACTCAAATATCGCATTTACTTTCATCCTTTCTACTCGTGTCTTTTTTGACAAATTTCACATAAAAGTCACTTATCATACGTCCGACATTTCTATACCACCCGCTAACCTTCGGAGATCTTTAATATATGAATGTATAGGTATACATATTGAATAACTAAGGTAACATTAGACATCCTTGCTTCACCTCCCCCCCCCCCCCCCTCATTGTAATATTAAACCACTTAATCAACGGACTATTCACTCTAATGTACAGTCTTCTCTTAGCATACAACAGCACAATACCACTACTTACATTCAACATATTATTTATTCAATACATTCTATAACTTACTTCTTACCCCACGGTTATAAGCTTTCTTTAAATCTACAAATGAAGAGTACACTTTTTAACTTTCGCATTTTTCCATAATCATATGCAAGGAAAAAATCTATCAACGAA
This sequence comes from Odontocerum albicorne, assembly GCA_949825065.1. Classification (NCBI taxonomy): domain Eukaryota; kingdom Metazoa; phylum Arthropoda; class Insecta; order Trichoptera; family Odontoceridae; genus Odontocerum; species Odontocerum albicorne. Next base: position 16,786,969 of record OX463844.1, read on the forward strand.
TCTTCTTTCATCTAAAAGTCACCCTAATTGTAATAAAGTTTCTTTTAAATCTTTCTCTTCATTTTATCTACCATAAATTTCCACACAGTTGACTCACAACACTTAATAAATAAATAGCAGAATAAGTACCACATTCCACTCTCGCACCTTTTTCCTTTATACAAAAGGGCTATTACTACTCTTCTCCAATCTTCTGGTGTACAACCAGATTCCAAACACTAATTAAACATTCGACTCAGTCATTCTGATTTATGCACTTGATCATCTTTCGCAATTATTTCTGATTTTTTTCATCACACCCTGCCACTTTTCCTTTTTTATACCGCATACAGTCATTGATACTCGTACTTCTTCAATTCTAATTTCATTCACATCCTCCAAGCTCTCACCATTCCCTCATGTTACAGTTTCTACATTTTCACAATCACTATCCGCATTCTCATAAAGCTCTTCAGACTATTCTTTCCATCTTAAATGAACCCTCACTTCATCTATTAGAATAGTTCCAGTGCTACATTTGATAGCATACAATCTGTACGTATCCTTTTTTTCATGCATTTTACTTATTTCGATTGATTTTACACTTTTATAGTTTCTTCTCATTTCCATCAACTTACCACTGTTCTTCGTTTCTGCTTCAACAAACGCTCTCAATGCACAATTTTCCTTATTCATGCAGTTCTTAAATTTCTGATCACCATGCATCGCCTTATTATTTCCAGCTTTTGATATACGAGTACGTTACACCTCTTTTGCTGCAGACACCAAAATATCTATCACCTCCACTCGTTTTTTCTTCAATGTTCAACCCATCGTTTGTAGCCCCTATATTTTCATTCACGCTCACTCTAAATTTTTCCAACTTTCTGTTTTATTTGCAGGTTCTCATATTTTATCCTCACCGCAGACAACTTTTTACTGGATCGCTATTCTTTTATAATGCCAATCCTAGTCCCCAACTAGTACTGATCTGAACTTGTTTTATCACTTTTAAATATTCTCATGTCTAGAACTCTTTTGCAGTGAATAATCCACACAAACGACGTCAACCATAGACCGTTCATATTTTTTTGTTAAGTATGTTACATGATTGCGAGATCAAATTAATGAGGTAAGCCGAAGGATCTTCTTTAGCCTTCATTCCCTTAAAGTGTTGCAAAGATTCCTTCCAACTAAAACCAAAATTTTACTCGTACAATCTCTGCTCATTCCGATTCTGGACTATGCGGACGTATGTTACTTGGATGTTACAGAAGAACAGCTGGACAAATTACAGTGTCTTCAAAATGTGTGCCTAAGATTTATTTTCAACCTACGAAAGTACGATCATATAACTTCATACCAGAAGGCATTGAACTGGTTGAATGTTAGAAATAGACGCCAAATTCACATACTGTCTCTATTGTATAATATCCTTAACTGTCCCGCCGCACCCTCTTAACTCGCCGAAAATTTTCAGCGTCTTTCCAATCATGGATTAGCGCTACGCTCAAGCAGAGATTGTTTATTGGCCTTTCCAGTTCACCGCTCCTCTTTCTTTACGTCGTTCTTTACTGTCCATGCAGTGAGTCTCTGGAATCAGTTACAAACCAATATAAGACTCGCTCCGTCCTTGGCATGCTTTAAGAAGCGACTGAAAAACTCTTAATTTCTAGTCAGTAAAATAACGTGTTTCATTCCTGATTATTCTTTTCCTTTCCTCTCCACCATCCTTTCCTTTCCTTTTGATTGATGATATCTCACTTCATATGAAAAATAATGTCCGGGTGATTATCCGTCTTTGTGGGGTTCGTGAGCATGTTCTCGCGTATATGTTTATGGATTTCGTGGGGATGGATAGTCATTTGAATGATTTATGCGACCACGTAACTTGCTTCATTTACTTTTGTCTGGTTGGTTGGAAGAAATTGCCACCTGACAATAAACCCGCCAGATTGTATTGCAATAAAAGTGTTAAATAAATAAATGATTATTTTTATGGTTAAATAACGTATTAGACATAGTTAATTCAATTTGTATTGATTCTCGATAACGTGTTTAAAAGTTTTGAAAAGAAAAATAATTATTACCTTGAATGTTGTGCGTCAAATTCGTTATTTGTGCAATAATTATTTTTCTGCTCTAAAATAATGCATTTTGTATTTCACAATTCAATACTTTTAAGCCTGTGTATTGATTTTTTTTATTTTTGCTCCTAGTTCCATCTTACTGGTATAATTTGAAGTGTCCTCTCCTCCCAGAGGTCACAGTTTTGGACAATACTTCTTTTCACTCCAAGTGCTACATACCATCACACTATGGTATGTAGCACTTGGAGTGGAAAGAAGTATTGTCCAGGCAGGTTGGGGCAGGCAGAGAGAACAAAGTGTCAGCTTTTCCTATAATGACACATATTTTTTGCAATTTCTACATCCATACCCCTTCTCATACAACTGTTACGTTTTCTCTGACTTTTTACGTTTTCTTCTTTCAAAATATCATTCACTTGATCCAACCATGTTCTTTTGGTTTTCCCCTATCATGCGTTCCACTCATATTTACATGTTATATTTGTTTTGTACATAAATATTTTTTCTTTATTCGTTCTATATATGCAAACAATCTAGTGCTCTTTTTCAGCTTACTCAACATATCAGCCTTAAGTTCACATTATTCTCTAATCACTTCATTCCATATTCTGTTACACATTGTCACCCTATGTATTCTTTTCAGTACATTCCCAGTGTCGATAAACAATATGCATTCTCAAAGTATTCATTATTATTTTTCAATAGAGTGTGAATATTGTCCCTAACTTAATTCTGGTATTTTCTTAATAAGGATGCTAACCTCAGTTCTTTTAAATCAATCAAGTGGAAGATCTTTGCTGTTAGGAGTCCATTTTTTTGCTTGCTTATGGGTAATGTTAACCATAAGCAAGCAAAACCATAATACACCAGTTAACCATAGTCCACCAGTTCTGTAAATTCTAAAGCACCCATAGATTGTATAAAAAGCTTTTTAAAATTACAGCAAGTAAAGTTATCACACTTTTAAAACATTTATTTATTATTGGTGATAAGAAATTATTATGATACACATATCTATATAAACACGTATGGCGTTTCAGTCTCCCTGATCTTAAAGTATTTCGACACAAATAGACGTTTTTCATGTGTCGCTCGATTCCTTATGTTTTAAAAACCTGTACTAGCTTCCATTTAAAGCAGGGGTTTCCAAACTTTTTAGCCTAAGGGCCACACTGACTCCTCCACTAAGTCCCAAGGGCCAAGACCTAGCTAGCTCATCATACCAACATACTGTAGTTTTGAATTACGCGCAAATTTTCTAGCCGACGAGTGAGATAGCCGACGATTGAGATAGCCGACGAGAGACGAGTATATATGGCGCAGGGATCGAGGGTGGACTCCGCTCCGTTCGCATTTTCGGTTGGTACTTACGGGCTAGCGGAATTACGCAAAAATGTATGTCACTTATTGTAAGTATTTAGGATATCTCATATCATTAATTACAGTTAAACTGTTCAATTTCATTATATATGTCAGTTATTGTGTTTCTTAATTGGTCGTTAAATAAAAACATCTGATTATTATTTTGTATGATTTACTTGCATTGTAAATTTTACAATGTAATCAAAATAAACTATGACGGGCCGGCTCCCGGGCATATCCGGGGCCGGATTGGTGGTACTCGCGGGCCGGCGTTAGCCCGCTGGCCGTAGTTTGGAGACCCCTGATTTAAAGTGTCGAGTACATAATTGTATCAACTACTTTATAATTATTATTTAACTTTTTTTATCATTTACGTGCACAAGAGTGTGATGTCCTCGCGGTCTCAACCTGCTTCTAGTGGGGGTGTATCTCGATTGGGAGGATGTTATAAGATGAACCCAGTTTAATAACTTCTTTATCATTTAGGTACACAAGAGTGTGATGTCCTCGCAGTCTCAACCTGCTTCTAGTGGGGGTGTATCTCAACTGGGAGGATGTTATAGGATGAACCCAGTTTAATAACTTCTTTCTCAATTTTTTTTCTTTTCTGTTGTCTTTGGATTATTTTTTTTCTACTTGATTTTTTGTTTAATTTTACATATTAGGAAAACATTCAATGTGTATGTAAATGATTGAACAATAACTTTAATGTAATTTGAACGGAGTATGAATGTCATATTTTCTTTCGCAAATATTAATTCATCACATTTGACATGCCTTTTGAAATGAACCTCGTGCTTTGATGTGATGAACTAATATGTTAATAAAATTTGTTTGATTTTAAAACATATGTTTGAATGTATACTTTCTTAATAATATAAGAAATATTCTAAACTCCATTAGTTGAAGACATTATTTTACAGAAAAATAATTTTGTTGTTTCATTAGGTAATACACCCTAAAGGCAGACGCGACAATTGTTTTGTTTTGTGGTTTTTCTGATTTGCCAACAACTCGGATGTTGAGATAAAGGAGTTATTTGTTTTACTGTTTTCTTTGAAAAGAGGCAAAGAATTATCCCAAAAGATTAGAGACAAATTTTACAACCGCTGCAGGTTCAAACAACCCCTATTTTAAGTAACAAACAGGTAGGTATATTACTCAAGTGTAATGTAATACATAAACTGCTATCTTTAAACTTCATAATAACAAATGACTTTTGGGAAAGCGAAACATTTTTTGTGCGTTTGCTCAATTTTAGGATACGATATCCAGGCTTCTGAGCCTTAAACGAGAAAGGTAATGCCCAGGGCGAATATTAAGTGCAGCATATATCTTAAGCCATTTTGTTTTCAAAATAATTCATGAATATTTACAATAAAATCATTAACTTTTTTAATGAAGTTGTCTTATTTTGTCTTATTTCGTTGTGTGGAATACAAGTTGATGAGATTATTGTATTTTATATCGCTAGCACATAGTATGAATTGGCAGATTTATTGTTATGAGACAATCAGCTCTAAACAAACAGAGATATGTTTAAGAAGAAATAGACATGCATCTTAACACCTTATAACAATTTCTCCCAACCTAGCAGAAGAATATTTAAATTATTGAGTGTAAAAAATAAGACTTTGAAACTTCATAAACTGTTCCCACCACTAGACCCGAAACCCCACAGTGGAAGATAAGTGTTTTACAATTTGAACGCAGAAGTCATCAAGTTCCCTTGGTTATGTATTTATATTTCAGTATATCTTATTGTATTGAACTTCGAAAAAACGTGGAAATGAAAAAAAAAAATCAGAAGATCGCATCAGAGGTGTAATGATTAATTGAAAGTGAGAAAATGAATGAAGAAAGACTAACAAATGGAATATTTTCTGTAAATACTCGTACGAGTAGGTGTAGAAGAGGTGGACCAAGGAAAATGTAGTTGACTCAAATGAAATATATTTTGAAAGAAGGAAGGTATAAATTCAGAGAAATTTTAGGAAACCTATAGACGACCTCCGTGGCCTAATTGATAAGACGCTTGTCTACCAGCTCGGAGGTTGCGGGTTCGTTTCCCGTTGGAAGCCTTGATTTTTTTTAAAGGATCCCCGTCTGGTTTTCACTTAATGCCTCTTTAACATCTTTCTGGTTGGTTGGAAGATATTGAAACATGGTAATAAGTTCGCCAGGTTGTACTGTTTACAACGAAAGTGTAATACAATACAATGAGGTGTATGGATGTGGAAGTAGCGAAGGGTATGTAAAATCTGGCCCCTGTCCTCTCTGTCTACCCCAACAAGGAAATTGCGTGAGGATATGTCTGTATGAGAAAATGCACGTTATATTTAATAAGGGTGGTGATGTTAATGATGAATTTATTTATGTTAAAACTGTTAAAAACATTAGAGCTTTCATATGTAAAAATGTTTCTGCAGCTTCCAAAAAATAAGGATTCGACCTTTTTCACTTAGTTTGGTCCAAATCAACTAATTTCTTATCTCTCAACCCGGAAATTCATTCATGAGTAAAGCTTCCTGATGCTACATTTCCGAAAAAATAAAACAATGCAGTTACACCAAAATGTACACAACATTCTTTGAAAATTAATAAAAAGAAGAGGTGGTATACGAGAAACAGCGAAAAACCCCGTTCATTTTTAACTAGGATATTTTAAGAGAACTTGTGAATTTATGACTTTTTAAGTAAATTGTCAAAACATGTTAAGTGGGAGTATAAACTCAACAAAAGGACTTCCGCTTCTTATCCTGTAGCTTAGAACTTCTATAAGTCCTGCAGAACCTTTTCTATGTATCGTTTCTTGTGAAAAAATATTGCAATCTTTACCTAGTGTTGTGTTTACTACCTGAAATGTAAACTCCACTTATTTAACTGCATTTTTAATTATTTTTTCAGGTCCTTTACACATTACATGTTTCCCTAATTCGTACAACGACCAAACATAACTAGTACAAAAAAAAACATGTATAAAATAGTTCAACGTTTTAAGACTTATTTGATAAAAAACAATAGTAAAAATTATGATAAAATTTAACATGTTAAATACGAGTATTATAAAAAATGAAATTATTTCAAGTATTACACTAAATTCAAGAGAACTGAGCGACACATGAAATACGTACGTACGTCTATATGAAGACACACACGGTTAAAAAGTGTGATTGATCTACCTACCGGCATCTCCAAAGGCAGATTGATTAGACTTATAGGTTGATAGAATAATCTATGGGTAGTTGGGATTTAATTCTATAGGTTGTTATGATTTATGATTTAAAGCATAGTTATGATGTAAAAGAACGAATTGTCTTAATATACACATATACTTGAGTTATTTAATTACATCCATGCAGATCAATTAAAATAGTATAATTTCATTGACAACAAAAAGTTTGGAAGTCACTGATCAATATGATCGAATGATAATAATAAAAATCTAAATTAAGCGGAGACACCCCATTTTTGTGAGTAGGATTATTTTTACATATGGACGTTATTATGCAAAAAGGACTTAATTGAAGAAACATGCAGCTACATATGAATAAAGGAGCATTAAGGTAGTAGGGCCATGTAAAGGTAATGAGTGTCTAAGTGAGTATACAAGTCAAAAGTGGTAAATGTGACGAACGAGATAGACCGAGGAAAACGTGGATGTATCCAGTGGACCAAATTTTAAAATACTTACGGTAATGTGAAAAATATGAATTATGGACGGACGTGATGTTCGAATGTGTAAGAGAAAATTCGTATGGTTGGATAGAAAAGTATGGAGGTGTGTTATCTCTGCCTAATGTGTATATATTGTATGTATCTAGCTCCTATTTACGGGTTTGCATGGAAAAAAAATTATATCGGAATTTGAACGTGTAATACTTATTTATGATATTTTGCACACACTTTCTTGTTTTTTTATTTATATATCAAATATTTTTTTTTGTGTGGGTTATTTTAGATAGTATACGTTCAAATATAGATCCAATGGATGTAATTGCAAAAATAAATACTATTCATAAAAAAATCTTTCAAATTTTCACTAAAATTTAACGTTTTTTTTTTTCAAAATACCATACATTTTACATACCATATACTCGTATATATAATTTTTTTCATCATATTTTGACTAATAGTTCATCCTCTCTGTATTGAAAAGATCTATGCACGCATTGGTTTATTACTAATGAATGCTATTTGAAAACCACTAAGTCTTAGTAGATCTAACCCAAAGTACCGGAGAGAAAACTATCAGATCAAGATCGATAGTTTTCGCTACAGCTTTTATGATCTTAATTTTTTTTAATAATGCTATTTTTTCGTTTCTTAGTAGCGCAACAAAATATGATATAAAGCTTAAAAGCTACGAAAAAAACATCAATTCATATGTCTAACAGTCAAGTCAGCCGGTAGTGAATTCGCTAGAAATCGAACTTAATACCTTCTCTTATTTAGCGTGAATCCACGACTGCTGACGAATTTCATGTTAAATTTCATATTGCAGAATTGATAATATTTATGACTTACGCGATATTAAAAAAATGCTTACCTTTTCTAATGTTTGATAAATTTATTTTTGTGTCAAAATAATTTTCTATTGATGTTTAATTAATTATTTGTTATGAAGTTGTTAGTTTACAAAAAACAATTATATAATTAGTAACTAATTATTGGTATTATTTATTAATGATTGATAATATAACTAGTAAAATAATTAATAACTTCAAAAAACTAATCCTTGCAAAATAATGTAATACTGACTGAAACACACATACAATCATGTACTGTCCCTGTCAGAATAGACAAGGAGGACAGAGCGGCTCAATTTCCAATCATAACATTTTTTTGCCTCCTCTGCATCCATATTTTCGTGCAGCTCATTCGGTTTCTCTTATTTCATTCTAAAAGTTCATCCATACTTTTTCCATTCGTCTATGACGTTTGTATTGTAGATTTGTTTAACCAGTCTTTCGTAAGCCATTCTTTCAACATGTCCAAACAACCTAAGTCTCCTAGTTTTTACCTTATGACATTGGCTTTATATTCACGTTCAAACTTAATATATTTTTATTCTGCCATAAATCAAAATTCTACTTATTCTTCTCAGCGCTCGTTTTTATCTCATTTACTAATCTTCTATTATTTATTTTCTACCTCTAAATTAAACTCTCTTACTTCAATGTTGATTATTATATGTTATTGTAATTTGTTTTATCAAACACTGTTTATTCCATTTTATGTAACGATATAACCCTACCGGTTTCAAGGTTTTCAGGCCCTAGAAATTTCTAAGTCAGTACATCGATCCGAACATCTGGTAAGCAGTTATATCCCAAAAATTTCTCCGCTCTTGGCCGAAATCATCCCATGCCTCCCTTACCCCTCAGTCCCCAACCTTTGAAGCGTGTATATCGGTACCAGTTCGAACAGAATTAAGTTTTGTTTGTGCTCCCCTGATGATGATGTGAAAACCTTGAAACCGGTAGGTTTATACCGTTACATAAAGTGGAATAAACAGTGTTTGATAAAACAAATTACAATGTCTTTAAACGTCCACAATATTAATCCAAATGAAATAATGTTTAGTGGTAATAGGGTTAACAATAAAAAGGGTAGAAATACCAAACTGGAAGTTCGTTCTTTTCGTAATAATAAGCATAGTAGTAGTGAATTTGATTTCCTCCATCAGAAAATAAACGTCATAGTGATGATTGTTTAAACGAAACGCCTCGTCATTTGCGCATTTGTTCCTTCCTTCGAAATCTTCTCCAATATAGGGTGAATACATTTTTTGATGAATAATTAAATATTTTCATTAATTCCCATGTAGTTCTACCATTATATCCGGTGGGATGCGTATTTTTTATATATTATATGTTACTATGTATCATCATTTTGTACAAATATTGACATCATTTGGTTCGAGTTATATTATTTCTTTTCAATTTCGGGTATTTATATAAAATAGATTGGCTTGTGGCAATATTGTCCAACTAACTAGAAAGACGTTAAAAACGCCTTAAGGGTAAATCTGACTTGAATACTTTTTTTAAATCTGGTTTCCAACGTAAATCGAACCCGCTACTTCCAATTAAATAATCTGTATGTTATGGTGGGCATCACTTGACACTGGCGTTATATTTCTTCATATATAGGAGTTCACGATCATTATTCAAAAATAAGAAATCTTTATGGTTTTATTTATGGGTAGCTAAGTTGCTTTTAATATTTTTTGACATAATTATATAAAACTTACTTAAATGTCTTTACAATGGAAACGTATATTAAAATTTTATTATATATAAATTAATAATCAAGGTTCTGGATCATTTAACCCATATGGTAGACCTCTGACACACAATCATCCAGAACAACGTAAATTACCCGAAGACAATCCAAGACATTTACATAACAATTGCAAAACATTGTCCTCATGTCTGTGTACGCAGTTGGGTATTGTACCTCTTCTGTTATATGTAACATACGTGGTGACCAGCAATGTTAATAGGTCTGAATTGACAAACACAATAAGCTGGTAATTGTGAGGTATTCAGCGGTGGTGGCAACCGCGGAGGAGGATAATTGACACTGAAGTGAACTGTCCCCATGACATTTGATCTAAGACATTTAACTTCAATTGCTTCTCCAGCCGCAGCTTCCTACGCACCTTGGACATTTCCATCCGAAGCGGTATAACCGTGTGGACATCTTTGTGTTTCTTATCAATTACTTGAAAGACTTATAAAATAAACACATATGTCTGAAAGAAGAGAAAAACCGAGATAATGCCGGAAGACGAAATTTGAGAAATTTTAACATAAAAATACTGCCAAGTGGCAATCTTTTTCGAACAACCAGAAATATATTAAAGATACCTTAAATAAAACTAGACTAGAAACATTTTGAAAATAAATAGGATTTTAACGGAAATCAAACTTTTGGCTCCTGGGCTGGAAGACAGATGTACGTCTTCCAAACTAAATCTATTTTATTACACTTTCGTTGTATAGGTACGTTGAAATTTCATCAAAATGGACCAGAAATAAGTAAAAAGACTTAATTAGACTTGAAACATTTTATGGGGCCATTAGGAATAGAACAAGGAATATACAAGGCAAAATCTACATTCGTGGAATGGAATGGAGATTTCTTTTTTGACTACCCCAAAAAAGACATACCTTATTGGCGTCTATGTAATTTTAAATGAATTTTTCAACTATTAATTATATAAGAGTAATTTGGTGAGGTTGAAGTATTAGAAGAATAAATCAAAGGGTCATCAGAAATGGAAAGGCATCATCGAGGACGCTTGGGTTCTTAAAGAATTGTTTGGGTTCTTAAAGAATTTGAATAATTTGGTGAGAAGTAATAGAGGGGAAAACGAAGGGTCATATAAAAGGCATAATCGAGAAGCCTTGGGTTCCTAATGAATTTGAATTATTTTGCGAGAATGAAGCATAAGAAGGAAAAAATTAAAGGTCATAAGAATGGAGAGGCATGATCGAGAAGGTTTAAGTTCTTAAAAAAATTATTTGGATATCTGAGGTAGGAAGGTATTCTATTTTTGGTAAGCTATGAATATACTGGCAACGATCAACCAGAAACATGCCTGGCCTTCAAAAATTACAAATTGATACCCAAAATAAGTTTAAATGGTCATCATCACCATCACGTCACGATTCTATTGGGGTAGGCAAAGGAAAATGATATATAATTAATTGTTTTGTATTGCATTTCACTTTCATTGTACACAGTACAATCTAGCAGGTTTATTGTCATGTGAAAATCTCACCCAAACTAACCAGAAAAATGTTTAAGTTGTCTTAAGTTAAAACCAGGGATCCAACGAGAAATAAAGTCGCAACCACCGGGTTGTTAGACAAGTGTCTTACCAACTATGTTACGGAGGTCGTTATTCATTCTATCCTGTCCCACATATTTCGCTTATTCTACGTCCATACATCTCATCATGCATACTCTCATATTATTTTAATAGTACAATATGTTATTACTTATGTACATCAAGTTTCTTCACCAAGTTTCTCAAACAAGTTCTTTGTAATGTATTAATTTTTCTTTCTACTATACAATACATAATCTTTTGATTAAATCATTCACAAAGTTTATCGACATTTAATGGCTAAAAAAATGTGAATTATGAAACAAATACGTAAATTTTTCATTGAAATACCGCTAAGTATTTTAAACTCAAATTATCGCTTAATCTAATTGAAAATTTTAATAAAACTTTTAATTTATACGACTGCTAATCCAAATAAATTTACCATACACCCACATGAGTAATATAGAGATTCCTTCATTATTGAATTTTTAATACAAATTGATATTTTGAATTAAATTTAATGCTTTTATGTGATATTAATTAAGATAAGTGTCATATTCGTAGTTGTTTGTCACGCTTGGGGACTTAAAATATTGTTTTGATGAGAGGATTCCTTAAACAGGAATGTCACATCATCAAAATGTTCTAAATAATCATTTTATTTCCTTAAAAAGGTCCTCATGTAACTCGCCCACTCTCGTGTTGACAAATTTATAAGTAAAACGGTTATTGTGTGTGTTGCACGGGTGACTGTGTTTTTACTAAAATGGATTACGAAAAATAATAAAATAAATTTCGCGAAAAAATTATGAGACAATAAAAATTATAATAGATTTTTTATAACATACAAAACTTTATGAATTTAAAAATCGTATTTTCTAAGTAATATAATAAATATATTATTTATTTTAACTTATTATTTATTTTAACTTAAGAGATTAATTATACTATACTTAACAGTTAATTAAAGAAGAAAAACATATTTAATAATTTTCAGTAAATATTTAATAATCTTATTGATCGTATTCATTCTTACTAAGAATTTAATTGAAGAACTTCAATCAATTTTTTACTTACGTCACTTTGACATATTTATGATAGGTTGGAAAAGATTGTTACGTGTCAAAAAGGTCGCCATGTTACACTGTATACAACGAAAGTATAATACAATGCATCTTCTTCGTGTGCCGTGCCCGGTCCCCTGACTGTCTGAATACCTGTCCGTTCGCAAAAATATCTCTGTGGCAATATTGAACAGCTGTTCAACAGTCGGGATACCTGTCCATTCGCGAATGTTACGTATCCAGGACAGGTGCCTTTTAATGATTCCGCTTCGAAGTTCAATTTAGCCCATCAATATTTATTTTAGGAAGTGGTATTTTTTCCTTCCCAACATATAATCCAGAAAGGTCATCTTTTGGCATTTTATGGTATTTAAGAACTCGTATTCTTCGCCTGCTTGACAAAGCACCTCGGTGTTTGAGACAAGATGAAACCAAAAAACTGAGTATTCTCCGATGAATCCACTTTTTGAACGCTTCTATCTTATTTAGCATTCTGGTCTTCATGGTCCATGTTTCAACATCATAAAGTAAAATATGGTAAAATACAGTGGTCAAATAGAATTTTGAATAATCATCTCATACGATATAATCAAACAACGCGGCATTATGCTTCACCAAATATGAGAAAAAACGAGTAGATATGAGCATAGATAAAAAAATATTATTAATTACGTAGAAAAACTAAGTAGATGCAAAATATTGTTTCTAAGCTATATATTCGCCATATGTACTAGTGCGAACATTGCCAGCGCTATTGATATATGGACATTATCTCCGGTGGCACCAATGTAAGGTATCCTGATCATCTATTTTTTCGTTTGCCTTTGGTTATACTCGTCATGGGTAATGGGTGACATTCAAATATAAAGTGTTCAAATAAATCATGGTCACCCCAATGTGTACAGTCAGCCCATGTCAACGTAGTGCAGTGCGTGCCGACAGTACGCGCATATTATGCGTTATATGGTGTATACGGGATGATAGTGTGGCGAGTGATGAGATGAGATGACGGTAATAATATTAATAAATCGTGATTAGCGCTGAGTGGTCGTGGGGTCACAGTTGACAAACATTTTGACCTGCAAGCAGCATGTTGATTGTTCATTCTGCATCTCAGGGGTTAACAACGTATTCATGTTTTGATATTGATCACTATCTACCATAAAAGGACTAGGATTTTGTGTTTACAGAGTTTAGTAATTTATACCTTAATAACACTATTCCAATACTTGGCACGATGGGCACTTGATATGTATGACTGGTGTATGTAAGGACTCTAGATATAAATCAATCCAACATGGAATAGTCTGTCCTATCTATCCCTTTGAAACCATGGTTTGCATACAATGAGAATGAGCAAGATGGAAGTGTCTGTCATGTGTCGTTTGTGGACGGGCCACTGCGTGGTGGCTAGTCATCTTTAGAGTATGGATATTGTGAAGAATCCCGGCTACGTCTAGATGATGAAACTATAGACCTTGTGTTTTTAGGTTATCCTCTGCGAGACATATTTGATTTACTAAAAGCCGTAATTTTGGAGAAGTCCAATGTTTGTTGCGTTTCTTCTTTCTTCGTGGAACTTTTCTACTTATAGATCGATTGTTCAATTTTTTAAGCTAAATCAGCTGAAACTTTAAATTATCTAGGATTGTCATTTTAATTTTTTTTTATTATATTGACTCCTATAATTGCATAATGACTAGAATTTGATGGCACAAATCATCCTAGTTTGGGTGGATTGCCTACTAATCAAAAAATACTTCCAATAAACAAATCGGACTAAAGTTTGAAAAGTTATTAGTAAATCATCATTCATTCATTTCCGTGTCCAGCTCGTCAAATGGTAATTATACTGCGTTATCCAGTAGGAGGCAAGATATATCACTCTATTATTTGCATTAATCAGGTCTTGGCCAAAGCGCGTATGTCCCGATTTGCGGACAGGTTAATATGTGTTGCAAATCCTATATTACTCGTATATCCCCTCACAATCACGTTCAATGTTACTTTCATTAAAGAACACCTATCTTTACATAATCAACTTGCATTAACATTACTTATTTGATATTTGACTTTCGTTGTATACATCACAACCTTGTGGATTAAATTCCAAGTGGTAATATCTTCCAACCAACCAGAAAGTGTTTAAGAGGACATAAGGGAAAACTAGACTGGAAGTCTTTTTAAATAAACTTGGGTACCGACGAGAATCGAATCCACAACCCCCAGGCTGAAAGACATAAAAAGTTCCACGGATGTTATAGGAAAAAAATAATAAAACCAAAAAATGGGAAATATAATAGCCAAGAGATATAAAGAAGGGCTAAATACACATAATTATCATCATGAAAGGCGATTATAAAGTTATAGTTTCGCAGATGGGACACGATCCAACGACTTATTTCTGTCCAGTAAAATGCACCCTTTCATGGGCAGTTCGTACTGATTTGTCAACTAGGTCATTTGTTCTATAACTCTTCTTCTCAGTCGTTCTCTTAGCTCTAAGAATTCAGATTTTTGTGGCACTCTCTTTCCACAATCATTCTCCACTGTGATCGATCTCGGCTGTGTACATGATCTCACTTGGATTATTTTTCTCATATTCAGTTATTTATTTCGTAAGGGCATAATAATAAACGTAAGTATTCATTACAATTGGAACCTACTAC
This sequence comes from Odontocerum albicorne, assembly GCA_949825065.1. NCBI lineage: Eukaryota > Metazoa > Arthropoda > Insecta > Trichoptera > Odontoceridae > Odontocerum > Odontocerum albicorne. Next base: position 16,801,976 of record OX463844.1, read on the forward strand.
GATCTCACATGCAGGATCTATATCCCCTCACGCAACGAAATATACACCAGAACATAATCATCCTCCCATGGTAGCCTCTGACGACTCCTCTCCATCCACCCCTACACTCCGCGGCTCGGAAGGCAGTTTTGAAGGGTAGTCCAGTTGCTTCTCTCACTTGGTCGTACAACACACATACTAGAACAGTACTACTCAAATAATGGTCCGGTGTCAGTACGCAGGCTGGCCGGTAGTCGGTCCGCTGGCGGACAGTAGCCGTAGACCGTAAACATAGTAAGATCCAAATAAATATAGTATTTATTTGAATTCAGAAAAAATATTTTTTACTAACGATCTCATCTTAAAAAAATGATATTTCGATTATGTGAAAGGAAAGGATATTTCTAGTGTTATGGTACTTAATCATTTATCTCAATATAATATCGTTTCATGGGAAATATTTCATTATACGCCGGTGATAAATAAATATATAAATATACTTTTTAACAGAGGGTAGTTTTGGAATCATCTAGTCATGATCAAAGAAAATGCATTGAAATTTTCCAAAGTTGCGACATGATACCCTCTGCAATATATTATATTTATATCGAAATATACCTAAAAATGAAGCCTCAAGAGAGTTTGAGTAACACATCACCAGAAGATTTTTTTTTAATTCGATGTTATCTACTTGCGATGAAGTAACTACTCTAAAGGTCCTTTTTCAGCAGCATCACAACAAAGTGTGGAACGAGAGAAGAAAAATTACTCACAGCACAGTATGTAAAATATCAAGTTTTCAATATATTCGCAGAAAAACTATCCTTTAACGTCAAGTGTTCGTAATAACCAGCCAGTCAGAAGATACACTGAGGTAATGCGAATGAAAATCCCTTCGGAAATTTGGACTCAATTTTCCCCGCTGTACTATGTAAATAAATCAAGTAAAAAATTAATTTCATGAATAGCAAAGTTCCTCTGTTGAGAATGCCTGTCAGGATCAGCAATGGTGAGAAGGAGCAGCTCGGGGCAGGGTGCGGTGTCCATTCATGCGCACTAATTGCGCGTGGTCGGTCCTGTCTTTTGTCTTCTGTCTCCTGCCTTGCTTGGTATTTGAACATATCCATGTGGGCCGAATATCCAGACAGGGGATATACTCTGTTCGTGATGTTTTGATGTTACTTTTTTTATCTTTTTTTTTATGTAATTATAAACAAGCTTGTTTTCTAACCATACCTTCAGTATAATAAGGTTATATACAAAAATATTTTAAACTCATCAAGATAAATATGGTGTATCATGTGGTATAATGAAAATTACATATGATCTTTCTGCCTACCCCAATAGAGACATAGGGTGATGATGATGATGCTATCTAGTGGATAGTATCATTTCTGTCTAGATTTGTTGTTCTTTACGCCCTGGCCTTTCTATTTTTTTATTTTACCTATGGATTTATGCTTAGATGTTGATGATTATAACAGACGTTGTTAAATACTCTTGTTCTAAGTTTGCCTCCATTGAGAGAGTAGTGTAGAATGAACATAGATATTTTGATGGCGAGAGATGTTTTTGCTTAACACGTGTAAGTTTTGTGTTTTTTATTTATTTATTTATTTATTCATTATTAACGACCGCAGCATTTACAGAGAAAAGAAATTTTATAAAATTACACAAAAATACATGTTACAACCAAATTTTAAAAAAATACCGAAACTTAAACACAAAATGTAATCGAAATTCCACTTATGTAAACACCAATAAAAATAAATAACACAAGGAATGAAGAGTATGTTAACAGCAATCATCAATAATTTTTTTGGACAAAAAAATTATGTTTCATATAATTTATAAGAAAACGAAGAAGAAAGACGAGCACTATAAATGGAGACCGACCCAATTAATTATATACCACTGTTCAATCTAGAAATGTTTAACAAAACAAAAAACAATTATCTTTTAAAAAAATATCAAAACCACAAGTGCTCAGGGTAAAGGTCCGAACAATATTACACGTAATTATTAATTTAATAACTTTGACTACATTTTATTACCAACTTCGATGTATGGGAGTGAAATGTAGACGTGGAAAAAAACTGAATAAATGCTATAGAAATGCATGCACTAAGAAGAACACATGGGGTGATAATGTACAACAGAATATGAAATAAAGTAGGGATGAATGTGAACTTAAGACTGATGTATTAATTAATGTCGAAAAAAGCAATCTGAGATGGTTTGGGCATGTAGAACGAATGAGCAAAGAAAGATTAACAAATGTATAGTACCAATGTGAATAAAAGACTAGGTAGAGGAAGACCAAGGAAAGTATGTTGGATCAAATTTTGAAAGAAGGAATCGAAAGAAGCCAGAGAATTATAGAAGTTGTATGAGAAGGTTTAAATGTGTTTCAAGTTAGGTAAATAGCGCGATGTGTCCTCTCTGCCTACACTAACAGGTTAATGGCGTGATTGCATGTATTTACAACTTTATCTATTAGTGGACAGCTAACAAACAAAAAATCTAAAAAAATACACCACATTGTGATTTAAACACGTCGGTCAGTAAGAGTCAACTCATAACTTAAATAAACAAACTAGTATTGTGTAATTACCATAAGTACGCACAATAAGATTAACTATTTAAATTAAACAAAATTATCACTTTTATTATTAGCAAATTAATATGACGTTATATAAATATTAGTTAAGTTAATCGTATTGTTCTCCCTTGATCGAATATACTGTATTCATTATGATGAGCTATTGGACATATACCATATATACAAAAAAGATCTAACCCACAATCCACCTGTTTTAAGATAATCCTAAAATCAGCTCATGCTTGCTTATACGGAATGAGATTTTATAAGTCTAAATTTAACGTTTAACCATTTGGATATTTTAGATCGAATAGAAAGAGGTGTTTTATATTCTAATTCAAACAAGTGAAAAACACATTTATTTTAGTTGGATCTTTTTTGCGTATATAAGTCTAATTTATCTATTTTGTTCACTTTTGAGTTAATTTACGCCACACCACGACAATTATTCTTCACGAGTTATTTCCAAAATACGTATTTAACCATAATCATAGAAAAATGGAGCCCGTATTGGATGTCAAATACTGAAATAAGGAAAAGAGACACGAATTAAATAGACTGAATGGTCAATACGCGACATGTTTGGGGTCAATTGATTTGATAGTCTGTGCCTGATGTCTAATAAATTTAACTGAGTAAAATTATATTTTTCTCAATTATTACTCCGTCATCGAAAATATTACATATTATAAAATTTTAAAAATCCCCAACATACAATATTTTTTGATAAAGTTGACAAAAATCGAATTAAAAAAAAGACAAATTATTAGATGTATTTCGGATCAAAATTTATTTCAAAATTTGTATATACCTATATATATCGGCTAAACTAAAAAGTTCTTAAACGAGAGCTACTGCCGATACCTTGCTGTTTTTATTCTCAGATAATATTATATTTAGTTAGATTTTTTTTCTTAATATAAATTATACCCTAAGTAGATAGAAATGTAGATATTTCATCATTTTATTCGATTACAATTTGATTAGTTTAGTTTAACCCTTCCTTTCCTGTGATGTGTAACTAGTACACATTGCTTCTAAAAACTTTAATATCTCGATAAATATAATAAATACTGGGTTCATATTTTAGGTATTCATCCGTAATACATTTACGCATTGAATGAAAATTGAAAAAAATATATATTAATAATAATTAGCACTTATCGGCCACATCAGAGATATTTTGTGAAAATCGGGAATAAATTCACCAATACAATCAAACGTGTGCCAGTGTGTGACGTAGGTATATTCATTAAAAAAAAACCGCTATGGGTGAGGAAGCGACGCTATTCACGTCTCACTCTCACTCTACTTTGGTATATGGGAACGCAAGAATATAATCTCAGTTCGGAGTTGTGTTTCTTCCTTCGAGGTATAACATACACAGTGTTTGTGTTTCCGTCCCGTCAGTAACTTTGGGGCTTTCGTTCGAGGTGGTTGTTTCGCCCGTTTTGTGAACGACGGCCGATGTTTTTTTCATGTTTTCAGCAATTAAATTTAAATTATTATCACGTTTGACTTCAAATATAATTAATTTAAGCGATTGCCTATAAATATTCTTACTTTTCCGACTTTAAATCGCTCATTTTTACATGTGTATTGAATACACAGCACCGGAACGGGCGGATTTTTTTAGCATAGGAAGAGAAAGGTTTAACGCCATTGAGGTAATTTGCTAAGAGTGTTGTATAAATTAACTTGTATTTTTATATTCATTAAGTAGTCAAGGATTATTTTCATTACACGATTGAAAACATGCTGAGAGTATTGTCGGTGTTATCAACTCTATTTAGTTTATATATTTTGATCAGTTAAAATATAACTTATAGCTTAACTAATAAGTAATAGTAACTAATATGTAAATATAAATAATGACCTTCGTGGTCTAGTTGGTAAGAAGCCTGTCTCCCATCCCAGACATTGCCGGTTCAAATTCCGCTGCAACCCAGATTAAAAAAAAAAGGTTCCAGTCAGGTTTTCGCTTGAGGCCACTATTACATCTTTCTGGTTGGTTGGAAAAGATTGCCAGACAATAAGCTCGCCAAGTTGCGCTGTGTGCAACGAAAATTTAATATAATACAAAATCCAAGAATTACTTTTGCTACTCAATAATCTTTGAAATTGCATTTAGAAATATTGACAACCTTTTTTTTTTTACTTGGCGAGTTTATTGCATTGTGGCAATCTCTTCCAACCAACCAGAAAGCTGTTTTATAGGCCCTAAGTGTTAACCAGACTGGAATCCTATTTTTTAAAATCTGGGTTCCAGCGGATATCGAACCCGCAACTTCCGGATCGGCAGACAAGTGTCTTACCACCAGGCTACGGAGGTCGACAACCTTTCTTTATATTTACTAAATATCCTACTTATTTTTAACTACAGGACAATTCAATTGAATTGACAAGATCGATATATGTGCATGAAATTTTAGTTGGTTATAAAAAACAAATTTGGTATATGGGCGTATATCTCACAGCATTGAAATTATCCAAATAAAATTAACTGTAAAGCTGGGATATAATTAAGGAGGGATTAGTTATCACTGCCTACCCCAATAGAGAATGATGTTATGGTAAAATTATGACGATTAATTAACTCCGGGTATCATTCCACCTGAAGTAGGCGGATATGGTCTAACGGTTAGCATTCTGCTAAGCAAGAGACGTCCCACGTTCGATTCCTGGTTAATTCACTTCCGGACTGGTTTTACTCTTAGGCCGTTTTACAACTGAATTTATGTTTTTCTGAAACTTGTATACTGCTTATTATAAATTCTTAGAGCGCTATTAAGCAGTGGAAAAAAAACACTGTAAATTAACTCTGTCTAAATAAAGGCTGCAGCATAATAAACCTTCCGTCGTTGTCGATCGTCTTAGAACTTGAATCTTCTTGCAATCGGAACGGGTTTGATCTGTCAAAACTGTGTGCTTGCCGAAGAGCAACAGCTTACACACAGTTGACCAATACAATAACAGGTATCTCGCCTATCGTATTTGGAAGTGCTTATAAGCTTTATTTTATTAATTGAAAAACAATTCGCCCTTTTTATGATATTTCACTGCAAAATAGCTCTTTACAATAAATCTATTTATTGTACTATTCTCTTCATAACATATTTTTACATAGCGTTGTATTAAATTAAATATATAAAATATAAGATCAAATCTCACGAATGAGATTTCTCACGCGACATTATTCAATACAAAAGTTCATTAATTTCACTTACTTAAGTAACTAAATATTAATCCAATAAAGCGACATTTCAAATATCTTGAAGCCACGTCTAACAATAACGTTTAATGTAACAAATCATTTCAAGACACTTGTTGCCGCTTGAATGCGCTTGACTTGCGCTGTCCAATGGACTAAGAGCCTCATTAATAAATCTATGGGAGTCACAATCCCCTACAAGATCTACAATATTGAGAACTGTGAGAATATTAAAAAGTCTCAGATTTATTTTTGTCAGCAAAATTATTTACTATTAAATGAAAATATGTACAATTATATTCAAAACAGAATTTTCTGTCGTTATCGGAGCTGTCGTAGTCGACGATTGCTTCGCCATTTCAATATAAATTCAGTCGGATAACAAAGCTGCGCCGTGGAGTTATGTTTATTTTTCTCTTATTTAAGTGAGTGAACCGATGTACAACAGCAAACGCACCGGGCACACCACTGTACTGGCACACCGAAGTGAGACGATCAGAGCACACCAGCATTTTTTTTTTCCTTTTTTTTTGTTGAAAGAATAGATATGACCGAAGTCATAGTATTCGAATAACACTGCGCGGAGTTCGAAAAGTCCAGCGGAGACCTCGTGTGTCGTTATGTATGGGATTTTGCCTATGCACATATCATTCACATGCTCACGACATTACCCCCTTCTCTTCCTGCCTCATCTAACTTTCTGTGTTTCTGACCCTAGAGATTTTTTAATCTCTGAGTTTTTTTACTTGCCATGTGTTTTATATTATTGAATTACGGGTTTTATTAAATGTATTGAAATAAAGTAATATACATACATACCAGTACGATATTTCCCACTTGTCTTGTCGGAGTAGGCAGAGAAGACAGAGAGCCAAACTTTCCTATTGCGACACACTTCCTTCGCATCTTCTACATCCATACACATTCTCACACAACCCCTACAATTTCTCTGACTTTTCCCATTCCCGTCTTTTTAAATATCATTTATTTAATACAACCATAATTTTTTTGGCCATCTTCTACTACGACTTCCCCTCACATTTATAATGTATAGCAGTTTTGTTAACCTTCTTCAATCATTTGTTATACATGCCTAAACGATCTCAGAGTGATCTTCTTATATATTGCTTATATATTGGGTGTTAACACAAGTTGTGTCCGTTTTTTTTTCAAATGAAGCGAACAAGAGGACACAACAAAAAAAAATACAACAAATTAGTCAATAATGTATTCTCCGTCATTATTTACAACTTCTTGCCAACGTTCTACAAGTTTTTCAATGCCTATACGATAAAAACCATCCGGTCTTGACTCGAGGAATTCGTCCAAAGATGTCCGCAATTCGACGTCATTATTGAAGGAAAAGTTCGAAAGCAACCGGAAAAGATAGAAAAACGACAGCACGAGGTCTGGAGAATATGGAGGGTGCGACAGGACTTCCCAACCAAGCGTTTGAATGGCATTTTTCGTAATGTTGGCGATATGAGGGCGGGCGTTATCGTGTTGCAGAATAACGTCATATTGCCGATCCGGCCTTTTTTGTTGAATCGCAGTGTTGAGCTGCTGCATTTGCAGAATATATAGCTCCACGTTGACTGTCTGATTGCGTACAAGTATCTCGTAGTGGATGACGCCTTGCCAATCCCACCAGATGCACACCTTGTTTCGCTCTGGGCGTTACTTGTTGCCCATAACTCACCGATTCTTGCCGTTTCTTCATATTCACATAAAGGCACCATTTTTCATCACCAGTAATGATGCGGTAAAGGAACATTTGCTTGTGGTCATGCGTAGCTCGATGACGCGCGAACAAACCAGCAGAAATTGTTGAACGTTGATTTTTGTTGTTTTCACTCAAAACATGTGGAACCCAAGCGCCGACCTTCCGAACTTTTCCCATTGATTTTAGATGACGGTATAGAGTCATGTGACTACAATTCATCTGCTATTATTTATGAAGGGGATCTTCATAAACAATATGGTTTAAGCGGTCATAATCGAAGTCCACTGGTCGTCCAGAACGCTCCATGTATTTCAGGTCGAAATTACCGTCTTTGAAACGCATAAACCATCGACGAGCTGTCCTTTCATTCATAACATCTTCACCGTACACTTCGAAAATATCGTGTGCAGCTTTATTCCCTCGATTGAACGCGAACAGAAGGAAGTGTCGAAAATGCTCACTTTCGTCTACTTGACATTCCATTTTGAAGGCTTGTAATCAAATAAAATAATATATGTAACGTAAAAGTAAACACAATATCTTGTAGAGCAGAAAATTTTCTTTCGAATGACGTAAAACCTTTACCATTTTGTTTTACTTTTGATGCTCATTTTAAAATTTGGAAACAAACGGACACAACTTATGTGAACACCTAATACATATTATTAACCTTAAGGTCACATTTATCCCTTATTACTGAATTCCTTATTCTAGTTTCATTTCTTATTTAAGTTTATTTCGTATATTCATGTGAGTTTTTGTTTCTTGCTGAAAAAAAAATATAATTATAATCTTTCTCTCAATTATAAATCTATGGAAATATTTATTTATTGTTAGCAGTACCTACTTGATATAAATTTGACGTCTCTTAGATAAAGTGTTTAAATAAAGGAGTATCGAGTTTTCTTAGATAACGAGTGAATTTTTCTCTCCGTAAAATGCTTTTATTATCTGGAAATTATTTTCTCTATAAAATGTTTTAAAAAGAATTTTTTAATTTTTTATACCCATAAACACTATTATAAATGCCAATATAAACATAATGTATTATAAACAACTTTCGCTAAATCTTTTATACAACATTAATAATTTACTCAGAAAATACCGATAGAATGTTTCTCACAGAAATCTCATTGAACCACTTGAGTGATTGAGTTAAAATTCAACATTGATTCCACGCACCCGGCCCGGCCCTATCACTCTTTGTAACTCAATTATCTCTAAATAAAGTGACACGGGGTTCATTCCCTTCAAATCAATTCCTTTCAATCGCTTGATCGATCCAATAAACATTTGAGTGCCCTTTTATTGTCACCAAGATTGTAACTTGTAAGTAGGCACTTACAAGCAGGAAGTAATGTCAATGAATGATATTTTTAAATAATTCAATATATTTGTCCAAAATTAAATATTTATTTAGTGAAAATTTTATGCAAATGTGTGAATTACGAGAAATTTGTGAAAAATACAATAATATAATGAAAAGGTTAGACATATGCAGAAGAGGGGAAGTAAGCATTCTAATAGTTGCAGCCGTCACCTTCATATCCTTACACTCAATGTATTAATTTTCTTGTAATATTATTAACGATAATAAAACGACAATTTATATAGTGCCCGGGTATAAATATTTAAACGTTTAGGAGAAAATGGCACAAAAATATGGCATGATGTATGTAACAAAATATGAAAGACCGATTCTGACCCTGGAACTAAATAGAGTGTCAGTTTATTCTGATATATAAAAAGGGCTATATAACAAAATGCGAGAACAACTCATATATCTCGTGTAAAGTAAGATCCTGCTTTCATTACAAACCGTATAAGGCTTTGCATCAGCTAGCATGTACTAAAAGAACAGGCAGGGTTTGTAAAGGGAAAATGGAAAAGGGACGAGAGAGCAAATCCTCAATATCTGACAGTTGATTAAAAGTGTTGTAGATACTAAACACCACCAGTATTATGCTTAATAGGTTATAAAAAGTTTTTGATTGTGTAACAAAGGAGAAATTGTAACACATCCTTCAAGAGATGAGAGTACAAGAAAACCTTGTGAACCTTATCAAGTCGCTTTACCAACATAGTTTTACTATAGTCAAAGTCAAGAACTCCTAGTCCAAACTGTTAAAAGTGCAAAAAACATACGTCAAAGGTGCATTATCTCTTCTGATGTTCGTAACTTGTTTGACGAATGTATTTAGAAGAGCATTTGAAGACTTGGGCCGCGTAACTGGTATTGGTGGCTCAATGAAATCAAACGTCTGCACAAAGTTACCAAAGGTAGTGAAAAGTTTTAGATAACTATAAGCTATCCATGTTAGGGAAAGTCTTCACATCGCTGTTGTGATTGCGCTTAGCAGTACATTGATAAAGTTTTCTCTCTCTTTCTTGAAAAATAGTTGAGGGAGAAAGATGTTATATCGAGAACGTACTAATAAGCGCACTCATAACTACCGTGTGAAAGGATTGGCTGATAGTGAACGTACACTTTTACATTATGAAAATATTATTTACATACATCCGTGTGTATGTACTTGACTTCAATGTATTTATTATTAAACCAAAATGGATTTAAACTTTAAAAATGCTGTTATTAACTATTTTATTACTAAACAGGCAATGCTAGTATTTAAAATTCGAATCAAAAAGTCTCAACAAATTGTTCATAAAAAATGTATTACATTGTCACATTTTGTATAACATAATTATGGTTTCCTTCCAGCAGATCCGTTTGGTCTCAGTGTGCATAATTAAGTTTAAATTAAGCCATACTAACCGTTTCACCCGGAACGAAAGGAAGTATAGTCGTGTAATGTGACCAACGACTCACTTTCATCTTTATTTTATGTATAAAATAATACATTTTTAATTTAACCAACATTATTCTTGGGAAAATCTTTCTTATATTTGAATCTCTAAATTTTATGTTTAATGAACAATAAAAATATTTATTGCTAGTAAAATGAAAAACTGACTGAGAAGATGGTCTGCAGAGATAAATGATGATGTAATAATGACAAAGTTATAAATAAATATACAAGTCAGAATTGCATAGTATCCGTAAGAAGTAGACCAATAACAACATTGCTGAACCAAGTGAACTAAATTTCAAAAGGTCAAGTGAGAAGCACAAATAATAAAATAAAAAAGTGCATGACGAATTTAGGAATGTAGAAGAAGCAAAAGGAGTGTGCCTGGATAGAAAAATGTTGAGATCTCTTCTATTGTATTTGCCTATTCCGCAAGAGACAGAGGTTAATGATATGTCATCATCATCATCATCATTGTCAACCAGGGTCGATCCACTGCTGGATGAAGATCTCCCCAAGTTGACTCCAAATAGTTCAGTTTTTTGCTCGTTGATGCCATGTGATGCTGCCATGCTTTCTGGTTTCATATATCCAGCGTACCTTCGGTCTTCTTCTGGGCCTCTTTATGCCTCTTGGGTACCATTGGATTATTTCGGATGTTCATCGGGAGTCTGACATTCTGGCTAGGTGTCCTGCCCAATGCTACTTCATTTTCTTGACAACTTTATAACGTCTTCTACCTTTGTTATATTGCGAATCCAGGTGTTTCTAAAATGTATATGTATATTTAATTATTTACATATTGGTAAAATATAGATTTTGAGAAAAAAAAATCGCTTCCCCACGTCACCCCTATTTTGATTAATTAATGTTTAAATGTTCTAGGTTCAGTTACTTGTTCGAACAATAAGATACTTGCAAACGCCTTGTTTACTGGGGGCACGACTAATGAAAGCCGGAACCACAATTATTGACGTGTTTTAAAAAGCGATACAAAAAAACATTCCCTATTCCTTCACTATACTTGAGAGATTGTAGCATGGTCCCTGTGACAGTTCACAAATTTGCCCCAATACTACCTTGTAACGACGTTCAGTAATTTTAATTAATTTATCAACTTTAATATAAGCCTCGATTTTAAGAAATAGCAAGTTATTTAGATAAATACATTACATAAAACTAACAATAATGACAAATTAATACATCTTGTTACAAATTAGCAAAAATGTGGCAGTTTGTTAAAATCAAATAATATTTGGTGACGTTTGTCAAAAGTCACTACGTTCGTCGGCATTGGCTAGGGATGGGGCATTCGATAATTGGATTTTCGATTTTTTTATACCTAAAATTAAATGTTCGTAATTAGTATTAATTCATAGTGGATCTTGCCTATTTAAAGATAGATACAAATCATACAACACATTAGAAAGTTAGTATAATGAAAATTAGGAATTAAAACGTCAGTTTAGAGAAAAACAATTTTTCGATTTATAAAAAAACTATTCGATTTGAAAAAAAATATTTTACCTCATCCCTTTGAGACATGACATTTCAAGTGTCACAGGAACCATCCGACATTTTCTCAAGTATAATAAAGCATTTTTAAATGGTTTTCAATCATCCTTTTTAATCTCCCTTTTTTCTTCGGCCTATCAATGACCTTATTGAATTTATTAATTTTATTTTTGTTGTTTGTGTTATTTTTATTTTGGTAATGCATGTTTTTTTCTCAATATCAAGATTATAAATCCTCCATTGTTAACTCAAAACTTTGTAAAATAATTGTTTGGCAAATTGGAAGAGATTGACACTTTGCTATATTGCAATATATTCTACGCTCTTCAATAAATTATTAAATCATCCACACTTTCTCTTACATCCACTTGTATAAAGATGTAAGAATTTAAATGTATAAATCGCAGATTTCAGGTGCGAAGAAATTGGTTGAACAGAGAATGTCGGTGCTTTTGAGCACCCATACACTAAAGATACAGGGCAAGTCTAAAGTGATGTTAAATTTATTTATTTTTTCCAAATATCTTCGTTTACGTTATAACCTTAATGCTGAGGAACGTAACTCACACTAAAATTAATTTATTTATCAATTGTATAACTTATTTTTATTTAACACTTCAGTGGAAATACAATCTGGCGGGTGTATTGCCAGATTGCAATATCTTCCAACCAACCAGACAAAGTAAATGAAGCAAGTTACCTTGTCGCAAAAAATATTCATATTTATGAAATTTATGGACATAAGCATATTAAAGTAAAAGTGAGATATCATTAATCAAAGGAAAAGGAAAGGATGGTGGAGAGGAAAGAAAAATCAGGAATGAAATACGTTATATTACTGACTAGCAATTAAGAGTTTTTTAGTCGCTTCTTACGGCATGCCAAGGAAGGAGCGAGTCTAACATTGGTTAGTAACTGGTTCCAGAATCTCGACGACGTAAAAAAGAAGAGTGGTGAACTGGGAAGGCCAATAAACAATATATGTCTTTGCGCAGCGCAAGTCCATGATCGGAAAGACGCTGAACATTTTCAGCGAGATAAGAGAGGGTGACGGGACAGTCAAGGATATGTGTACGATGTATCTTATAACAATATAAAAAATATATAATTATTATTAGAAAGATAAAATATTCCAAAGAAAAAAAAACATTACAAATAAAAATACACAATCACTAAAAAAATTAACAACAAATAAGTTTCAAAGAACACATGTCAAATTGGTATTTGTTGCGCATGTTCATCTCCAGTCCTCTCGGAATACTGATGTCCGAGCCTATGGTAAAGGCAAGTCCGTAGTTTCTTTCACCAAGTCGTTCCAGTGATGTATCTCTGCTCCTACGAACATCCACACTGCCAGTGACTATGAATCTCTCCATGCCCTCATTACGCGAAATGTAACCGAATAATTGAAAAATATCAGAGACGCACAATCAATATATGGTATCACTTAGAAAAAGCCTCAGAGCAAGGTGTTCTAAAATAAATAGATGTTGTTATTGAATAAAAAAAAATATATAACCCGAAAAGTACAATCACGACTGAGAAAACACCTGGCTTCTCTGGAAAAAGTTACATCGCGTATATTGGCCAATCTTTCCACTGTGACAGACACCAAATCTAATTCAAATCAAAGAATGAGAAACAAAACAATGATCGACACAACACAAAATATCTAAAAGTTTTAGAATGTCGTATCAAACATGAATGATTATTTTATTCATGTCATATTCAAATTGTAGGTGTATATAATGAAATGGGATATGAGTATTGGAGTCGATCAAACCGTAAATAGTAAAATTATTATTTAATTTATTTACTTATTCGTACTATACCTCACAACATACTCGTATCCAAATTGATAATACTGACATGTTGAGAAACGTGACTGGGAAATAATATTGTCTTCTGACACAATAATCGAACCTTAACCACTGTAGTAGACAAATAACTCACAGTTCGCCATCGTGCGTGTTTGAAATATCACCACGTGTGGAAAGGTAGCATGCGAGTATTATTGTCAGACGAACTCTTATCAAATAAACTGAGTCCCTTTTTTATTTATTATTTGAGTATCATCGTAAATTGAACCCGAAAACCCCAGGTGCAAGAAAAAATCTTACCAATTAGGGCACGAAGATCGTAATAGTTGGCAAGACGCTTATGTTGCAACGGAAGGAAAACAAAAGTGACTTCAAGCTTTTACAGTTTCTTAAACATTGATACTCTTTAGAATTAATACACGAAAATCGATATATGGTACATATTTCATACTTCGACAACCTTACTCCATTGCAAGAGGTATATTGTATTTTGCGGGACTTCTTCAAATGTATACGTTGCTGCCTAGTTAACATGATCCTTACATCGGACGGGTGTAAATATCTGCTCCTTTTAACACCCACTACATCACAAGGCTGATGTTTTTCCTCCGCATAACATACACATGCACTACCATATATTCCACCTAAGGCCGAATGCAACGAATGGATGTAAAACTCCCGCTGACCGAATGTAGAAATTCCGCTGGTAGATTTTTTTTTAAAGTTTTGTCTGGTGTTTACTTAAGGCTTCTTTAATATCTTTCTAGATGATTGGAAGAGATAGCCACATGGACATAAGCCCGCCAGATTGTATTGTATACAACGAAAGTTTAATAATACAATAGAACGTATTTCTCACATCACATATCGGATGATCGACAAAGATTTATTCGTCGTTCATTTTCCGTTAGTAAACTTATCAAATGCGAGGAAGTGCCCAATGGAATGACTGAAACCACCACCTTTCTATTCTTATTATTTTTATTCTGTCAATAAAAGTAGGTTTGAATTCGGTATTAGAGCCATCTGAACGGTGTTATTAAATTGGCATTTTACTAACATTATTATGTTATTTGAATAACAATTGACTCAAATGTATTCTCTATCGTGTGCATTTACTTCGTTTTCTTTTTCTCACTTCAGTTCGAATGTACTCGTATCGTATTGATAAATAAATAAAAATACTGTTTTTTTTAAAGCTTTACTTATGTTAAGTAAATATATTGTGAAAAATACTGAAAAATGTTAAAGATTTACTTCTGTGAAGTAAATATAATATATGTGTATAAAAAACACGTGATTTACTTTTTGCTGTATAAAACGTGTAAACAAGGTCGGACGCCGCGTGCGTAATTTTTCCTACATCTCATTTAAAACTGGTATTTTATTGGAATTTTATCCTGTAATTTAAAACGGCCATAATCCATGTCACCACTTGGGCGATTTATTACAGACACAACACGATACCGCGGTATACCGGTAGATATACCGGTCGGGACCATGTGGCCACCACCTTCAATAGTGTCATTATCATTTTTTTTGTCCATATTTTACACATTTTATACCCACTGTGCGTTCGGACCGCTCAAATTAATGTAATCAAACCATATAAAGGTTTTTTTACACTAATTGAAGTTGTAGAAGGAATTATATAGTATACAAACGTTAAATGAGAATTATTTAAAATCTTTTTCATTTAATTAAACGACATTTAAAAAAATATGTCTATGACTCTGTATAAAAAATCAATTTGATATTCGTGTGACAATTTTAATCCTGTAAAATAGTGAATTATGTTATTCGTTTTTTAATCAAATTGGTTTTATATCGCACCCTAATGTTATTTATTAATCTGTGGTCTAGTAGAAAAAAGTTTAACTTCCATTTAGGAATGTCGACATCGGGAACTGATGACTATGTTAGCGTCCCGGATTCGATAACAGATGTTTATTTTTTTTAATTCACGATACAACAGTGACTTTTACATAATATGAAAACAATAGGGGCACAAGACAAGTTAATTCAAATACTTAAAATTATTGACAAAATTACAAAAATTATCTTAAACTAACATAAAGATACAACAAAACAGTAGTAATGATTAAAAAGAAATTGTATAAATGTATGTTATATTAATAAATTACATGTATAATGATAACTATATCGGTAACCATGAAAAAAAACGAAGTACCATGTGTTTCACTAATGAACATATTTTTAAATAACGTATATTACTTTAGGCGATTTAAGGGATATGATAAGTGAGCTATATGATAGATGTATAGTAAAAGGTTTGAAAATGAATCAAAGGTTATGGTTATAGAAAAGAGTGTGGTAAAAAGTGTGTGCGATGTATGGGTTAACTCAGAAAGACTGAAGCAGGTGGATGAATTCTGTTATCTGGAAAGTATGTTTACGTGTGATGGGCGAGTTGAAAGGACGTTGAAAGATTGATAGTGATAGGGAACAAGGTAAACGGAGCACTTAATATAATATATATCAACCCCGCAATATTCACAGTGGCAAAAATGACAAGACATAAGAGTGTGTTGGTGCCCACCTTGATATATGGAAGTGAAACATGGACTTGAAAGAAAAAGGATAATAGTAAGGTTTTCCTAAAATTTTCATATACAACCACCCGCAAGAGATATGTCGTGATGATATGATGTAGGTATGCATATTTCTTATGATCTTCATAAATTTTCTTAAACTTTCTCAAAGTATTATACATAAATAGTTAAAATAAATGTAAAAACCGGACTAAATCCTGAAGACTTCTATAATATTGTAATTGGAGACAAATAACGGGTAGGCTTTATAATCTTTTGAAAAAAAACCGAAATATCTGAAGCAGGTAAACATTTTTCATTCAAAAATATTCATTCATAAAGGCAAAATTTTATGATTCGACCGGATTTACTCTGAAGCCAGACACATTTTATGATTCGACCGGATTTACTCTGACGCCAGACACATTTTAAATGTTTGTTTGCTGTCTGCAATATAAACTTCCAGCTAAATTATAAAATATTTTTCATAATGCACATATATAATAAAACCAATTATAATACATATTATGCTGTTTGAGAGGAACTGAAATATTCTTTTCTGCAAATCAAATGATTATTTTTTGTTTGTAATAGATTTTATGGATTTTTTCATGTTCACATGCCTCAAAAGTTAAAGTGTAATAGGTTAGTCAAAAAGTTTAACACAAACAAACCAGATCAAGACAAACAAAGCGACAAACATAAAACAAACAAACCAGATCAACACAAACAAAGCGACAAACCCAGATCCATTAAAATAATGTATGTCCAAATTAAATTACTTGTTGGTTTTTCGCAAATTATGTTTATTTCTTGTCATGTGTAATAATAAATAAATAAAATAATAAAATAAATAAATAAAGTTCCTCCAAATTACTTTTCTTTCAAATTGCATACTTTATTTAGTATTTTTTTTCTCTCACACACTTCTGGGACATACATATGTTATATACGATACCATCACGCTATGTCCCTTTTCGGGTAGGCAGAGAGGACAGGTATTCACACATTTCTCTCCATGCACACACACGCCTTATTTCCATCCATACATCACATTGTCACAATTCTTATTCCTATTCCCAGCTTCCTTCCATTCATTTTGATGTTTGTTTCGTAAGTCTTTCGTAACTCATTCTCTCAATGTGCCCAACAATCTCAAAATTCCTTTCTTAAGTTTACTTATAACATCTGTCTCAAACAAGCACTTATCATTTATCCAATCATTTCTTACTGTATCTTATATTGTATAAATATAAATATTACTACGCATTACTATATGACCGCGTGATAAGTGACAAACTGTGGTGTTGAACATAAACTAATACGTGGTATTGCGCTATTATACGCCGAAAGCAGAGCATGTATTAAAGCGATTGGAACCATGACTGAATGGTTTAATATTTCAAAAGGGATAAATCAAGGATGCGTTATGTCACCCTGGTTGTTCAACATTTATAAATATTCATGTGTTAAGGAACTACAGAGTTTAATCGGTGGATGTTGAAACTCTTAAACTGGATTCCCAGTCGGACAGAATTCTAAACATACTATCAGAAACCAAAATTCTTAACACACTGTCAGGAAAATATAACCATGCCCTGTCCTATCGCGAGCATTCAACATTCAACCAAAAGGTCGCTTGGGAGCAGTTCGCAGTATGATCGCTATCAAGTGTAAATGTAAATGTAATTCTAGATTTTTTTAAATGTGTACTTCGTTGCCCAGTGATAAGCATACTTTTTAACACTCTGATATCCCAAGTTCAATTCTTTGGCATTTTTAACTGAATTTATTGTTGAGTTTAGCAGCTTCCAAGAATTTATCTTAGAGCACTTTTGGGGGTAGCCGTTCGTTTTTTATTTATTTTTCTAGTTGCATGTTTCGCAAATCTATTTTGTAACTATATTTCTTCGCAGATGAAAAATGTTGAAAGTCCACCCTGAGGATGGATGATGTATATCAGTTCATTGTGTGCATGTTGTTGCATCCAACTTGTATATCATTTTGGCAATACATATCCTAGGTTCACAACCGAGGGCATTCTAATACGACTAGACAGTTCTATCTTCAGAATCTTTCGCTGGGTAGATTAATATATTTTACTCACTATTCTGTACAATAGGGAGAGTTTATTACCAAATAAATAACACATTGTGTAAAGGCTTTTGATCAATATATTTAAACAAAACTGAAACTGCCGGATGTAAGATAAACATTTAACTATTGCACCAAGGAGTACGTACGATATATGTGTATATAGCAGTATCTTTAGTGCTATCAGAATGTTTACATCAAGAGGCTGCGCGAATCAGCATTCAAATAACAGACAATAGAGTAAATTACCCAGTTTGTAAGACGTCTGTTTTTCGATCTGGAAGTTGCGGGATTGATTTCCGTCGGAACCCATATTGTTTTAAAAAATATTCCAATCTAGTTTTCACTTAAAGTCTTTTAATTAAACGGAAGATATTTCCATATGACAACAGCCCACCAGGTATACCATATATAATGAAAGTGTAATAAAATATGACGTGTCACCGACTGGAGCATTTCAAGAGAAGCAAAGCTAGCTGCTAATAATGGACTTTTGGACCCAATGTACTGATATGCAAGCGAAGCTTAGACGTAAGAAAAAAGCCATGAAAGGAAGATTAAATGTGGTAGAAATTATGAAGTAGGGTAAAATATGTGGAAAACAATGTAAGACAGAATAAGTAACGAGGAATGAAGATGCAGCTCTTAAAATGAAGAAGAGTGTTAAAATGATTCGACAATTTGAAAAAAATAATAAATGAAAGATTTACAAAAATAATCTATACGAGTAGTAAAGAAGATACGAAAAGTTTGGGAAGACTTAGATAAACGTGGTATGACCAAATAAAACAAATTCTGAAAAAGGGAAGAGTGAAAAATCATTATAATAGGAAAACAAGCATGGCGAGTTGTATGGGCATGGCAGCATGTGTACCAGGATATAATGAAATGGACATCTATTCTCTTTATGAAGCCTAATAGGAACATGGCGCGGTGGTACTGATACCGATTATGATATTTAAAACAAATTTTAAAAATGCATTGTCTGAGATTTATGATTTATACATGTACAAGTCTAATTCTGGAAATAATGTATTGTTAAACATAAACGTATTTTCCCCATATTTACAAAAAAAGTATTATTTTCGACATATTTACAAAAGGATAAAGTCGTCGACAGGTTAAGCCTAAAGAGTATTTACTGTAATATACCTCCTAAAAATATCTACCAATAATCTGAAAAGTTCAAAAAGATTTTTCTAAAAAGTTCAGTCGTTGCTTAAAATAGGTAAATATTTATTTACCTGGAATCAGTCAAACAGACGGACAAAGCTTGGCCCGAAGGCTTTCGGACCAAAGGTGTGAAGTTAAAATAAACCCTTTTCAGGCTCTTAATATTTCACGTAAATAAACCAAACCCATCAGTCAAGGATAAGAATGAGATTAATACAATCCAAACAGATAGATATCGTAAACTTAAAACTTTGAATGATATTATACTTAAATACGGTAAAAATAAAATATTTCTTGTGTTCCTAAGTATACTTATTTCAATTTCATTTAAGACTGACAAAGAAGATTATTCCTTTGAGACCCTCACTTTTCAGTCTTAAAATTAGAATCCTTCTAAACCTTTTTTCTTATCCTCGTCATTGTGTCCCATTTGATTCCAAATAAATGAGGAATCCCAGACTTCATTTATTTATACTTTTTTTTTATATGTATTTTAATTTAAGATCTTTGATAAATTCACGAATAAAATAGATATTTTAAGTAAGATGAAAAAAAGAGTTTTAAGTTGGTTTGGATACAAGTCAGAAGTGCAAGGTGGGCGTGGAAGAGATAGACCGAGGAGAACGTGACTGGACCAAATGGGCCAGATTTTGAAAGAATGTAAAGTGAGAAGTATGAATAGTAGAAGATTGTACATGACAAGATGTATGAATGTGGAGGAGACGAAGGTTGTGTGCTTGAATAAAAAGTTTGGAGATCTGTTATATCTGTCTATTCACTGTCTATAACACGGCGTGATGATATATATATGTATGTATGTACTTATGTATATACATATGTATGTATGTACTTAAGATTAAAAAAAACGTAAATTTCAGTGTAAGGTGAAATTTTATTTTCTTAAAATCGTCAATTAGAGCACTAAAAACACATATACTCGAACCGAACAGTGTCAAATTCTGCCAAGATGATAGTTCATAATAGTATTCTAGTACTAAATTTGATGTATGGGAGTGAAAAGTGGACATGGAAAAGACTGACAGGCGCCAAACAAATGTTATAGAAATGCGTGCACTGAGAAGAGTACATGGACAATGTATGACAGAATACGGAATAAAGTGGTTAAGGATGAACGTGGACTGAAGGTTGATGTATTAAGTAAGAACAAGAAAATCATTACGAGATGTTTTGGACATTTAGAATGAAGAAAGACTAACAAGACAGATAAATATACAGAGAATGGAAGGCTTAGTTGAAGAAGAAGAACAACAACAAAAGTAGGGTTGGCTCAAGTGAGTGATATAATGAAAGAAGAAAAATTAAAATGTCAGAAAAATTGTAGAAGTTGTATGGATGTAGAGGAGGTGTGAGATGTGTGTCGCGATAAGAAAGTCTGCCGTTCTCTCCTCTCTGCATACCTCTCTACTACTAGCCGTGGTGTTGACCAAAAATACCGATAATCTGGTTGATTTATGTCAATAAGGTAAAATGAAACACATCCTAGTATTTAGTAATATATTATATTAGATCGTCAGTGTGAAATTTTTATGTTGCTATTAAAACTCTCACAGGATTGAATATACATTTTTCGGTCTAATTTTCAGTGACTAGTAGTAAATTCGGTCAAATATTTTATTTGAAAAGATATATTATTTAAGACACATTGTATTGAAAGTATTATACTTTTGTGGAACGAACTAATGAAACGAATGAACATATAACATATAGTGTAAATATAAGTGGAAGGTGTAGTGGAAGAAGACCAAGAAAAGTATGGTTGGATCAAGTGCATGATATTTTAAAAGAAGGAAATCTAAAAAATCAGAGAAATCGTAGGAGCTGTATTAGAAGGTGCATGGATGTAGAAGAGGCGAAATATGTGAGACGAAAGTCTGGCGCTCTCTCCTTTCTGCCTACCCCATTAAGTATGTTAGTATTGTATTTTCGTTGTATACAGTAAAATAATTTCCTTTTATACATTACAATAACCGGCCGGATTATCGGCCTCAACTGGTGTTGCGAAAAATCCCACGGGGCCGATCATCGGCCTCAATGTTTCCATACAAGTTTTTATGTTGAATAAATTTTTTATTTTATGAAATTTCTTATTATTTTACACTTTACAGGGGGGTCTACACAAAAAATAGGTTTTACAACAAAATATTAACGGAGATAAAATATAAACTACTGTTTTTTTGCCAAAAAATACTTGGAATTTATCGCACATTTTATCCAAAATATGTTGGGATTATAAGGGTTAAAAATCATTCCATACAAGCCTATACACAGCGGTGCCTTGTTTCCTCGATTATCTCAAAACAGGAAATATGTGTAATGTGTAATGTCATTTTTATCAGCATTTTCATCGATTTATCATTTGACAAAATGGAAATATATTTTTTTAATCAGATTCCAGTCTTGTTTTCAAAAAAATACAGTCGTTCTACGATTGTTGGAGCTGAGGCAGCTTCTCTGGTGCCAATGTCAAGCTAACAGTGTAATGTAATGCGAAATGCGTGCTTATTATGTTATGTGAATTGCCAGTTGCCTCGGCTGATTGGATTTCTTCTTCTTGAACAAATATAATACCAAAAGAAGTATTAAATAAAAGCTATAAATAACATTAATCTTTAATCAAAATGTATGAAGATAAATACAAAATATTGCGTTTAAGTTTGAATAACTCAGATCTAAATATCTATAAATGATTAATTATTTTCTTTGTCAGCTACTCTACAACACATCCGTTTTTTTTCTAGAGAGCGTTTCTTTGAGACGTTATTTTTAAATAATAGATATGAACCAAGTCATAGGTATCCCTACATCCCAAATACTTGACGGAAAAAAGATTCGTTGTATTCGAGAGAATTTGGACAGTGCGGGAATCGAACCGGCGACCTCCTGCATATAAATCTATTGTGAAGTTACTTGGCAACAAATCCTGAAGACGAATACTGTAAAGTCCTCGAAACGTCGGCACATTGGTTCATAAAAACGCTATCTGAATTCCGAAAAATCATGTACCACTAATATATAAATATATAGACACGAGTGCATACATAAATTGTATCACCCTGTAATTGCAATCCAATCATACAATATTTTAGGTGAAAAAGATTACTATCTCAAAATAAATAAGCCTTCTGGGATTGTTGGTAAAAAAATTAATTTATTAAAAAAAATTAATACATACCTGTAACTTATTTATTAATTTAGGAAAAGATACAGCTTTAAGCATTCATCCATACCATCACCCCATGCGTAGTAGGCAAAGAGGAAAGATCGCCAGACTTTATATATGTATAGATTATCATACAACGATTTCTATAATTTTTACATATACTTCTTTCAAAACATAATTCACTTGATCCCATATTTCTTTGGCCTTTACCACCCCCATTTGCACTGCACATGATATTTGTGTTGTAAGTATTTCTTCATTTATTCGTTCTGCATGCCCAAACCATCTCAGAATGCCTTTTTTCACCTTATATAAACATTAGTCTTAAATTCACACTGCTCCCTAATCACTTAATTCCATATTCTTCATTCATTATCCCCACATGTATTCTACGCAGCGCACGAATTTTTACAACATTTATTCGACAATAAAAAAATATATGTAGCAAAAATGTTGAATTGGAAGAAGAAAATATTTGTTTAGTAGTTAAGGCAGGGACACAATAAGTTTTGAATATAGATGTCTCGGTAAGACCTTCTCCAATCTTTTTCACTGTCTGCTGGTAATCGCGAGAAATGTTTATATCTTATTCAAATTGAACAGGGTTGTTCAACAATTGGTGTACGATATAATATATTTTATAATAAACATTTAATAAATGTTGAATGACAGATTTATTTAAGGCAAGACAAGCTTTTTAAATTGAATTTTTTTTAAGACTGCATTTAATAAAAAAAACTTATTTTACTGAATTTATTAGAAGAATCATCTATAATGAATAGAAAACTGCTGTAAAACCCACAGAAATAAATTTAAAAAACATTTATTGAATCTTTGACAAGATGTTTGTTTCTACATACTACTGTGTGTTGAGGTACCATTTTTTTTGGATGTTAGTGATTATTTATTTTATAAATTTTAAGACAGTAAGTAAAATTTTTGATAGGTTCCGTTTTACAAGAACATTAGACATTTTTGTATTGAATGCAGATCCGTTATTCATTGCTTTACAAATTTATGTGTAATGGTGGCCGCATAGGGATTCACTTGTGGTTCAGTTACAACTTTTTTCATGTCAGGCACAATAGCTTTTCATTGAGGACCTTTTGCTTGTAATGGAGACTCCTAGAGGAGTTATCTCACTCCTATAAAAACGACATCATTTGGTACACCCGCTTTGTAGACAAACTAGTATGGTGATAACTTTCAAATTAACAACGTATATTTCCCTAATTTATGCTGCATAGAATACTTTTTATATTTTTGCAATACTGACAAAGTTATTAATCTGTTCAAAGTTATGTATTGGGCAACGGTACAACATTTGTGGACAGTATCAGTTATGTTTCCTTGCATAACATGAGCCAATCAACACAAACTCCAATATTGTTTTCAAATTCAGAACCCCAAAATCTATTAAGAATAGCTACTTTTGAAAAAATATTGGTTAGCAAAGTAATTTACAAAACTTGAAGACATCATACGATTTTAATATAATCATTTAACTAACATTTCCATTTTTTTAGAATATATGATCTTGACACAGCATCATCATAATATTGATAAAACTTTTAAGTGTGTTAATTTTTATTTAGTCGATCAAATCATTAACCTTATCAAGTTTATAACCGGTTACTTAAAATTTATAATACGCAGATCACTATGTGGTCACACTTTATTATAATTATTAAAAGTTTGTTCGAGTTATACGAAACTAAAAACTGGTTTAAAATAGAATATTACTATAGACATAATGAGAAATTAATGATAATAAACTTTGTTTTCCTTTTTTACCATTTATACGACCTTCGTTCATCCTTGTTTTTTTTAAATGGATCCACATTTAAGAAAACTTGAAAATCCATTAAAATTAGAAGAACTTTAAAATCAAATCTTACTCTGATACATTGATACACAACATTTTGGAAATATGAACATTTGGGTACTAAATGCAAAAGATTGAATAAAGCATTAGGGAAACCAAATGGAAGTAAAAAAATGTATTATAATAAATTATCAACTCTCAATAATTACGGAATATTTTAAATTATTTCTAAGAGTAATTAAACATTATTTTGATACTCGGATATAGTATCGCATACCAATGAGTACCACTCCCCAGTTTCTGTATAAATTAGTATGTCATATGAGTAATTTCGATTGCAATGTTTTTTATTTTATTTATTGGCATCTGGCCATATCTTCCTACTAACCAGGAAGATGTTAGATAAGCCTTAATTGAAAACCAGACTGCAATCTTTTTTATATATATACCAAATGTAATTGAACTCGCAACCCTTGTGTTAGAAGATAAGTGTTTTGTCAACAAGGTTATACAATACACATATATTTCTTATACACCTGAAAATATATCATGAAATGGTATTTACAGTTCCTTTTTTTGAAATTTATGACTTAGTAAAAATAACTTATTTTGATAAAATATTTCTTTATATTTCTGACATCTATCCAGAAAGATGTTCAATATTAAGAGAAAACCAGACTACGAGTATATGCCATAGCAAAAGTCTTCAATTCATCTAGATCACGGAGAAACATTGTAAATGTTGATTTTTACCATTGAAAATTGGTAAAAATATTTAAATAATTACTAAGGCCCACCTAAATTAAGGACATGTTTTCCAAAAATAAAAATACATTTTTGTTTTTCGCAAGTTGTCCTGCAGATTGTAAGATATCCCATATTACCCACTATTTATTATTTTGTATTGATTCAGTAGAAATGCAAGTTGCATAATTAGGATACTATATTCACATATTTATTGCCACTGCTCTGAGTAAGGATAATATAATTCATTGATCTCAGCAGCCGACAATAAGGACTATTTCTCATCTCACGCAGCTTTTGGCAAATCGATTCAGATATTCGCGTATGTTTTCATCGCCAATTACTGATTCTCTCCAAATAGGTGACCACTTTTTGAGAATGGGTGAATCATTCTGTTTGATTTTTTTTATTATCATTCATGATTTTTTTTTGTTTTATCGACTAAAAATGAAATAAAATTAGTAATAAAAGTAAGGCTCTAAGGGCTTAAAATATAACGGAAAAATTCAACGTCCCCTAAACGCTATCGATGGTTGAATAATCTAATGCCTGGTCTGCCTTTAGATTTCATATGAGCGTGAAAAATCCTTTTTCTGAACATTAAGTGTCTTTTTTATCTAGTGATATAAAAATATTCAGTATTTGAACACATCACATATCATATTTTGGGGTTCGTTAAGTTTGGTTTTGGAACGATGTTCCAAACAGTTCAGAGAAAGCTGCCCTATTCTTATAATGTTTTATCAAATCTAAATAAATATTGTAATTTACGAAAATTTGAAAATCCTTACTCTTATACTTATCCTATATTTACATAGATGTTTATATTTGTTTTCATTTATTTGTAAAAGAAACTTTACCGTTAATAAAATGTTACTAGTTGCAACCCGTGAAATATTCACGGAAGTAAAACAAATTCTACATTTATGAAAATATATATTCATAAATATAGAATTTGTTTATATATATATATCATTTATACATCGTCCCCTTTTACACCGGTTCAAAAATTGTTAGCTAGGTATTTAAAATTCGTTCAGTTATCACGGACCCACCGAGATTCAAATTTCGAATTACTTTCGCAGAGAATCTAAGTATTCCTCTCTCGCTCTCTTGTATTCAAAATTCAATTATCGTATTCATTCTTTAACGACAACCATCGTACGTACGGGTTTTGGCCTATTTATATTATGATTTTGTTATTCGTTATGCTTGAAACACTGACAGGAATAACGAATGATGAACATAATTTATTTTTAAATGAAAGCTGATTGACTGGAAGAAATAGCTACATAGCAATAGCTCTATCAGATTTATTTATGGCTCCACACTTGTGAAAATGTGGAGCCCTAAATAAATATAACAAAAGTAATATTTGAAATTTCAATAAGATAGTTTTAATAAATCTTTCGGTTTAAGAAAACATGTATAAAAATAATTGGAATTGAGACTAGAATATATTTTAAATTTACCCATTTAAAGTTGAAGGGTTAAACATTTTACTTCATTTTATAACCTAACTGTCCTAAGTCAATGTGAAACTGTTGTCTTCTCACTATGAGCAAACGTGTGAGATGTGGTTTTTGTTTTACTTTACAAAGGATAAATTGAACCCAAGGTGAAGTGTTACCGAATCACGCTGGTTTGCCAATTTCTTCCCAACTCGCGAACTACCGGTCCAGTTCCCTACTCCCTACTGATTCGATAATCATGTTTGAGTTTTTAAAGCGAAAATATGATTAAGAAGCTGTTATCGGGGGCTTGGAAATTATTATCGAACGGTTTGATATACGTATTTTATATTCAAATTAGTCATTACGCATACTGAACAATTCTTTGTAGGAAAAATATTTCTAAAAGAATTGGGATTTTTTAAAGCTTTTGTCTTTAAAAAACGTGACAGTTTTTCAATCAAAAAATATATAAAAAAGAAACTAAAAGACAATAATTTTTAAAAAAATCTTCGAAATAGCATCAAACTTTAGTATCGCGAAATATTTCGTAATGAATAAAACTAAATTACGAAAACTTAACTTAATTTAATTCATAATGAAATGTTCCAAGGAATAAAATGTATTTTATGTATGAAATAGACATTCAAATATATATTTATGATATATGATTATTATTCGCAATAATCTAGTGTTTCATTTTTCACACAAACATAAAAACATTTCGGCAAATTTCGGAATCTTGATTTTTTACTGAAATTTCTCAATCTAGAACTAGTCTTAAATCTGTTGAAATTAATTCAGAAAACAGCATACACACACACGTGCTTTAGATTAATAAAAAGTCGTTCCTTATATACTCAGTCGTTCAGAAAATGTATAAAAAACACAGAAAATTAAAAAAAAAATCAACGTGATCTACAAACCCGTTTAGCTTTATGAAAGCATTTCCATTATTAAATTGCTTTCAAAAAGCGAAACGGATAAAATCACGTAGTCAAAAATATATCACCACTTAATATGGGCTACTATGAAGGAAAAAACTTGAAGACATAACTTTACCATTAAATACCCATATAATGAAGAGTTGTCGATACATTTGAGAGAAAGATATTCTACTGAATATGTGGTCAAACTTATGACAATGGCGCGAGGAGGCAGATATATATCGAAGAGCTCTATACCCTGTATGACGAAGCTAGCGTGGCCAAAGTTATAAAATATATACATGCAGGACATGCAAGGAAGGCGGGTTTCAACGGTCCGAAGAGGTATAGGAGAGTGGGAAGACCAAAGCTGAGATGGCCGAATTGTGTGATAGATATGCAAATTGGATGAAGGATGCTACATGTAGCCAAAACTCATCGTGAGTTGTAAGGTAGATGATTATAATTGATCCATGCCTTTTGTTTAAATAAATAAAGGTGTGTATTTGGGTTGGGTAATTTTAGCATAATTACGCTTATAAATCAACAACATTAAAATAGTTGGACTTCTTTTTTAATAAAATTTATATAAACTTGTATTATATTTTGATTAACATGTGCCATTTAATTGAATCAATTTATGTTTCTTAAATTTTTAGGTTAATAAAAAAGAAATATACCGTTAGTAAATATACATTTAAATTTAAAGTAGTTTTGATATTTGGTGTAACATATTCCCTTTCCTACACCATCTGTTTCAATTATTCAAAACTTTTTTTCTGTAACTCGTTTAGTCAATCTTAAATATTCCGATGCTTTTAAGTGCTGCCGTAAAATTTACAAAATATTTATAAAATGTCATAACAGCATAAGTAGTCGGACGATAAAATTTTACAAATCAATAAAAATGCTTTTAAATTAACATCAAATTACACAAATAATCATTTATCACACGTTTGAACTTCGATGACATTCAAAACTGTTTTGACAGTTACAATGCTAATATTAGCGCCAACATAAAATACAGTTTTTTAATGGACACATTTTTTAAATGAAGCAATTTCCTTGTTAATGGCTCGGATAACGCATCAATAGTTTATAATTCCTTGTCTGGTAATATTTTGTTATTTAAATTCTTTGATATTAAAGAGAAGCCGGTATCTTCTCCGGTCGGTGTTTCTTTCACAATTTTCTAAACACATTTCACGTCACATTTATCTTACTTACATCCTACCAAATGTGTTTTGTTTTTTCATGTTTCGACACCTGAAATATAGAACCTTTACTTTGCTATTAAATTATCAAAAGGTTCTGAAATTAAGTTGTTATGGTAGATCTAGAAAATTATATCCTTTGATGCCATGAATTTTTAGAGCTTTTTAATCAAGATGGAATTTCTTAATCACTTCTTTTTAACTTCTAACTAAAGACATATTTTTTTATAATTTTCATTTACTAACAACATATTGGCACAATTTTTATCATAAAATTTTATATAAAAATTGCATGTGCATTTGATTTGATGAGGTTGTTGAGTTATGATTCGGTTAGAATTATAAATGTGATCGCTTGGGATTTAAGGATATGAATGCAGAGTGAATAATTCAATGGTGTCTTAGTATTTATGACAAATATACAAAAAAAATTGAAAAATTTTGAGACCACTCCATTACAGGCCTTACCTAGTAAAGTAGTTCTCTATATTCACAAAATGGATAATTTTAAAATTGTTTTCTACTTCTACTCGACGGTTCGCTTTTACATCAAAACGATTCATATTTTAAATATAGTATAATGAATTATTAAAAATCTATAAACTGAGCGCCGCGGGACGTAATTTCTAAAATTTCGTTTATTGAGCGGATTGCGGTAATAAACATAATTTTTATTTTGAATACCGTAATCCACTGAATGAATGGATCCCTGCCACTCGATAACGAGCGTATTAACGTATACTATAAAGCGAGGGTTCAGGGTTTTTTTTCGCTGGTGCAACTGGAGATGAATGTGTTGGCCAATTTGTGTTGGCATATCCTGTTACATTTAGGGTATAGAAATTCAGTACATGCAGCTTTTCTGTTTCTTTAATCTCAATTAAATCGCAAATAACTGGTCACAGTTTCACGCTATTTGATTCTATTTATTCAAGTGTTTGCTGAGCTGAGCTTTCGAGCTATCATGAATCACGTCTGTCTTTGCGATGTCGATCGCATCGTCGCATTTTGCTTTAAAGCAACTCACCGAAAGGAATATTCTTAGGAATTCTGGAGCTGAGCACTCGGAGAACGTCTAACCTTAATATATGAGCACGCCTCACTAGGATTTTGATGTTTCAATATGCTCTGTTCAATATAATTAATCGCTTGATAATATATAATACTTTCAAATCCTCATCATCGATTCAATAAAAAAATTTGACCTGAATTTTGGAAGAAATTTTCTTCAAATTTTATTATTTTTACTGCAGATGGTCATTTCGTCGACCGACAAAGAATATGTAATAAAACGATTTCTTTTTTAATTGTTCCAGTCTCAGTTAAGAAATAAAACAATTAATTTACAAAGCACATTTTTATTCTTCATACTTTTTAATTTATAGATATACACCATCGAGCCATTTCCCTGTCGGGTAGGCAGAGAGGAGAGAGTGCCAAACTTTCTTATTGCAGCACACATATCTCACTTCTTCTACATCCATACATCTTCTCACAGGCAGAAAAGAGAGAATGCCAGACTTCATCGTGACACACATATTTTGCCTCTTCTACGTCCATCCACCTTTTCATACGGCTCCTACGACTTTTTACATTTCCTTCTTTGAAAATTTAATTCACTTAATCTAACCATACGTTCTTCAGTATTCCTCTACTTTGCCTTACACTAACCTTTGCATTGTATATTTATTTTATTGTTATTTCTTCATTAATTCGTTCTACATGCCTAAAATCATCGTCGAGTGCTCTTCTTGATATTGATAAATACAACCTTAAGTACACATTCATTAGTTCACATTCATTACATTACTTAAGTACACCTACTCACATTCATTACATTACTTAAGTACACCAACTCACATTCATTACATTACTTAAGTACACATTCATTACTCGAATCACTTAGTTCCTTATTATGTCATACATTTTTACCCAAGCTTCTTAAGTATTTCTTCGGCTCCTTTCAGGCTTTTCTACGTCCACATTTCTCCCACACATCTGAATTAGTACTAGAATACTGTTGTGGTATATCATCTTGGCAGATTTTGGTACTCCGACTCGAGTATAAAAGTTTCAGTGCCCTACTGATTTTGTTTCCAATTGCTACACTCCGTTCTATATCTCTCATAACTTCCATCATCTGAGAAAACCTGAATAGCAGAATTCTTTAACGTGCTTGAATCTTTAATTGGTCACCCATATATCGAATGTATTTTCCCTTTAACGCTTTTCATATTTAATAATATTTTTTAATATATAATTTACAACGAAAAAAATATTAATGCGAGTATATTATGAATCTCTGAATTGACCAACATAAAAAAAATATAATCGTATCAAATGATGTAACAACCAGCAAAATGAAAAATGGATACTTTACCATAATTTAGTACAGAATAAATATAGGCATGCTACAAGGATACAACTTCTTATTCATCTGTTAAGAAATATGCAAAGAAACGTCAAGTCCAACAGATCATACATTTTTTTACATTTTGCCCTACAAGATGTCCTCACCTCGTGAAAAAAAGGAAATATAATTGTTTATGTTATTTTATTTTTAGAAAGCTATGGAGGTTTTTGCTTTAGGTATTCAAGAATTCCTTAAGTAGAATGTATTATTATTATTTCACATATCGGAAGATAGACAAAGATTTCTTTGTATTTCGTATTTACTTGATAAGTTTTCTGCGGTTTTCTTACCAAATATATTTTGATAAAAATATGTAGATGTCGGAAAGTACCCAACCTAATGTCAGTAATGCCATCTTGCTATATTTACATTCAACTTATTTTATTGTCTGTAATATTTTGAATGTATCAATAACAGTGGGTTCGATTCCTGAGTCAAAGTGCTCTTGAGAAGATTCTCCTCTCCTAACCCTTTATTATTTGCCAGTTAAATGTAACTATTTGTAATCTTGGGAGACAAAAATCTAAATCTTAAATAATAAGTATTACTCCGAGTAAGGAGCTTAGATGTATGATAGAATTGTTTTTAGATTGAATTAAAGCTTAAATGTATGATAGAATTGTGTTTTAATATAAATGCGTTTTAAAGATTGAATTAAAGTTTACAATATCCTCAATATTTTAAAGATTGACTTAAAGCTTAGATTGAATTAAAGCTAAGATGTATGATATAATTGTTTTTGAATTGAGTTAAAGCTTAGATGTATGATAAAATTGTTTTAGCTTAGATGTATGATAGAATTTGTAGCTTAGATGTATGAATTTAAAGCTTAGATGTATAATAGAATTTTTTTAAAGATTGAATTAAAGCTTAGATGTATGATAGAATTGTTTTTTAATATAAATGCGTTTTAAAGATTGAATTAAAGTTTACAATATCCACAATATTTTAAAGATTGAATTAAAGTTTACAATATCCAAAAATATAAATGCGTTTTAAAGATTAAATTTAAGTTTACAATATCCACGCTACTACCGACTGGATATTTTGGCATAAATAATATTAACGAAGAATGCTCATTTATAATACAAAATAAACTAAAAAATGTTAATTGGATCAATTTAAACATATAATCGTAGTTATATATCCAAAATATGTCCCACATTGCCCTGAGGTCTTAACTTTCAACAAAATATGAAATTGTCAAAGGATAATGTAAAAGAGATATTTCTAACAGATTTATCCTATTTTCCCATTTTTTCTAGTCAAAGGGTTCATTCATGCTTAAAAATAACAATAAGAAATATAATAAACAGAAATACACAACACTGTCCAAAATATCTTTTATATGTGAATCGTACATTTTTACTGAATATACTCAAGAATACAGTGACGTATTTACAAACTGTTACAGCGAAATACTCGTATATGTATTCTTTTTGACTTCATATCAAATTAACTTTTCTTTTAATATATTAAACGAAGTTTATGTGTTTTATTTTGGATTCTAACATTAAAATTTGAATAAATAACCATTAAAAAAAAACAAGTGTTGACACAAACCAGCGACGAGAACAAGCTGGATTCAGAGAAAGTTTCAGTATCGTGGCTCAAATTCAAGTGCTGTGGAAAATTGTAGTGATATGGCAAATACGAATTTCCTGTATACCTAGTTTTTTTTTACTAAATAGAAAAACCTTTGACTCAGTCAAAAAACTTGCCAAACTAGAAGCTCTAAAAACATAAGGAATTGAACAAGCATATATTAAGTTGATCGAAAACATCTATAAGGATGCAACAGTAAAAATACATCTCCACAAGTCTTCCAAATTAATAAATAGTTCGTCAAGGTGATGTGACTACTCGTATTTCCCCAAAAGTATCCACAGATACACTCGAATATGTCTTTAGTAATCCAGACTGGGACAATCAGGGCTTATTGATTAATGATAAATATCTGAGCCATTTGTGGTTTGCAGAAGACATTGTTTTATTCTGACGAAGCCCGAATGAACTTCAGCACCAACTGAAAGAATTGGTAAAGGTCAGCAAAGAAGTTGGTTTAAAAATGAACGTATCAAAAATTTAATATATAATGAACATCTTTGCAGCCCCAAAACCAATAATTGTAGATAGGAAGCGGTTGGAACTTGTCTAGGAATATGTGTATTTGGGCCAACTTATTTCCTTTGTTAGCGACATATTAAACGAAATAGCACCAAGGACAAAACTTGCATGGAGCTCATTTGGACGTTTGAACAATATCTACAAAAGTGATTTTCCAATATCTTTGACGTAAAAGGTGTACAACCAGTATATTCGCCTAGTACTAACGTATAACTGTGAAACATGAACGTTGACAGCAAAAAACACACACAAAAGCTTCAGATCGTACAGAGAAGCATTGAGAAATGTATGTTGAGATATACCAAAAACAACGTAAACTCCAAAATTCCCTACAAAACAGAGATAGAAGATGTTACAAAGGTGGGGAAGAAGATGAAGTGGCAATGGACGAGATACGTAGCCAGAATTTCAGATTCCCGATGGAGATCCGAAATAATCCAGTGGTACCCAAGAGGCATAAAAAGCCCCCAGAAAAGACCCAAAGTACGCTGGATCGATGAAATCGGGAAGTAAAAGCAGCATTAGCACAAACTAGCATATAACCGAATTGTTGTTTGTAGACTTGGGGAGACCTTCATCCAGCAGTGGATCGACCCAGATTAACAATGATGATAATATATACTGAAGTAGCAAGACTCATTGCCAAAAAACTGTAAGCCAAATTGTTGAAAAATTACTTGAATTATGTAAAACCAGTATAATAATAAATTATTAAAAAAATCTAGGGCACGGATGTCACTATAGTCTAGAGCAGTAAAATGTATTTTAATTCAGCACTATTTAAACCAATTCTACCCTGAAAATATAATCTTTCTGAATGCTTTGATCCCGATTATACGTACATAACAACAGAAGAAAAATATTATGGTCTCATAAATGTGACATTCAAAGATTCCTTATTCCTTGTATTCAAATATGAGACGAAATAAGATGACGTTTTGAAAGGCCTGGGATACATAGCGTACCAATTTTGTCATTTACAAAAGGTTAAATTTGACGTTCAGTATTATGTTATTAAAAGTTGTTTTTGAAAATAAGTGTCCTTATACCAATTTCGGTTTGGAAAAAGTTAAAATGATGTTTGAAATTGACGTATATATATTTGCAAAAATAATTCAATTCACAAAACATATATTAAGGAATATTGAAAAAAAACACACACAAATCAATCATGCATATCCAAATGTTATGTCATATAAATGAAAATATCATGGTCAGTTTTTTTTTTAAATAAGCCCACGAAAAAGCAACTGGTTGTGTCCTCAATAATCTCAGAACAAGTCAATTATGAGTTGGATCCTTTTTTTATAACTACGCTCAAATATATTTTAATTAAAATTTAAAGTTTTTTAAATATAATTGTTATAGAGAATATTTTTTCGATCAAAAATCGATAGTAAAATTTTTGAAGCTTAATCAGCTGAAGCTTTAAATCATCTATAAATTGTTTTTATTTTAATTTCATTCATTGTTTTCTTAAAGTGGCATTGTTTTTTTACGGTGATGGGACAAATCATTCTGGGTGGGTAGATACTATAGCATATGGATTAAAAATAAATAACAAATGATATGTAGAAATTATCCGTACTATATAAGAGGAAACCAAACAGCGCATTATGTAGGCTAGTTTTTAATGAAAATTTTCATTAAGGCGAACATTTTTACATACCTACTTGATATTTTTGCATGTATTTTGTGGATTTAAACTATGTCGTATTTCTCCATGCGATGCGCTTTAACAGCATCTTCAGATATATGGTATATGAATTTTTACACCTGTCTTGTTTATATGCTGGAACTATAACCTACTACTAAGAGTATTTGCTTTACACACAGAAATCTCAAGTTCAATGTTCAATATACAACATAAATTATCTTTCCGATATTTTCCATCTGAATTAATTGGCACACTGGTGATTAATAGCAACCTATCATATATCATATGCTTAGAGCGCTTCTTGGGTGAAGTAACGGAAGTCATAGTTTAAAAAATATACGTACGAGTACCATATATACAGTAAAAACATATCTCCTTTTTATGATCTTTTTTACATAATTAACTCAAATAAACAAAATGTTTTTTTATATTACCATATACTTAAAATGTTAAAAAACTCAATGAATCTTCGGTTAGTTTCAATAAAGATAAGTTTTATGAATGAACAGAGAGGATTATGAAAACGGCAAAAACAACAATATAACAAAATCTAGGAGTTATGTACCTTCCAATCTTCCGGGGGTTCCCCATCATAAGTCATTCATATTTTTATGATTTTCATTCCGTAAATAATTTAATTCTTTAAACTTAATACTAAGGCACTGACGTTGTCAAGGAAACCACTATTATATCTCACAATTCTTAAGTAAAATTTTTGGTTACTTTGTAAATAAAAAGTTGTATTTTAAGATGAATGAAATCCATGTACCGTTTTTAACGAACATAAAAAAAACTCACTAAACCATACATATTTTGCAAAAGTGAAGAGTAAATTGGAAGTTTCAATGCGAAAAGGATCCAACCCACGTTTTACCTGTTCAGATATTTTTTAACGAAACATAAAGGAGAGTTTTATGGGCAGTAAGTAATTAGTTTTTATAAACACAGAATTAATTCTTGGTCAATACATTTAACTTGAATATTATTTTTACACACAAAAGAATGATATATGAGCATCTGTGTTTAAATTAAACAAAAAAGATATGTATTGTGTGTTGGAAATATAATTAATGCTTTTCATAAAATCTTCCTTACAAAATAAATTTCATTACAGTAATATACAGGGTGGCCACTAAAAGACTGAAGGGTTTGAAAAAGTCATAACTTGTTCATTTTCAATCTTTTTGAATTTTTTTTACAGGTCATAGAACTTTACTACCCCAAGGTACTCAGCAACACCTGCACTACGCCATTTAATTTCAACACCTAGCCAGAGATAGCAACAACAACAACAACAATGAACAACTTGATAATGAGTGATGAGGCCCATTTTCATTTAAACGGGTACATCAACAAACAAAACTGCAGATTTTGAGGTACTGAGAATCCCAGGGAATTACATTAGCATCAATTGCATCCCCAAAATGCACTGTTTGGTGCGGTGTTATGGCTGAAAGAGCTATCGGCCCCTATTTCTTTGAAAATGAGGAAGGTCAGCCAGAAAGAATCAACGGCGCCCTGTATAGCACAATGCTTGAAATTTGCAGTTTTGCACAATATGGTACATGGTAAATCTCGCAATAGAAATTTTCTGTGATGTCCTCTTCCCTTGATGCCCTTAGCACGTGCTTATTTTACTTAGTGGTTAACCCAGCCCTGCTCCCATGCCAGAATTCTGGTTATTATCGATAAAAGCCTTGATTTGGTCGTCATCAGTGGTAATCGAGCTTCTAGAGTGGATACCATCTCTGAGTGTCTTATCACCATTGCAGATTTTTTAAACACATTAGACATACACGATCGCTTACTGAATCGGCGCCACTTTACAGGTCGGTTTTTGGCGTGTATCGCATTTCTCTTTGCGGTAATAAAAAGCACCAAATCACGAAAAACAATCAAAATTACTATATATTCAAAATTGCGTAAATAACGCTCAAACAATTTGGGTAAATAATTGCCGAAAATACGCTAAACTCTTACCTTTCATAATGATATACATCAGTACGTTTGGAATGAAGGAAGCCACAAAAATTTTGATACGACTGACATCTGTTCGAGAAATATAAAACTATTTTCCCAATAAAATATTATTCTGGGTAGAACCAGAAATCGAACATTAGACCTCCAAGTTATGAATCTTATCTAATCCACGGAGGTAGCCATCCACAGGTCATATACACTGATATTTGAGTAAAAAATATTGAAAATCATTTATTAAAAACAGACATGTCAAACACGCAATCCTGAGCAGTATGTGGCTCGCCAATATAATGGCGACCCGCCGAAACTTCTTGAAAATAAGTTTTTTTTATCTAAAATATGAAACATTTACATGCGTATCGGTTTCCTAAAGCGTTTTCTTTCGTTACGCGTTATCTGAGTATGTCCAGGTATAGAGTGAAATTTCTGGAGTTTTGTTATTTTTCATTTTTAGTGAAAAATAACAAAACTCCAGAAAGATCAAGATTAATTGATCAACATCAAGTTTGAAAATTACGTCAGATCCAGACAGCTTTCCAAATTATAATATAATGATTGGTTTGTGAAAAAAGCTGTCAAGTGACCTCAAAAATATATAAAAATTGTGATTTTGTTGCAACTTTTTCATAATTTCATTTTTTTTTGGCAATTAATATTATAAGTATTTAATGAGTAATGTATTTTTACCTCCTATTTTGCTTTCTTTGAAAATATGCGACCCTCGATCTAATTAGAAAACTTTTCAGGGAGGGGTCTCACACATTAATCTCAAGATTAACGGGGGGTCGAAATAATTTACCTAATCCTCATGTACGTGTATATAATGTAGGATGATTTTTTCACATTAATATAAAAAGACAGCTTCACAAATATATAAAACATAAAAAGTATCGAAAATACGATGGCCGGTGCCTTTCCTCAAACTCAATTTTTTTCACGATTTTCATTTTTTAAATCCATAGCTTACGGAGAATGGACAACGGGATGCATGTGACCCGCCGTCCATAGTATACCCAGGCCAGGTCTAATACAGAATAATTAAAGCGGGCCTTAGTTCAAAACGATTTTGACATGCCTGATTTAAAGATAACGTGGTATCTAATGAATACCGCCTGACGAAGCGTCGTGTGTATCGAAACACTTGTAAAAGCCGGCAGTTGACGTCGTTTTTATTATTTCTTTAATATCTTTTCTTTCTTTCACGGCAATAATGATACATAAGTGGCGATCGCGTAGTCGGGAAACAAGCGATCATGCTCCTTGCATAATGTACGAGGGTGAGGAGTGTGGAGGAGTCTCGCTGCCTATCGTGCTGCAGGTGGCGAATCCCACGGCCTGGTCAGACAGTGTTCAAAATTCAGCCCCCTTAATATTTGCTAGCTACAGTGGACAATACAAATTATTAGTTTCGACATCAGAGTCGAGACTTTTTATTAAATTGATATCATCATGCTGACTGTAGGTCTTCATCCGTACATCAGTGTATGGAGGTTCAGCAACCAGTATTTCATATCCAAAGAAGGAATATGTCATTCTTCAATTTTTCAGGTAGTGTGAATACAGTAATATTCATCCACTAATACAATGGGAAAAATTGGTCAGCCCACATTTATGATTCAAATAATACGAGATCTTTATCCGTAGAGTTCCTGATCGTTGAAGACATACCTATAACATCACATCATTTACCTGTAAAGGTATGCAGAAAAGACAGAGATCAGACTTTCCTATCTTAAAACGCATTCTTCGCCTCTTCTACCACATCTACATTTGCTCTATATTTTTATTTTGTTTGCTCTTCTTTATTTATTCGTTCTACATGCCCAAACTAACTCATAATGCCCTTCTTCATCTTACTCAATACATCAACCTATCCTACATTCATCCCTAATTCCGCATTCATCTCACACGCTTTCCGCTCATATCTGCACTTTATATCGGTTTTGTTAGTCTTTCTTCATTCATTTGTTCTACATGCCCAAACCATCTCATAGTGTTTTATTTTATCTTACGCAAGCCATTAGACTTAAGTTCACATTCATTCTTAATTACTTGTTTCTGTATTCCACCACACATGATCATCCCATGTATTATCAGTGCACATATTTATGTAGAGTGTATTCGGCTTTTCTCAGTATTTTTCCACGTCCACGTTTATCTCCCATACATCAAATTTGGTACTAGAATACTGTTGTGGACTATCATCTTAGCATTCTCTATTATATACTTCCACTTTAGTATGGCACCATTCAACATATTCGAATCGGTAATTCGGATATACATGTATTAAGTTATATAAATATAAGATATTTGTATAAAGAACGTAGCCGAGAGACAATATTGTCCTCGACCCCGAATTCAAAACACCTGGAGTAGGCACAAAACTTGAGATTTGTCTTTGCACATATTGAACAAGAAGTGAAGACGTAACAACACTCACACACTTCTCTCGCGTGGA
Organism: Odontocerum albicorne; assembly: GCA_949825065.1. Taxonomy (NCBI): domain Eukaryota; kingdom Metazoa; phylum Arthropoda; class Insecta; order Trichoptera; family Odontoceridae; genus Odontocerum; species Odontocerum albicorne. The sequence goes on from OX463844.1 coordinate 16,841,431, forward strand.
AGTATTGTTATCAAACTAATTATTTCACCAAACTGGGACCATTTTTTAGGGTAATATCAGGATTCGAACCTAAAACCCCTAGGTGGAAGTCAAGCGTCCTACCAACTAGGCCATGGAGGTCGTTAAATTAATGGAAAAAATATTCCTTAGTACAGAAATTAAGATATTCACAAAAAAATGTTACCTCTGGTGAGCGGCTAATATAATAAATGTATTTGTTTTGACTACACAGGTAGTTGTCCTATTCAAAACATACTACTGAATGAGATTTAAAAAAAATATATAACTTAAAATTAAAACAAATCGGCGCACATTCCTATATTTTTCTATGATATCATACACGACTTACTTAACTTGGATCGCGATCAACACACAAGAAATCTAATTTATTTAACCGTTTTTGTTATTCTGATCGTATTAAAAATTAAATTCAAAATTATAGGATGCTCCTCGCCGTTTACCGTCTCCAGCGTACCTTTGGGAAAATAACACGTTGCAATGCCAGTCCTGTGCTCTAACATGGCGTCAATAAATAGCAATATTGTAACTAAGCTGAATCATTCAACGAAATTGTTTTATATTTATTTACGGTTAATTAGGGAAACTTTGATGTATGGAAATGAAACGCGGATATAGAAACAAACTGAAAGGAACTGAATGAATGCTGTAGAAATACATGAACTGAAAAAAAAACATGTTTGACAGAATAGGAATTAAGTGAGTAGGGACGAATGTGAACTTAAGGCTGATGTGTTGAGTAAGATGAATATGAGCATTCTGAGATGGTTTGTTAGACATGAGTGTGGAAGTGAGTGTGGAAGACGTGTAAAGGAAAACCAAGGATGAAATAGTTGGATCAAATAAATTATTTTGCGTGATTGTATGTATTTGTACACATATATAACATACTATTAGAGAATAATGAATATCTTGAGATACAAGATCTTGAGATATAATAATGAATATCTCGTATATCTCTCTGATAATCTGGAACTCAGCGGATGAATAGCCTCCATTCCTCCCAGTCTTGAGCCATGACGAGTGCAGCATTCAATGAGAAGCTAGCCATCTATCTAATTTAATATATCCATCTTGATGGAAACCATACACTTCCAATCACTACCAACTTCTTCAAACTGTTTTAATTTCTTCTAACGACATTTCCGAAATATGACAGTATTATCTTCCTCTATGTCATTGACAACATTTTATTGACATATAGATTCTAGAGAATGGACTCATTAGTGCATCTTGCAGTCAATATGATGCTACTTTACCTCGACACCGATACCACATCTTGAATCAATCTAGCAGATTGTAAAATACAAAACTTAATCTAAACTAGTCAAGTTTTCATACAAAATAACATTAAAAAATCACTAAAGCAATAAAAAAACAAGATATAAATAAAGAGGTAAATTATTCTAGAATGGAGAGAGAAATGAAAAGTCAAATTAAAAAGTAAATGTAACAGGGTGGGTCGCTCGCCATCACGTAAATCAAAATGTTACAAAATACTCATCCAATAATACTTTAAATGTAGTTTTTAAAACTCTAAGAATTTCCCTTTAAACGTTAAGTAACTTTTTAACTACGTTTACATTTTCCTTGATATTAGTGAGTTTAAGAGAACAATTTTTTTTCTACAAAATCAGTGAATGATCCATTCCGAAATTAATCTTTCTAATTTGAATTCTTGTTTTTGGAAAAATATGATAATGCTATAATGTTTTATACTTATGATCGCTCTATATGTTTCTTTAAATTTTTATTTTGTTTTATGAAACCGGTCTGCCTTAGGACTGGCATGCATGCGTCTAGTTAGGCAACGCAGAACGTTGTAAAAATAAAAAAGATAAATCAATTTTAAAAAACCTACGAACTATAATGCAAATTTAAGTGGAAGGCGTGGTAGAGGAAGATCAAGAAAAGTATGATTGAATCAAGTGAATGATATTTTAAAAGAAGGAAATGTAAGAAGTAAAAGAAATCGTGGGAACTGTAGGAGGTGTATGAATGAGGAAGAGGCGAAAAATGCATCTCGAGGTAGGATAATCTAATGCACTATACTATTTTCCTACCCCAGCCGGGAACGGCATGATGGTACAAAAGTATGTATGTATTATTGTTGTCGAGGTCCTAAGATCCTGCCTAACATAACTCTTGGAAAGAATAGCACTTGAGTATTATGTTTATATTTTATTGCATAAAATACCCTAAATGTCTAACTATTGTAATCTTTAGGTGCCATTTTTTCAATCCATTCAGTTAGATTTTAAAATTAGTGAGGCCAATTGATACAAGGAAAAATGAAAAGGGGGAAATCCCCTACCCCCGTCACGCTATGATATTTGTCAACAAACGTGCCGTGGTGGAGTTCCGTGCCCACTTATTAGTCTTATCCTTTGCCATTGTTTTCTGAGGCCCGGTTGGATTGAAAAATTATAGACCGCCTTTGCATGGAATTTTCCCCCATAGCTAAAAAAATAGTAAAAAACTCTTGAAGTAAGGCGATAATATCTACACAATAACTTTAGAATAAATGCTTAAGAAAGAAAAAAAAACATGGCCGTTCACGTCCTACATTAAACAATGTACACTATATTTATTTTTTAAAAATGTATTAATTTTATTCACTAATATAAAATCATCCCGCCATTTCCCTGGCGCAGAGGCTGAGAGGACAGAGTACCAGACTTTTCCATATCGACACACATCCTTTGCCTATTCTACATACATCCATACGATTTCCCATATAACTTCTACTACTTCTTTAACTTTCTACATTTCTTTCTATCACATTAAAATTCGCTTGACCCATCCATATTTTCTTTGATCATCTTCGATCACGTCTTTCACTCACATTTGCACTTGAAACCTGCTTTTTTTAGTCTTTCTTCATTCATTCATTCTACATGCCTAAACCATCGCAGAGGGCTCTTCTTCATCTTCTCAACACAGGATTTTTTTTAAAATTGAACTTCTTCTTGATATAAATCTTAGATCTGTTCCAGGGAGGTAGAGCACCAGCTGTTACTTCACCTTTTTGGCGACCTCCCTGGCATTCAATATCCTGCAAGGATGTCGCGTGCCGTTATGTATGGAATTCGGTCCCTGGCGATCATCCTCACATGATCAATCCCGAACTACCTTATCTTGCTGCTCCATCTGATGATATCCTCTACAGATCTGTCAATTTTGAGAATTTTCAACCACATTTCTAAAGGATTTTCCTGCGACGGTTCGTAATATTCTCATTTCAGATGTTCGAAGAAGACTCTATATTCAAATTGTGTTGACTCTGGGTTTGACGTTATAATTCATAATAGGCCTTACGTAGGTCTTTTAAATTCTTATTGTGCTTTCAATTAAGAAGTATTTATTTTTTGTGTTCATATCTCTAAGACAACCATATTCAGCCACCAGATTAAATAGACCTTAAGCATTAAATACTCATGTATGGTCTAGCGTTTGAATATTTAAAGTGTATTCAATAATACAAAGAACCTAAAAAGCATAAGATGGAATTTAAAAAATATAGAGAGACAAAATAATGTCTGATCTGAACGAGAGGGGGAAGAAAAAAGAGACATTTTGAACAAAACATAATACGGTGTTTATACATTAAATATTTTTTACATATAAATTAATACGTCCGTATATGAATGAATTGAGAAGATTATACTTTATATTTTCTGTATGCTTTTCACTAGATACGGTTAAATCAGTCAGATTTAATGCCGTATAATAAAATTTTCAACTTTTGGTAATGATGTTCCAAAACCAACATAAAAATCTACCAATGTAAATATTTGAAAGGGAATCCCCACTGACAGCTGAACCTGAAATATCCGGGTGGTAATCATGCAATCTACCAGTAAGCAACACATTTGATGGTAAAATATTATCTTGAATATTGGTTTATTGTGAGTATAAATATATTGAATAATATTACATTTACGTTGTATATAGTCCAACTTCACGGGCTTATTGGCGTGTGACAAGCTCTTCCAACTAGAAATATACTAAAAATGTATTATTTATAGTAAAGTCATTAACATTGTGGAGGTTCAAAGACATTGTATTTTGTTTTATCAAACACGGTTTATTCCACTTTATGTAACGGTATAACCTTACCGGTTTCAAGGCTTTCACTTCATCATCAGGATAGCACAAACAAGAAGAGTCATGTTTCTGCTCTCCTGATGATGAAGTGAAAACCTTGAAACCGGTAGGGCTATACCGTTACATATAGTGGAATAAAACGTGTTTGATAAGACAAATTACAATACTAAAAATACATTAAGTGAAAATCAAACCTCAACCCCTAGGCTGGAAGTCAGGTGCCTGTCCAAGTAAACCAGGTAGGTCGACATATTCCATTTGTGAAATTGAAAAGACTGTTTACCTTTACCTTTTAGACTCTCACATGTTGATATGTTTATTTTATATTTAAGAGATGATAGACAATCCTCGTGATCAAGAGTGTTTGGCAGCTATTTTGGTAATAGAAAATGCCTGTGCTGTATTGTTTTTTTTTTGTATGCAAACTGTTACACTTCAGCAAGCAAACAGTTTGAACAGAACAACTCAAAGTTCTGATTGTAAGGAAATTAAACTTTCAAGGTGATCAGTAAATTGTATCTGCTATAGCCTTTCGTTAGACAGAGTTTTATATAACACTATTTTTACAAAAATATCATCCCTAATAAAGCTTTAGAATTGAAAGTGATACAAGCTTTAATTGAATACATCATAATTGAGAACATGTATCATCACTGACAATCCAGTTGGTACAGCGCCTATCTCCCAACCCAGACGTTTCGGATAAGATTCCCGTTAAAGCTCAAATATTTTCAATGCAAATTATAAAAGGACAATTTATATAGCGCCGTTAGAGAGCAGTCTCCTTAATGGCGCTCTAACTTGAGATTCGAACCTACTACAAAATGCAAGGTTCAAAAAGTTTCCAGTTTAGTTTTCACTTAAGGCATTTTTTAAATCTTGCTGGTCAGTTGGAAGAGATTGCAACATTGCAATAAATCGACCAGGGGATACTGTGTGCAACGAAAGTGTAATACGAGTGATTGCCCCTAGTAACGTTTAAAAATTTAAAGTGATTTAAAACATGATTCGTTATTATTGACCTGTGCGTTCCATCAGGAAAATAAGGATGCCATAAAACCCCTCCATCCAGGCCGGTCCACAGCCCGATAACATTAATGAATAATAATATTAAATGTACCCAAAATTCCAAAGAGACTTGTATACATTATAAAGACATGTCTACTTAATAATGCGATATTCAAGGCTAAGTAAGGACACATTAACATCATTCGGAATCGGTTTGAAAAGGAATTGGCGAAATTGCTTTTGATAATGTGCGGTGCTGAATAGGATTAGCTTTTTGTATATCCAACAAGATGACAAGTTTGCAAATGTTAGATGCATTAAAGATAGCTTCATTTTAATATAATTATAAAAGGGTGTCCACATTTTGAACCACCATAGGACGGTGATGATCGAATCACATTCGAGACACTTACAAAAAAACTATTTGCGAAACATGATACGAGTACCGCTAGTTTTCACCCCCTGATGCCCTTAGTAACTTGGTAAGACGCCTGTCTTTTAATTTGGAGGTTGCGGGCTCGATTATCTTTAGTATCTATTTTTTTAATTGGGTGCCAATCTGGTTTTCCCTTAAAGCCTCTTTAAAAATCTGTAAAGTTTGTTGGAAGATATTGACACATAGCAATAAACCCGCAATTTTATACAATGAAACTGTAATTTAGAGAGCACACTTAGATTTTAATCACTATCTCATTAATTTCAGCACACTTAGATTTTAATAAATTTCCAGCACAATTAGATTTTAGTCACTATCTCACTAATTTCACAGATCGGAGGTATTTCGTTGTATTATATTATAATTTTGTTGTATTCTGTACAAACTGGCAGGCACTGCTATTTTTTCTGGCAAACGAGAAAAAGGGATATGTGCAAAAACCAGAATGGGATAATTTTTTTATTTTTGGTACCATCGAGGATCGATGCGAAAACTACCATTTGGAAAACATAACCGGCTGCAAACTGGGACACAGAGGTCTACATTAGTTCATAGTGGGTTCAAATTACTTGCACAACTACTCACCTTATGGAACTATTATCAATTTTCATTTATTAAATTCAAAGATATGACAGAATATTATACATATTCACATTGTTTATTAGAAGATACTTTCTTATAAACTATACGAATATAATATTAAAAAAAAACAAAATAACCATTAAGACCATACTCATTGTGTATCATATATAATTTATTGTAATTTATAATATTTTTATCAAACACTGTTTATTCCACTTTTTTATGACGGTATAACCCTACCGGTTTCAAGGCTTTCACCTCATCTTCAGGGGAGCGCAAACAAGACTAAATGCTGTTCGAACTGGTACCGATATACACGCTTCAACGGTTGGGGGCTGGGGGGTGAGAAAGGCAGTTGAACAGTTATTTACCCAAAATCTCTCCGCTCTTGGCCGAAATTGTTCCCTGCCTTTCTCACCCCCCAGCCCCCAACCGTTGAAGCGTGTATATCGGTACCAGTTCGAACAGCATTTAGTCTTGTTTGCGCTCCCCTGAAGATGAGGTGAAAGCCTTGAAACCGGTAGGGTTATACCGTCATAAAAAAGTGGAATAAACAGTGTTTTATAAAAATAAATTACAATGTCTTTAAACCTCCACAATGTTAATGCCTTAACTATAAACAACATATATAATTTACATACAAATTCTGACATATAAGTCGTCAAGATGCAAAACCCAATCTAGAAGACTTTGTCGGTTTTGAATAAATCATAATTAACTACTTCAAATGTAAATAGAATGTTTATGTGGTATATTTTTTACTTAATGTCTTTAAAAACAATAAATAATGTCAGTGCCATAATAAGTTTTAACAGAAACATAATGAAATTATTTTTATCGTTAAATTGTGTGCAGAGTGGATTTTGACAGTCCCTTTTTTCCAGAGCACATATAAATATGAGTATTGGATAATTACCGAAAAGACATGGTTGAGAGTAAAAGCAGCTAAATAAAAATATATCTATGGAGAATTGAAACGTAGGTAAAAAGTAGTTCTTGAAATGTGAATACACAATTAAGTCTGGAACTAGGTGTTAAGCTCTATGTGTTGAAAAATCTGAGTTGGCTTTGTTGGACATTGAGTTAAGATTCCAGATGACCGCATTTCGAAATTGAGTTCAAATCGTAATGTCTTGGTATTAAAGTACAAGATAATAAATACAAAGATTTGTTTCAGCGTAACATTTTTAGTACGAAAACATACTAAAGTGTAATGATAAAACAGCTGCAAGAAGGACCTAGCTTTGGCATTCCTCTAATGATGATACTTATGAAATGCATTTCGATACTGCTGTTGTTTAAATTTATAATTCAAGAAAAAATACAGAAATTTGAAATGTATGAACACCCTCATTACAGTATATCTTTTTATATTTCACGATATCAAAAATACTATTAAAATTTTCCAGTATCGAAATGTGTATAAAATTTATTGTTAAATTATTCATTTTATATATTTTTCTAAGATATTTTAAGCATAAACTAAAAAGTAGTGATGTGTATAATTTGTATACATTTTCATTCAAATATATGCTACAATTAGTATAGATATAAGTATTCATTTTACATATTTAAACTTCATAATTGCGCTAATGTTTTCAATATATTTATTAATAATATACTTAAACTATTTTATCTAAAACCATTACTGCTACTTTCATTTCATCAAGGTTAAATTTTAATTCGGAATTTCTAAATAAACGGAAAGAATGTGTTAAAAATTGAACATACCTATTTAATTAATTTAAATTAAGCTGGAAGATATTTTCTAGTAAGATTATTAAGATGCTTGATGAGACGAATAAGAATAAGGACAAGCATGTAGAACTATTTAATAAGAAAGACAAGCAAAGGAAATATCCAATGAAAATGTGAGTGACAGACCAAGAAAAATATATTTTGAAGGGAGTGTAAAGCGTCAGAGAAGTTCTAAATGTTGTAGTTCGTTGCTGGGTCTCGTAGTCGAGGTTCCCCTTGCCACTACAACGTGAATCTTTAGCTGCTCTTCCACGACAATCATGTGATCTTCTGAAAAAAACAGCCCGATCCGAGATGCGCACTCCCTCCCACAGATGTGGATACTGTTAAGACTGTTACCGTCTAGGCATTGAGACACCATGAGCCCGAAAAAATATGGTTCTCCATCCTCCACGGTATTGAGTCACCTTCTCCCAGTCCTCAGAAAAAAACAGTACTAAGTATGTCTTTAATTATGTCATTTGTAGCAACACGCTTTTCGATATTTTTCTCTACTTTACCATCTCTGGAAAACATGATCTGCCAATAGCACGCTGTACACATAATAATTTGAAGTCTTGCTATTGATTTGTTAGCAAAAAAAACAGTAATGTGTACGTCGTTAACCTTGTAACCTGCTGAAACACGCCTTTCAATATTTTTCTCTATATGTATCATTTCTTTAAATATGCTCCGTGAATGACTCCATCACTGAGCACAATTATATTAGTACACAGTTATTATTTTTATGTTAATTTTCTTTTTAATAATATAACAATACATCAAGGCTAAATATTTGAAAATTACTTTTCTTTGTATGATTTACAAAACCACTAAAACCTTCGCGGTATTCAAGAAAACAATAGAAAAACGGAATCAACGCGGACAAATAACTACAAATGAATACAAAAGTGATTAATTACAAAAATGATATTGTGTGTTACTTATTTCACGAATTAAAATATCTTCTTTCTACAAGTTTATTATGTATCAAATAGATTAAAAAATCTCCACAAATTCATTTGAATGTATTAAGGTCGAATGAATGATTAAAATTTTTGGTTTATACTTTATTCAAATTTAACCGTTAATATGTGATTTTCTCTTATTGTGATACAATAAATGTATTTAAACCGAAGAAAAAAAAATTATTAAATTTTCCCAATCTTTAAATATAGAGAATTTTTTAACTCAGAAATCCTCATGTATACTGACACACAACAACCTTTGATATTCTCCATAACCTAGATGTTAAGACACCTGTCTTCCGAGCCAGAGGTCTCACCTGTCTTCTGGGCCTCGTAGTCAAGGATCTCGTTGATCTCGCCATTCCAGCGTAATTCCGTTGGAAAGCAAAGCTGAGCCGTGGAGTTTATTATGTTTATTTTCTTACTTTCTCTTATTTTAAGTATGTGAGTCGTTGTACACCAGCAAACTCACCGGCTACACTGCTGTACTGGATCCGATGGCACACTGAAGTGAGACGATAGGATCACACTAGGGTGTTGTTGAATAGATATGACCTAAATCATCAGAATCCTTACACCCTCGAATACTTAAGTGTCATTTGAGGGGAGTAGCACAGTGTGGGGTTCGAACCGGCGACCTTCCGCATAGAAATCATGTGCTTTACCGTACGGTCATGCACCTCATATAACAAAAATATGTACAACCAAAGTATAATAATATAAATAAAATTGAAAAAAGTCTACTTCTTCATTTGTACGGTACTCCTTAGCGTATCTGCACTGGTGATATAGACATTTTAAAGAGCCTGACCGGAAGATAAAAACCTTTTTTGGTCCATGCGTCAAAAAACATATGTAAAAGTGGTGAAATAACGAAATATTTTTTTAAAGTTTAACTTTCAAACATTTTCATCTCATACAACGAATCAATATTTACCCGTCCGCTATCTCGCTTGGATACATTCGGATTAAATCGCATTTATTTAAAATTAATATAACAGACTGTATGACAAGCGGGAGCGGAGCGGCTCGGGCTGAGCCTGTGGTAATACAAGAATGGAAAGGATATGAAAGGATTATGGCGAGACGATGAGAGAGGCGGCTCCTTTTAGTAGCGGTTGTCACCTACACTCGATGTTACCTGGATTGGACAGAGGCGAAGTTTAAATAAAATACACATTAAAATTATATAAAAATTAATCCATCTGAGGTTCATTTTATTCGTCTTAGCTCACTGCCTGATATAGTGGCTCTCATATTTGAAGAGTAATAAACCTACGGTTGTATTATATACAACGGAAGTATAATATATTGTAATACAATAGTTTTTGACAATTCCTTTCTTTTATTTTTTATATTTAACAAAGTAATATATGATACAAACATTTGCCAAAGGCTCTACTTATATAGTGTACAAATATACATCATAAGAACTAATCTAATTTATTTATTATAACTGTGCACTAACTTCATTTTAATTTCCTGCATGCCATTTTATTTTTAATAATCTTAATTATTTTTATATATATATATATATATATATATATATATATATATATATATATATATATATATATATATATATATATATATATATATATATATATATATATATATATATATATTAGAAATATCTAACACCTACGTACTTCTTACAACTAGATAACAATTCTTACAACTAAGCAATTGCTTTCTTATTTTAACAACTTTTCACTTTTATTTACTTTTATCTTTCTCGCTGGCAGTGCTTCTGATGTGTTTATGAGTTTGCTTTTTTTTAATCTAGTCAAATTGTTATTTTTTAACATAACCCTATCGTTTCTGCAGTTTTTTTTAACATAACCCTATCGTTGTGAAATTGTCAACAATTATTCAGCGGTGTAATCAAACAATTTAACATAAAAAATAAATAAATTTTCAGACCCAATCCAGCCCTTTTGATTTGAGTATAATTCCCTTAGTAAAATCTTATTCTGCCCTGTTAATCAAACGTGCATGGCTGGTATTTTATTTGTTGACAGTTTTAAATTAATATTTTTATTCGGCAATCCGATTATCTCACTCTTTATGTATCGTCTTAAGAATATTTTCAAAACATTCGCTATTCTCCTAATCTATTTATTTTGAAATATTTTAAATGTACGATTTTGATTTTAATATGAATATTTTTGAATTTGAATACATTACATTTTTTTAGTCACTTTAGACATCATTCTTTAAAAAAATATCAATTTTATATTTTCCGATTTCTGTTTGATTTTGGTATAATTTCATAATTTATGCAATCGACTTCAAAATTGACTATATCTTCATTATATTTTTAGTGACCATCGACGCGTTTCACTCTTTGAGTATTAAAAGGCAAATTTGAAAAATCATATACATCTCAAGGATCACATATTTTATAAGAGAATACTTATGTGTTACATTATTTAAGTGATATTTAAATTATAATTTTGGTTCAATAAATTAAATTTTGTTTTCCACCAACTCGTTATAAATTGAGAAACAAAAATGAAAAATTAATTCAAGTATTTGCGTTTTATACATGGACTTCTCGATTTTCTGAAAAATACCATATATAATGTAATTTATTTTTTAAATATAAAATATACCAATTTAAATACCATACGTCTTACCGAAATTTTTTTTTATACTTTACGACATTTTCAAAGGGAAAGTCAACGCCGGGGTCTAATGAGTGGGATGGTTGTTAGAACCTACATTGGTTTTGATTTCTGGCAGGATGAATACTAGTTTAACTGCCAGACGCTTTTTTAAATTAAAAAGAATCATTGTATTATTACTATTTTATAAAAATGACGACCTCCGTGGCCTAGTTGGTAAGACGTCTGTCTCTCAGCCTGGATGTTGCGGGATCAAATCCCGCTGGAACACAGAATTTTTAAAAAGGATTCCAGTCTTGTTTTCACTTAAGTCCACTTTTACATATTTCTGGTTGGTAGGAAGAGATTACCACATGGCAATAAGTCTGCCAAGTTGTATTGTATATTACGCAAGTGTAATACGATACAATACAAATTGATTCAATTAGTTATGAAGCGATATATCGCAAGTTTAAAATTACGATGCGAAAGACCTCGTAATCATGTATAATAGTCAGCTATCCTGTGAATGGATGACGCATATACTTGTATCGGAATATTGTGTGAAATCTGTTGCACTTCAAAAAACGCAATATTTACATATCTAATCCAAAGATATTATGACAAGAAGATTAAATTTATATGACGGTCGGCAGGTTCCATCTGCCGCATCTCTTGGTTAGATAGAATTTTTACATTGCGCTTTTTTATGTTGTTTACAAACAAACAGTTTACAAGATACAGAATAAAATTAATTATGATGTAAAATAATCTAAGAGTAAAACAAGAACGAAATTAAATCCACTAAGAATCGAACCTGGAGCACCCGCTTAAATTTTAGCCATTAGACTATCTGTTTGTAGTCTGTTTGAAATTATACTATTTGCAAAAAAAATACTTAAAAAACGTTAATTGTTAAAGATTTAAAGGGTTTTTTTAAACATTTAATGAATAATAAAAGGATTTTTTCTATGGAAATGTTTGAAACTTATAACATATTTTTAAAAGGGTTTGATCTACCGTAGACGTGAGCTATTTGTGCCGACCTAACTAAAAATACATAAAGGTGGACAAAATGAAATATAAATATATGCAACGTGATATGAGATATATAAGTTTTACGCAATATGGGTCATTCTGTTCTCTTCTGTTACTGAACTCTCGGGCCATTCTGTTATCTTTATACTTCGCCATTATATAGTATGTATAATAGCGGAAGTTTTGTGCCAGGATAGAATGAAATGTAGATGTGTTATATCTACCTACCTCAATAAGGTAATATGTTATTATAATGGTGATGACGATTATGATGAAGTTTGGCAAACGTCTATATAAAATAATATTTAAACAAATAGGAAAACATGAGTCACTAAGATACAGGCCTAAGTTTAGTTTACTGGAGACACGACAAATGAAATTCAATAAATCCAGATCGATAAAAATTGTGTGTCCACATTAAAGTACCTATCTTTTTTTCATAAATTATGCATTTATAAAAAAAATTGTCATGTACAAAAAAAATATTAAAATTAGGTTATGCAGCTACCATCTACGGGTTGACGTATAAAACTTATTTAAGGGGATATTATACTCTAGAAGCGTGAATTTCGGGCGTTTTTTTCAGACTAAATAAATAAAAACAAAAATATTTTTCCTACACATTTTTTACAGTTTGTCTATTGATGATTTGAGAATGTACAAAAATATTTGAAAAAAAATTTTTTAAATTCAAGATATTATCAGCTGTTACATCTCGTAAACAAGGGGGTGAGCTGGTCGACATGATTGGAACCCTTTCGTTAATCCAAAACAAAAATCATATACAGTTTCTTAATAAGAAATAATTTCGTTGGTACCGAAGAGAAAAAAGTCGTAAAATGGCGGCTGTCTGAAAAAAAAATCTATTTTTTGCCCTTTTTTTCAAATTTTTAAAAGTAGTAAATACAATAGTTTTGAATTTTTCAAAGTAGGGACGATATAAAAACATATCAAAGTTTCATCCAAATTTTAAGACAATCGGTTGAATATAACTTGAGATTTTATGTCGAGCAGGTTGAAAAAAGTAGTTTCAAGAAAAACGCGTTTCAAGTTTTGAGATTGTTGTCTGCGTCATTTCGGTGCTGCATAATTGCTGCCTCATTTATAGATATAACTTCGTAAATATTGAGAATTTTAAAATTTCCTTTTGAGAACATATTCTTAAAGGTCTAAACTTTAAGAATATGCAAAAAACTATTTTTTTCAAATTTCTAGAGTAGAACACCCCCTTAAGTAAAATGAAAGGTTTGTAGAAAACATTTATAAAACTCCTGAGTTATTAATGCATAATTGATAAAAAATAAAATATTTGTATTATCTGAAATTTGGCCTTTTGAAGAAAAAAATGAAGTATTTAAAAAAGAAATTAGCAGATAAACAATAAAATTTTAAAATAAGGTTTTCATACCAGACTAGGTCAAATAATGAATTACATATAGATAGATAAGTAAACCAAGAACGCTAAACTTTTACGGAGACAGACTAACGGAATAGGTAATGGCGTGGTGTTTTACGGAGACAGACTGAGGGAATAGGTAGTGGCGTGGTGTTTTACGGAGACAGACTGAGGGAATAGGTAGTGGCGTGGTGTTTTACGGAGACAGACTGAGGGAATAGGTAATGGCGTGGTGTTTTAACGCGCTGCCCGTAGATTTAAAAAAAAGGAAATAAAGAAGGGTTGGAGAGGAAAAGAACGATTATGAATCTTAAAAAATATCTACTTAATGAAACGGTATACTTTATAGTGAACAAAATATATATGTATTGTAAAATTTTACGTTTTACAAAAATAATCTATAAAAGTAGCATTTAACGTACGAAATGTTTTAGAAGGCCTAGAAAAACTTAATACGAATTCTGAAAACCTTTATAATAGGATAGTATGCATGACGAGGTATATGGATATGGAAGGAGCAGAAGATTTATGCCAGGTTAGAATTAAGTGTAGGTGTGTTATATCTACCTACCCCAATAAAGATATGTCATAATTGTTATGAGTATGATAATGGAGGTACATTAAAAAAATATTTAAAATTAAGGGTTAAATTTGTGAAGGCGATGCCCAAAAATTGTTGTGTAGTTTGGCAAACACCTAAACAAAATTATGATAAAATAACATTTTTTTAAATTATTTTAAATACAATACATAAAAATTCAAGTACTAAAATATTGCCTAAATAATTGCACCATCTTGAATTTGTAAAAGCGAACACCTCAATTTATCCCACCCCACTTGAATTAAATCCAGTCCGTTAAATGCGCAAGAGTGCTTCAGCCGTCTCACCACCTAATCCCAAAAGGTTGGCACTTTAACTGATGCTGAAGTGCATTTCGCAAGTGTTGTTAAAAATACGGAGCTTAAGTAAGTTACACGCCATTTCCTTAACTGTAATAAATTTAAGAGGCTGAATTGTTATTTAATAATAACATAAAAAATACTAAAGGTCTATTTGTATTATTTTATTTAAATTTGTTCAACAACACATATTACTTGGAAATAATGAAATATTTTACAAACTTATCATATAAATTCATTTTTAGACTTTTTTTTAAGTTATATTTTTTTCTTAAATATGTTTTTGATTAATGTACGGAGGAGGAGATTGTGTGAGGACTGTTAATTATTATTTATTTTAATTAATAATACAGTATGCCAAGAGTTGATATATGTTGTACATTCTCGTAACTAGTTGTCACAGCTTACCAAGTGAATAAGATTTTTTATAAATAAATTGAATAAAAATCAACACTCGGTAAAAAGCATTATCCTTTTTTTCATGTTTACATGTCAGTAAGATACAAGCAAGATAAAAATCCTACATTACAGGAATCACGACAAATAACAAATTCAAATACGAGTACACATGTTATTTATAGTTAAGGCATTAACATTTTAGAGGTTTAAAGACTGGTTTTATCAAACACTGTTTATTCCACTTCCATGTAACGGTATAACCCCACCGGTGTCAAGGTTTTCACATCATCATCGGGGGAACACAAACAAGACTACGAGTACATATATATAAATTCTGAACGACCTCCGTAGCCTAGTTAGTAAGATGTCTGTCTCCCAGCCCGGAGTTTGCGGGTTTTAATGCCGCTGGAATCCAGTTTTTTTTAAAAAGGATCCCTGTCTGGTTTACACTTAAGGCTTCATTAATATATTTCAAGCTGGTTGGAAGAGATTTCCACATAGTAATGAGTTCACTAGGTTGTACTGTATACAACGAAAGTATAATACGATAAATATGATGCAATACATTAATTTGAGTATCTCTTGAAATAACTTGTTTTTCTTTCCCCATTGTTTTCATGTATTATGCATCCATGTTATATAATATGTACTGATCATGTAAAAAAAATGTTTTTTGACATCAGTTTTATATATATTTTAAATAGTAAGAACAAAGTATGGTCATCACATCACATTAATTATTCAATGTTAGAAATCCTTGACATGTGTGTATATTGTCGCTATTATTTAACTTCCTTAACTGCCCCGCGACCCTACTGCCCCTACCGTCGAAAATATTCAGCGTCTTTCCGATCATACACTTGTACTCCTATCCAATAAAGGTAACTTCTTAGGCATTTCCAATTTTTCACTCTTCTTTCTTCACACTGTCCTTTACTGTTCATGCAGTTATACTTTAATAGTTTTCTGGTTGTGTGTAACCCATAAACTTTGTAATCTCTCAACGCGCAATGGGAACAATATATGCAACTCCTGACTTGCTGCTTGAAAGAGACTACCGTAAGGCAATACGCCCGCCAATTGTACATTTGTGCAATGAAGTAACAAATAAATAAATTAAGTACAGATTCTTCGAATCAACCTAAAAAATCATGGATATTCCATATTACCATGTTTTTTGGTACTTAAAATTCAATTTAATTAAATGCTTTTTCTTTTGGGTTTTAAGTCAATTGTTTTTAAATATTTGTTTTGTTTTTTTAACTTTATTTTATTTACACATGACAACAAATATACACAATTTGCGGAAAAACAACAGGTAATTTAATTTGGACACACGATTTAATGGATCTGGGTTTATTGCCTTTGATTTGTCGTGTCCCCAGTAAACTAGGTTTTTGCCTGTATCTCACTGAGGACGTATAGCATGAAAAAATAAATCGATACTTCTTTTCGATTACATAAAACCCCGTTGCATGTTCTCATCAACCTGACAAACAGTGACACTTAATTACATATATATGAATCACGCTATATAAAAATATACACATTTAAAATCAATTAGATTAACAATCATACGATAAAAAATATGACCCCTTTCTATCTAATTTAGTTAGATACTTTGAATCTATAAGACATAAAAAATACTTTCTTTGAAGTTTTCGGATTGATAATTTGATAATTTTTCAATTACTATTGCTTTATTTTACGTGTATTACACTTTCGTTGTATACAGTACAAACTGACGGATTTCTTGGCGTGTGGCAATCTTTTCCAATCAACCAGAAAGGTTTTTAAAAAAGAAGGAATCGAACCGACAATTCCCTGGCAGGAAAACAAGCGTCTTACTAACAATGCATTCCGATTAAGTCATGCCAAATGCTTCTCATCGATTTAGATTAATTCATGCCAATGAAGTTGACTTTTGCTTCTACCATTTAAAAAAAATACTCAAAATAAATTAAAAATAATTATAAAATACAACTAAAGCAATGACATGTATTTCTTTTTTTCATTACGTAGAATTAAATTCACAGCACCTTCAGAATTTTCATATCAATTTTTCAGGCAATGCGGTGATTCGGTGAATTTTCACAAAAGATTTGCTTGAAAAAGTAATTGCTGTGTATTTCTCACAGATTATTATAACACAATGAGTAACACAACAGTGGCGATAATTAGAGGGCCGATACAAAAGCTCAAGGAATATTATTTATTCTGACCAATTAGTTTGGTTATTTTTAAAAGGCGTACCGCATTGCTGACTAGTTTCATAACTGCCACTGAGCCGAAGAACAAACCGAGCACCTTGTATCAAAAAAATATTTTCCAGTAATTTCCAAACTGTGAATTTAAAATCGACCAAAAAGCAAAAAAAAACAAAAGTAGCAAAATGACAAAATATTGTAATTTATTTTTATCAAACACTGTTTATTCCACTTTTTTGTGACGGTATAACCCTACCGGTTTCAAGGCTTTCACCTCATCTTGATGTGAAAGCCTTGAAACCGGTAGGGCTATACCGTCACAAAAAAGTGGAATAAACAGTATTTGATAAAAATAAATTACAATATTTTTAAACCTCCACAACGTTAATGTCTTAACTATAAACAACATGACAAAATATCATTGTATGTTGGTGTTTATCTTGATGTATAGAAGTGAAGCTTCGACTTGGCAGAAGAAGGAGAGAAGTAAGATTAACGTTGTGGAGATGTATACACTAAGGTTAAGTTGTTGAGTATCAGTGTAGGCAAGAAGGTAGGTTGAAGACAACAGAAATTAATTCATGAATAAAGTGAATGTTTGAGGAGCGTTAAGATGGTTTGAAAATGAAAGACTAACATAATATAGAAGATAGTATAAGTCCGAAGTTCATTTTTGCATGGAAGAGATAGATCGAGAAAAACGTGACTTGTCTAACAGGATCAAATTTTAAAATAAGGTAAAGTGAGAATTATGAATAATATATTATAATACGAGTATATGCATGACGAGACATATATAAGTGAAGAAGCGAAAGTTATGTTTGGGTAAAAAAGTAAAGAGATCTGTTCTCTCTATTCCTCGCCTCACTATCTATCCAATACCAATTACCTGTTAGAATATGCAGAAATAGCACATTCCTTCGCCTTTTCTACATCCACATATCTTGTACAATTCCTTCAATTTCTATAATTCCTTAACTTTCCTAATTTCAATATTTCCATTCAATTAGTAGAATAACACTTTTTTCTCGGCCTTCTAGTTAATGCACATGTCCTTATTTCAAAATATATGTTCATCTATTTTTTAATGTACCAAAGGTCCAAAAGTTTCCAGCCTGAACAAGTCAAGGCATATATGGATATACACCATATTGACCACATGGTCAGGCGATGCTATAGTTAGAATTTGATACCTCTACCCTCAGTATTTATCAACTAGAACTAGATTTATATTTTGCAATGTTAAAAAGTGAAACCGCCTGACCGTGCGATGGGCGTAGCTGGCATGGTAAGTGTCCTTATACGTTCTAACTTGTTTAGGCTGGAAATTTTTGAACCTTAGTGGTACGAGTATATCCCTTGTTACTTTGTAATTTTTTGTATTGTATTATACAATATTACACTTTTGTTGTATCAATTTTCTGAATCTACCCAAACTTCTCATACTTTCTATCGTATGACACATTGTTTTAATACAGTACAACCTAGCGAATTTATTGTCATTTGACAATATCTCCCAACCGACTAGAAAGATATTAACAAGGTCTTCAGTAAAAGAGAGGCTGAAACCCTTCTTAAATTGTTTTAACGAAAATCAACCCCATAATCCCCGGATCGGGAGACAAGCGTCTTTTTAACAAGTCCACGCGAGTCGTAATTTTTTCGTTAATTATTGGTGTAAACATGATGGTACCACAATTTGAGAAGCTGCCGCAAAACGTTCAGCTACCGTAAGCCGTCAAGAGTCCAGTTTTTTGCATCTCACCTTCAGTAATCAAAAAGTGACATGATTGTGTATGGAAATTATAGGTTCCGTTTGTTCCAGTGGGAGGGAGCGGCGATGCAAACGGCGGGGCTGGAGTTCGTACGGCCCGCGGTGCTTTTGTAAAAAATTAAACAATGCCGTGTATTGTAACAATGTGGATCTTAACACTAAAATACCGATGAGTGTTTTTATCGAGTGGCGGTAAATCAAATAATTATTTACACATTTCGAAGATCAAATACGAGTATTATAGCAACCAGAATTTGGATAATTTTAAAACATACCACGAAAATTATTCCAAAAATGATTTTATGTTTATGAAAATATTTTAAAAAGCTTCAAAAACTTTAGTCATTGTCCTTAAGAAACTACTAAATTGAGTTATATTTTAATGTTATCTCGGAATGCGTTAATGTTATATTAATGCCTTGTTATGTAATAATGATAAATTAATTATATGTTTTTGATTAATGTATGAAGGAGATTTATAAGTGTTAAAATCGCAAATGTTATTTTTGTTCTAAGCATAACTCTTGACAATTGAAAGACAAAAAAAACAGGAAAGAATAGGTTTTTAACTTATTACTATATTTTGATAAGAGAGACAAAATATCAGTAAAACGACAAACATTCCACCTAAAAAGGGCCCCGAGATAGGGGGTAGAAATATGTGTCATGAGCATTAATGTAATAAGTGGGCTAAAAAGTAATTTATCATCAAATATTTTGAAAAGAAAAACGTTTATTACTATGACAGTTAGTTTTGTTAAATATTGGTGAATGTTTGAAGTTATTATAAATCTTTTATATTTCTTTCCGGCAAAGTTTAATAAAAACTCATAACATT